>CM021104.1:429130016-429278738 GCA_007115665.2 Sequoiadendron giganteum
TGACCCCTTGCCAATTCCCTTGTTCATGTACTTTTGTAATTATTCTACTCAATGCTTCAGCCATGATGATGAATAAAAAAGGGAAGAGTGGGTCTCCCTGTCCCACTCCCTGAGTAGATCTAAAGAAACCCACTGGATTTCTATTAATCAAAACATAAAAATTAGCTCCTGATAAGCACAAACGAATCCATTATACCATTTCAAAGAAAAACCAAACCTTTGGAGGACCTACATCAAGAATTGCCAATCAACCCTATCGTGTGCCTTCATCATGTCAAGCTTGATAACAAAAGAGGACAAATCATTGTTTTTAATTGAATGTAGTACTTCATGAGCTATAAGTGCCCCTTCCAGAGTCTCCATACCCCAAACAAAACCCCCTATTCCTGAGATATTATTTTTGGTATGAGTGGTTGCAACCTAAGATAAATGGCTTTGGTGAAGATTTTATATATAGTGTTACACAAAGAGATTGGCCTAAAATCTGCAAAAGATTTCGGCTCTTTGACTTTAGGAATAACAACAATGTGAGTTGTGTTGAATTGTTTCAACATTGACCCTGACTTCCTAGATTGTTCTAGTGCTAACAAGACATCAAAACCTACAAAATCCCAGCATTTCTGAAAGAATAAGCCAATGAAACCATCTAGGCCTAGCGCTTTTTCAGGTGGGAGGGAGAAAACAACCTTCTTAATTTCCTCAAGAGTAAACAGTTTCAGTAATTGATCATTATCCTCTTGATGAATAAGCGCAGGAATATTCCCAAGCAGCTCCTCAACATCCTTAGGAGCAGAAGTTGACTTGTTCATTGGGGCCAACAACAGGTTAGAGAAAAATCTTACTCCTTCCCCATGAATATCTTCTTCTTTAGTCAAGACTTCTCCTGACAATGAAGATTGAATGGAAAACACATAATTCAAAGACTTATTTACTTGAGTTGATGCATGGAAGAATTGTGTGTTCTTGTCCCCTTCTCGTAACCACAACTCTCTCAAATTTTCCTACCAGTATATCTCCACCCTTGCTAACAACTCTTCCCATTCCACCTACAGATTTTTTTGAGATTCAAAGGTGTTGTCATCTAACCCATTCTGAATTATTAGATTATTGGTATCAGCCAACTGCTTGTCAACCCGCTCTTTTTCTTGAAAGATATTTTTAAACACATGTTTATTCCATAGTATAATTTGTTTCCTGATGTAGCATAGTTTTTTATTTAACTGAAACATTCGTGAACCCCTGGAAAAAGGTGCACTTGACCACCACTGTATTAATACGTCCAAGAATTGTTGGTGTCTAAACCACATCCCCTAAAACTTAAAAGAAGATTTTCTTTTACCCTTTTGTCCTTCTCCTTCAATTCATAAATCAATAGAAAAATTATTTGATCCTGCTACAGGAAGAATTTGGGATGTTAAAGGCTGCCTACCCATAAACCAATTTGATGTTGCTAGAAATCTATCCAATCTTTGTGCAATCTGCAGAAAACCTTTCCTTTTATTTGTCCATGTGAAGCTACCATTTTGTGGAATAATGTCTATTAGTGCATTATCTTTAATAAATGAAGCAAAATCATTCATAACCCTCTAAGGGGGAAGTATACCTCCTTTCTTCTCTTTCGGATTGGTGATTGCATTAAAATCTCCAACAAGTAACACTTTCTTGTCTGAAAATTCATCCAGCATATCTGTTAACCTTTCCCACAATTATTTTTTGTCTCCTATAGTTGTTGGAGCATAGATATTACCAAGCCAGAATTGTAACTCAAAATTCTTGACTTTGACTAGTTGAAAGTGCTTCTCATTTTGAATCGACTCAACAACTATTGTTTTTGGATTCCACAGAATTAAGAGAACTCCTGAGGCAATCTACACTGGAGAATGCAAAGATTTCTAGGCTTTCTATTTTTGAATTGATGATCCATAAGCTGACTCTGAAGTTTTTGTTTCTTGCAACACAATTATATCCGCTCCACAAGCATCCAAATGTTGCTTGATTTGAGCTTTTTTGTCAGAGGCATTGACACCCATGACATTCCATGATAGAATCTTCATTGTGGCCAGGGAGAGCAGCACGCTCTCCTCAGACGTTTATTTACAGATGCCAACAAAGTGGAATCTAGGGTGGTTTGTATTCTTGCAGAAATTTCCTCCTTCATCTTGGTAACTTGAGACTTTCTCCCCCACTTCCCTGGGGATTTGGCCAACACAAGTTTTTCACTTGGATTTTGCATTATAGAGAGAGACTGGGAGTAATCGTACTCAGCAATGGGACTCTTGATTTCTGGCTCATTAGTAACCATAGTGTTCACTGCTAATTGTGATAGCTCACCTTTTGATTGCACAACCATTTGGTCCTTGAGATTGCCACTCAAGCAAAGAAGACTTTCATCATGTCTTACACCAGAACTATCCTCCTCATTTAGAACTTCTTCTGTAATTTCTTTTATCATCTAACATCCTACAAAAGAAAGAACCTTATTGATGAAATCTTCCAAATCCCCATGTTTAATCAGCTAATCATTCTCCTGAGGCAGAATCCCTTCTTGATTTCCATTATTAAGAAAAATGCAATCCACTTGGTTAGTCCCTAAGGGAAATCCCTTATACATCAACTAATTTACTAAGCCTTCCACCTAATAATATGATATAGGTTCATAAGTAGGCGTATATAAATTTAGGCCATGTACAAAAGCATTGACGAGATGAATCCCCAAGTTACGTTGGAAAAGACTATGTAGAGAAATTGTGACACCACCATCCAGATGACTTGTGAATACAATATTGTGAGCAGCAGACGGGGTAGAAAGACCATGTGCAACCAATTAAGTGGAGGATTTCATGCTATTTCCCTCTCCATAACAAGTTTGATTATAGGCTTTCCTTACAAAAGTGTCTCATGGTGCTACAGACAGAAGGTCTTCTCGTTTATGCATGAACTTGGTCGATTGTTCCAAATTTAACAACTCCCTTCCCCCATTGATTAGATTACTTATTTAGCCAGTGTCCCCATTAAACCTCCCTTCCACCTATGGTTTAATCATTGAATCATCTACGAACTGAAAAGGCGAGCTAGGATGAGCAGACTCATGACAAATGAAGTAGACATTCTCAGGCGTTTCAACTAAGATATTTTGATCCCACTCCCCATACTTAGATTTCATAATGATGCGCTCTGGGAATTCCTTTGCAACATCTAACAAGACACATACCCTAACTGGCTTTGAGGGATTTTTGAAAAAATATGTATCATGTTTAAGGAAGATCCCTATCTTGTTTTCCATAGCTTCAATTAGAGGTAGCTCTCTATACTCTATGGCAAGGTCCTTCAATTAAATCTAGAAGGGGACAAAATTAATTGTTAGAAGGTCAAGCTAAAAGTTTGGGACCCAGGGTTGTAAAAATAGACCTAACCCCTTATAAATCCATGATTTAACTTTATAAATAGCATCTCTCTGAGACTTCTCTTGAAATTTACAATAAAAATTCCCCTTACTTTATCCAAATAAAAAACTTTGGTGGCCCCTTCCCATTCCTCAAAGATTAAGTCTTGCAATTCAACTAGATCGAGAGAAAGTTTCCAAAACTTACCTATTAAGGCTCGATTACGTAGATCATGGAAATGTGCTATGAGCATCTCCTCTGGAAAAGTAATAGATACCAACTTCTGCATCTTCTCTCCCTTATGCTTGTTGTCTTTCCCAAAAATATTTGTTTCTAGAGCAACTAGTTTCACTTTACATTGTCATTGCAAAACTGGATTTTTCTTTTTACTCTTCTTTGATTTCTTCTTTACTCTTTTTCTATGCTTGGGAGTTGGCGAACTTCTTTGCTGATCTGGAGAAGTATCTACATTTCTCCTTTGGGGAACCCCCTTTTGACCTTGAGGTTGATCTTGAAGACCCACTTTCTTTGCCTCATTTTTTTCTTGATCCCGTTCCAAGAAAGTCGGCATGGATGGCAAATGACTTTGTAGTCCTGCAAGAAGGTTTCCAACATTTCTTTGTGAAAGCTCTTTGTGCTCCTGAGTTTTTTTATGAATCTCCTCATTCTAAAGTGATTGCTTTGCTTGATCCTTGTGTATAATACCTTGCACTGTGTTCTTTGAAATCCTCTTTACAAAATTACCTTGATTAATCTTTTCTGTGACATTATGATATCCCATATCCGCCCGATGGTTCCTTTTAGAATAACTTCTTTGATCCTGGGAATCATAGGCTCTAGTTATGCCTTCTATGGACCAGTACTCAGGCTCATTTGGATTGAAGTAACCTCTCTTGTGCTTTTTGTTCTCTACCAAGATTGATTCTTTTCTTAACTATTGCCTATCCCAATGAGATTGTTGCCCATCTTCTTTTGAGAATCTGAAATTTGCTTCTACCTCCTTATATCACCTATTCAAGAAGCACAAATCTCCTTCATTAGGGCATGGAGAAAACCCCCATCGTTGAACTCCTAGTACATTATACTGAGTGTCTTCTTCACATATATCAAGTCTTGCATGTCTCTCCCAACCCAAATGCCTCTGTGAACAAAAAGGGGCCCAGTTAGATTTTGAAAACCTATGCTTGACAAAACCTGGATGTATCCATGTTGCACAGGCCTATGCAGATTCGATGATTGTTTTCCATAGCCCGAAGGCCCACAAAAATGCCTATCATTGTCAGGAAATTGACCATTGAGCTACCATTTTTTCCCTGTTGTAGAGCCAATTTTTTTTATGAGGTCTTTCTTACTTTTATGACTCAAAATCAAAATTCTATTATTTAATTAAATAATTCTATTATTTAATTAATAATATACCATCTCCTCTAATTAAACATTTTCTAATTATTTGAATATTATTAAATTATCCATCCACTATTAAATAATTTTGTATTATTTAATTAATTCACATTATTATTTATTTTTCTGTAATTATCCCTATTATTCTCAAATTAAGTAAATAAATTATTATTATGTAATTAATTATCCATGTATCACTTCCTAAATTAAATAATTATTTTTATTATTTAATTAATCCATTTATCGCTCAACATTATCCAAAATAAATAAAATCATTTATTTTATTTATTAATTTCAACCTTACACATATAAACAATAATTAAATTTATTTAATTATTAAATACTCATGCAATTCCACCTTGCCTGTTGACTGAGACTTACTCTTAGGTATGCTCCATAAAATTTTGGGGATGGGGACGACGGGACGTGTTTTTGATATGGGGGTATTTTTAGGGGACGATAGGGGATGACTATTAAACAATAGGGAAATTTTTTAAAATATAGAGAAATTTCAAATATTCATATCATAACGTTGATAAAGCATTCATCACAGACATTGTAGAATATTAATACATAACATTAGACTTGAATTGAGATATCACATGAGAATTGACAAACAAATTAAACAAATTCAAATGCTTTCATTGTGAATGTGTATACATATTACATAAGAATTATAAAAAATTCCCAAAGGCTCCAAGTTTAACCCATAAAATGACAAAAACATAGAAAATATATGACTCCAAGTTAAATGGTCCTTTTGCATAGGTTTTGAGGACTTTGGAAGGATATTCAAATGGGCTTGAAGTTGTTGGCACTACTACATTCCCACTGCCTGAAGAACCCCCAGTGGTTGTCATACTTTTATGAGTTCTACTTCTAGGTCTACTTCTTTCAGGCATTTGAACCTCAACCTCCTCACTATTATTACTTGTAATCTCACTATTGCTCATGATTTTTTTTTGTTAAGAATTGAAAAGAGAGTTGCAAGTTCAAATAAAGGAAAAAATAAATTCATAATGTCCTTCCTCTATGGTAAAAAAAATTGAAAAAAACTTGGAAAAATGGAAAACAAATTGAAAAAATAAATGTAAAATGAAGAACTTACCTCTAATGAAGTATATTTGATGCCCTAGTCTCCCCTTTCAACTATTTTTCTCTCCTCTTTCACTTGTTTCTCTTCACCTCAAGTTTGCAAATGTCAAAATGAGATTTTTTTTCTTTTTTTTTTATAAGTCAAGTAGGTTTGGGTTTTGTTTAAAGGCGTGGGGGGGGTCCTTGTGGGTCCATCCATCCCCCCTTTTTTTAATTTAAAATGTTTTTTTTTACAAAAAATTAAAGTAAGATGTTTTTGGGCCATTGGGGATGGCCAACAATCCCCAGGATAGTTAGGGGACTTCTAGAAGTCCCCTAACCATCTGGGGAAATTCTCATCATCCCCTGTCATCCCTTACCTTTTTTGGGATGTTTCAAGGACATTTCCTAAATTTTTTAGAGAAAGGGGATGGGTAGGGGACATTTCCTAGCCATCCCCGTACCATTCTTGGTATGGGAATGGGGGTACAGATCCAAGGAGCGTGTCCCCGTGGAGCATAGACTCTTAGTCCACTAACCAATCAACCTTGGTCCACTCACTAGTCAAATCCACTTCACTCCCACTCACTTCGAGTTCGCTAATATGTAAAAAAAATTAACTGATCAATCAATTATGTCAACAACCTATCAGTCTCAATTAACACCCCAATAAATCCTCTTAACTAAATCATGCAATTAGTTGTTTGAAATCATCCAGCCACTTAACTGTCAATCAAACTTCCATCTTTGATCTTTTTCATTCTTTCTTCTTATCTTGACCATCAATCAGTGTCACCAAAAATTTATAATTTGAACCATCCTATCATTCATTCATCATCTCAGAGTGTGCAAAGAAACTATACTCGAATCATTACAATGCTTTATTGTTATTGTGCTACTAAAATCTAAGAGTAAATACTACTTACACCATTCTCCAAGGTAAATAGAGAAGAACAATGGAGCTATGCTAGAGAATATAGTGTGTTTTAGTGTATGCAAGTTTTTCATTTCGTTAGATTTAGTTTGATTTATTTTCTTTATTGATGTGATCATTTGATTGTGATTCTTGTTGTTTGTTGATCTTATCTTTGAGTTTCATAGTTGAATTTCTAGGTCATACACGTTCAATATTCCTTCTTTCAAATAAATTGTTTGTGCGAAAATTGCATAGTTGCAAGAACTTCTAGGAATTGTACTTTGAAGTTTATTAAACCCTAATTTTATTAATCTTTCTCCTATTTTTCATTGGATCCCAACAAAATTATTCCCAATAATTATAATGACTAGGTATTTTATAATTTTTGTAGAGTTAAAAGACATATATTCAATATTGCATTGCTTTGAAACATAAGGTACAAGATATTAATAACATGATTCACATTTAAGGTGTCAAGGATGGTTGAAATAATTTGTTATCTCCTCCAAACCAAAAATTGTAAATCAATACCAACTCGATACCAATGATTTTGATGCACGAGATTCAATTGTCATGGACCATGCTACTTTAGATGATTACTATGTTGATTGATAAGGACATACATGTCATGATATGGATGTGGATACAACACAGTGATGGCATACTTATTCCTCCCATGTTGCCATTGATCATATTATTGGATGAAGAAACCCCCAAAAGAACCATTATGGTCCATTATATGTCAGGTCAAATCATGGCATGGTTGTTAGTGACATTATCATAGATGATATGAATCAATTTAACATATGTACTAATTAGATAATGAATACTTGAAGCCAAATTCCTATGCTTATTTAAGAAAACCATTAAATATGATTGATGGGATATTGATTCACACTTTGGATTATGTCATTTTACCTCTATGGTAGAACTTTTTGAAGTCCAAATAATATGTCATTTTATTCTTACTTTGGATAGGTTTCTCACATTGCTTAATAGAACATGGCTTGAGAAATTTTAGGTTGTCCCTTTATTATACATTTATGTGTTAAAATGTCCATATGGGTTAACTGTTAAATTGTGAAGATTAGACAAGATCCATATGAGTACCTTGCTAAGATTAGTAATTTTACTTAAAGGATACTTACTTACACACCGTAAGGAAACTTCTTATGAATGAAAGAAATAAATTCATGAGGTGTAACAAAAGATGTTAGAAGAACAAATGAAATAAAAAGACAAAACAAGGATGGTAGACGAAAATATCAAGCATTATTTACCTTTTTTCCACCTAAGAAGGATAAGGGTCCTACCTTATAAAATTCAATATTTCAAGCTTAAAGGTATTATTCATAGATTGCAAAGAAAAATGTTGTGGTTCAAAAAATGCATAATCTTCCTATTGGACCACCTATAACAATCTAATAGGTTAACTTATTAAACTTGTAGATAGCTGAAATATGACCTTAACCTAACCACACTTGACATTACCTATCCTAATATTTACTTAAATAAATATTTATTATTTATTTAATTAATTTATCCATTACCCTTATCCATCACCTTTAATTAAATAAATTGTATATTTATTTAATAAATTCTAGCCTTATCCTCAAATCCTCCAACTAAATTAATTGATTGATTAAGGCTTATTAATTCCCATTACCCTTTTCCTCCTTTGTTTAATTCCACTTTATCCTCTATCCTTGTCCATTTAATCCTAGCCCTTTATCTTGTTCACATGGATCGCAATCTAAATTTTTCCTCATGTGACAAGTGTCCCCTTCACATGTCTAACTAAGCCCTTGTCTAGATTCATTGAACCTAGAAACCTTCCCAAAATTCAAACTAACTTTCCATCTCATCCCTTCATTAAATATCACACCTCTTAATCCTATCCATCCACATAAGGATGTTTCCCTAATCCTAATCCTTAACCTATCCCTCATCCCTCATGTGACACTTGAAATATGACTACAACTTTGATCCCAACCCTAATCCTCATTCAATCCTAGCCATCCATCACCAATGCATCTTGACCCTTGATTTCTCTCATGAAAATTTTATAAGTGAGAGGCATTCCATGCCATTTGATGAACCATCTTGATCACACCATCATGCTAGTGGAATCATGAGCAACCACGTCCAAGCTATCAACACATCAACATACTACACTTTATCATTTGAGGTTTGCATGTGTTTGGTTTGATTTAAGCTATATTCTAGGCATATTTTATTTATATCATTTTACTTGGATACATTTTTGTGAACCTAACGTGAATATTTACATATAATGCTTGCTCTTGTGAGATTTGGTGAGTTTGATCTTGCAGGTGAAGGGTTTTCTAAGTGGATTTTGAAAATCAACTTTTATAGGAGCCCTGAATCACAACAATAACTGCATGGTTGCTCTCAAGATGGCCGAGAGATGAACTTTGATATAAAATTTGCTATATTTTGCTTACTAAAAAATATAGGGCCCTCAAGGCCTACCGTACAAAAATTTGTATGGTACAATCATACAACCGTACCCTTGGGTTTGATTTTTTTTCAATCAAGTTGTTCATAGTATATACAAAAAATATATATTTTTGGGGTTTTACTGAAATATATACATAAAAAATTGAAGTATACACGAAGGTTGTAGGTATATGTGTCGATTTATGCCACCGGTGAGATAATGTAGACACCTAAAAATGTCCTGAATATATCACACATCTTGATTTGACTAATTAACATCATTTTCCTCATTATCACCTAATTCCTCCATTTAATTAAATAATGTCCAATTATTTGATTAAATTCACTTTATTCCCATATTAATTGAATAATTAAAGGTTATTTGATTAATTTATCATATTCATGTTGATTTCCCCCTTTGATTAAATAATTCCCAATTATTTAATTAATCTTAATTCTTTTCATCCTCATAATTGACTAATTTTCCTCCAACCCTCCAACTTGCACAAAAAATATTCCTTTTTCAAAAAGAGAATATTCCCAATTCAAATTCAAATATCTTTTCCCTCCAATTCAAAATATCTTCAACCTTTTTTCCATAAAATTATGGATACTTTGGGCTCTCATGAATTCTTGACTCTTGATCTTCCCTCATCTCCTTGATTTCCTCTCATCCATTGATCCTCAAATCGAATCTTGACAATTGATCAAAATTCTTAAAATATATAAAACAAAGCCTCTCCAACATGAAATTCATTCACAATCCTCATAATCATAGGCACTCTCTAGAATCTTTGATCCAATCTTGAGCATTTTAGAATTCCTATTTTGTGAATCACATCTCTCGTCAAGGTTTTGCAACATGGATTATGCACAATTTGAGCAATCCACATCACAAATTTGCATCAATCCACAATGGGATTGAAGGTTTTCACTCTCTTGTGGTTTAATTGCTTTGAATTTGTATTCATTTCTTTATATTAAATTTTTGAATCTTGTGCAAGTTAATTTCATTGAGTATGGATTTGTATGATCTCAATTGTGTAAGTTTTTAAGTTTTTTTAGACTCTAATTGCTTCAATTATGTTTTCATTTGACCTCCATATTTTACCCTACGATATTTTGGCATGCCTAGTGGGACCCGTGTCCTAGATTTAACCTCTTTTGTGAATTTTTTTTCAACCTATAGGTTATAGAGATGCATTCAAAGAAGATTGACACTTCTATCTAGGGCAGTGCAACTCTTTTTTTAAATTCAACGCATTTAAAATTGAACAGTCAACTTTTACACTTTGTTCAGGTGTACCTAAAATTGATTCATATTTCAATTGGTGCTCCTAAAAAGAACCTACAAATTTCACTTTCAATTTTTATACCTAAAATGAACAATACAAGTATAATTTTCTTTTGGTGTACCTAAAAAGAACAAACTTGCACACTTAGTTTTGGGCTTAAAATTGAACAATACAACTCTCATTTTTTGGTGTACTTAAAATTGAATAATAGAAATCTCATATTTTATTTTGGTGCACCTAAAATGAATTCTTTGACATGTTTTTTAGGTCAATGTTGTGTATGCTCTTTCCTTGTGCATTGTGTGATCTTAGAAATCAGAAACATCACTAACTTGCAATATATTTATATACCTTGAGGTTTGGTTGTGTATGCTCTTCCCTTGTAACTCCTAAGAACAATCTTGGGGATCGAAAGAAACACCATAGATTTTTATTTCAAATTAGGATACTTTCTTGGGGGCCTCATCACCCCGAGTTATAATCTCAAGAATGTGTATCGGTGAGCTATATAAAGGGGAGAGAATGAAATTTGTACCCCAAGGTGTGGCCAACGTCCTTCAAGCCAAGCCCCATGACCCTCAATTCACCAAGATAGGGAGGTGATGATTAGAGAGGAGACCCCTCTTGACTCAGGCATAACAGACGCACTCATTTTTCATGGTAGACCCCCACTACAAACTTGTTTATCTAGAAGCCTTTTAAGACCATTTGTTAAACGTCAGCTTAAAATGGTGCAACGTACAAGTATTAATGTGTGAATTTACTCGCCACGTGCTAAATTTTTTGAGGTGACCAACATTTCTTGTTAGGATCTTTTCCTTTCAAGGTGAGAGGTATCAAGGTGGTACATTACCTTAGTGTACTCTAGTCACCCATTCATTGGATGGTATTCTGGGGTGGGCCTACTATAAGCTGCTAATCTTGATCTACCACTAAAATAAGGTTGTTAAATCTACCTGTGATACAAATTAATGTGGTCTTGTTGAAGAATACACACAGAAAATATACCAACAAATCCTTTTGAGTTAGTTCTATGTGTGATTATTTATTTTTTATACCACTTTTCCAAAGCAAACAAACACAAATTAATCCTCCAAATAGTTTAAATTTGCAAAACCCTAGACGTACTTAGGTCAAACTGTCAAAAAATTTCCTCTGAGTCAAAGTGATGCTTTTGACTATCATTTTGCACCACTTCTTTTTCCATCTCGATGCTTCTATTTTTATCAAAATAGTTCTTCTATATGTAAATCGATGCTTGTGTACATCTCAGTGCCTTGTTCAAAGTAGTATGTCAACAAAAAACTAGCAAACAATAATTTGATGCCTTTAATTGTTAAAATGCAACTATTTTGCAAAAAAATTGATTCCTTTGTGATGCAAAGTAGGGTCGATAACCTCAACACTAACTCAACCAATCAAAGTTTCAAAGTTTCAAACATCAAATGGTGGGTTTTCATTCATTATCCCTCAATCTCCTAGTAGCCTTTTGAAATTGGTTTTCCAATAATAACTCTCAAAGTAAGCATGATCTCTAAAATGTAAACACAATTATAGATACCCGTTTGGGCTTTATACAACATGCCAAAATTTTAGGGGTGGTCACTTTTATGCCTTGCATAACCACCCCATCTTTTGCCTTGGTCAAAATGGGTCCCCCTTTATGTTTTTATCCTTGGTTGTTTTTTGAACAAAGTTTGGAGTCTTTCTTTTCAAACACTTTGTTTTTCTTTGGTTTATTCTGCCAAAACCGAAGTCGGACCTGAATCGAGTTTTGAAACTTCTTTCAAAACTCATTCCGATCCTCATCCCGATAGTCTTTCTTTTGAGCTATTTTTTTTGTCTTTGTCGGAGCTGGAGCCAAAGTGGAAGTTAAGTCGGTGTTTATTCAAAATTCCAAAATCAAATCTCGGTCTGCCTCCGCCTCCGCTTTTGGTCTTTCATTTTAGACTAGGTTTCGTATGTTGGGTTTTCTTAGTTTGGTCTTTTTGTTTTACTTTGTCATTTTCTTTCGCTTTTATCTTTGTTAGCGGAACCGGACTCGAAACGGGAACCAAGTTGGGAAATTACTCAAGTTTCCAAGACAGTTTTCATTTTGATTCCACTCCCGCCGGTTTTTGTCATTGACTTTTACTGAAGTAGCATAGCAATGATGTGATAGTTCCCTCTATAGTTTCG
This sequence comes from Sequoiadendron giganteum, assembly GCA_007115665.2. Lineage (NCBI taxonomy): Eukaryota > Viridiplantae > Streptophyta > Pinopsida > Cupressales > Cupressaceae > Sequoiadendron > Sequoiadendron giganteum. The sequence goes on from CM021104.1 coordinate 429,142,724, forward strand.
ACTCCGCTCTACTACATTTATTGCATTAATGACAAGTGCCAAGCATGCGTGAAACTGCTAATTTTTGCCTTAATTAGAGATTAATGCATAGTTATCATCATTATTATTAAGAGATTGAAGAGCGAACTAGAGTTGCAGTGAAGATTTTATGTGAGTGAATCGATTGAAAGAGAGACAGTTGCTTATGGGTTTCTTCAAGAAGTTAACCTCATTATTTGCGTTCGAGGTAGGGTTTTCTATTTTCGTGCTTCTTTTTATTTTACATTTTCCATTTATGTTCTTCTTGGATTGATGGTTTTGTGCGAATTCGTCTGTAAATTTGTATGTATTGGTTTGTTTCATTTTTGTTAAAGATTTGCTTGTTTTTGTATTACTTTTATAGTTTTGTTTCTTGTCGGTTTATTTAGAGGTGCTCGTTTTCACGTTTTAGTCGTGACTGAGTCGTGGTGCCCTAATTTTTAAATGCATAGGTTAAATTTGGTTTTTACAATGAGAAGGGTTTGGCAGATGGTTGTTTTTACTTAAGGAATCTATTGCACATTCAATTTGGTTAGTTTAGATAGGGTTAAATTCATGCCCTGGTTGTTTGTAATCGAGGGTTTTTAGTTTAGGGTTTCTTGGTGCATTTTTGTGTTCGCGTTTTAATTTAAATATGAAGCCCTAGAAAGTACAGTTGCCTCTCGATCATATGGGGATGGTCTTATCATGTTATATTTAAGCCCCTTTTCATTTTAATATGACCTAGTCCTTAATCTTGAAGTTATGCATTAAACTATTGAAAACATTTATGACGTCATGATCATTTTAGGCGGAAGCGGAATCAGAATGAATCTATACTTTAAACCATGTTTTCCAATAGGTATTGATTTCATTTCTATCTCGTCTCTGACTCCACTTATAGTGAGAAGCCTTCTTTCAAACTAACGATAACCTAGGCAAAAGCGGAAGCAGAACCGAAACTGAATATGAGATTAGAAAATCTGAAACAAATCGAATCAGTTTCCATTCCAATTCCGATTTCGATCAACATGTTGGTTCCATCTCCGAGCCCACTTGTTATTATTGTAATCTCAATAACAGTTTTTGCTCCGATCTCGGCAGCGTTTTAAAGAAGATTGTTTACAATGTTTTATGTTTGGTTCCACCTTCGATATATAAATGAAGGGTAAGATTTTAAGGCATATTTTGTGATATTTATTGAAGGATATAATTGGGGTTTTTTGTGCAGGAAAGCTAAAGGATTTCAGGAGCATCAGGAGAAGCCTCCCAAAGGAATCAGCCTACAAAAACATCAAAGGCAGCAGCAAAGCCCAAGAAGATAAAGTTGGAGCATCTACCTTATACTTTAAGGTATAATCATAGGGGTCCTGTTTTCACTGCAAGCAAAGTGGAATCGGATTGGTCTTATAGAACTGACACCAATCTAGGCTCATACAATTTTGAGGAGCTGTATTCGGAAACGTTCGCTAAAGATATAACAGGGAGAACTCAAAGAATTATTGAGTCTGGTTTATCTCATATCACCTTATTCCCTCTATCTGTCTAGTGCCCGAAGTTGATTATGACAGCAGCAGGTGCTTACAATCCAGCTACTAGGCAGTGTATGGATGCACAAGACAATGTTATTATTGATTTAACTCCTCAAATGTTTCAAACTATGTTTAGTGTTCTAGATCCAAAGAACCTGGTACAGTTGAAGGAGGCAGAAGCTTTAGAGAAATATAGAAAATACAAGGAATCCAACAAAGCACACTTGAACAAGAAATGGTTGAGAATGAAAAAGAAGTCTCTCACCAAGTTTCATGATCAACCGAAGAGGACAGACTTCTACAAAGTAGTATCAGATCTAATCATTATGTTGTCTAGAGTCTTTGGGAAGAGGGATGCATTTCACTTCAAGGAGTGGATGTTTCCCTTCATTCAGACCATCTTGAATGGAAAACAATAGTTTGATTGGCCAATGGTGGTCTCTGATGCTATTCATGACCAGTTGACAAGAATAAGGGAAACCAAATGCTTCTTTATGACTTCTTATGTTTTTTATGCAGCAACTAGAGGAGGTATATTTCTAGGTTTAAAGAGAATGGGGATATTGGGAGAGGCAGATGGACAAAGGAAAGTGTGGGACCATTATGATTAGTTATCTTTACAAGTATTTGAAACACAACTTAGAAGGGTTGATGCATTTCTATATGTGATCATTAACCAACTTAAATGGGATGTTGGATATAGACTGAGTCAAGAAGCTATGGCATTTATCATGGAATGGGGATGTTGGTACATTCAATACCCCAAGTTCACATACTTCAGGCTAGCTGGATTTGAAGGTCATCCACATTTTCTACCAAGATGTTGTAGCAATAGGATAGTGTTGATGGAATTTGTTTATCAAGCTCTAGGGGTTAATGCCCGGTTTGGATTGAAGCAGAAAACAGGATGTCATAAGTTCCCCATGCAATTGGGTGAATACAACTCTTGACATCTAGTGGGAGCTAAGGTAGTGTGCAGTGAGTTAATACATCTAAAACTAGGTTTGTATACAGCTCGAAAGTACTTTGACCCAAGGAAAAAAATGAATGCCTTGTTGCCTTCTATTTTTTATAAACATTTCAATTTGTTGGAAGATTTTTGGAGTGACCTGCAAGATGAGTATGACCTCAGGAAGAATAATTATGAGAGGTTACCCGTCTCACTCATAGTAGAGCTTGGGATCAAAGATGATATCCCTGACACATTAGTGATGATGGAGTGGTATTAGATCCATCATATGAAGCATTAAATATTGGTACTAAAAGCTTGGATCCAGTGGACTGGAATGGTGAGGAGACCATTGACATAAAGCAAATAGGGAGGCTAGTTTTGGATAGAAGTATTCATTGGGTTGTCCTAAGAACTAAAACTTCTCAAGAACCAGTTCCTAAGAAGGGGAAGGGATACAAAAGAATCAAGAGGAAATTTCCTTCCAAGGAGCCCTTGGAATTCTTCCTTCCAGACATTGAAGAGATTGAGCTTGAAGCAATGGATCAAGATGAACCAAAGACACAAGAAGGAGATGCCCAAAAGGGACATGTGGTTTCAACACCTGCATTGGGTGAATCCTCTACTCAAGTCCCACTTATGAAACATCAAAGTGAAGAAGTGCAGAAAGGGACTCTTCTTGATATTGTTGAATACATGAAGGGAAAAGGAGTAGAGGTAGAGATTCATGATGTTGAACAGACTCTGTCAAAGAAGGATGCACAAGAAAATATACCTCTAAAGGAGGCTACTGAACAAGTGTTGACAGAGGAGGATCAGTGGGTGCTATTTGAAGAGGCCAAGAAGGTTGCCGATGATCAAGTACACATTGCAGCAATAGAGAAACAAAAGGCAATTCATGCCAAGATACAAGTTGATGCCTTACTTCAACAACAACACATAGAAGATTAGTTAAAAGCTGATGAAATAGAGAAGCAGCAAAGGCAAAAAGAGCAGGAGCTCAAGGTCAAGGAAGAGAATGATAAATTAGAGTTGATACAGAAAATTCATGATCTTGAGGAAGAAAAGGCAAGACATCGAAGAGAGAGAAGTTCTTTTGGCTACGTTGAAGCTTGCTAAAGAGGCTAATAAAGAGAAAGAGGAAGCAGAATGAGTGCAAAAAGAGAAAGATGCCAAAGAACTAATCAAGCAACAAAAGGAAAAGGAAGATGCAGGAAAGATTGAGGCATTAGAGGAAGAAAGAAACCAGGAATTGGAGAAAAGAAGATTAGAAGAAGAAAGGTTGAAGAAGGAGGAAGAAGATAAGAGAATACAAGAACAAAAGGATAGGGAGGAAGCTGAAAAGCTTGCACAGACAAGTGTGGAACAAGGGCAACAAGAGAAAAAAGGGGTTGATTCTCAACCTCAAGTAAATGTGCAACCACCCTCTACTACTACTATTGCTTCTTCCTCAACTATAATGACCACTACTCGAGGTGCTCCCACTTGGTTAAAATTGGATCTTGAGAAGAGATCATTGACACCTTCACAACCTCTCAATTGGGAGGACATGATGAAGGAAATTGGGAAAGAAAGGCCTAAGAAGAAGTCCAAGATCCTGCATTCCACCAGACTCACCGACAAAGGAGAAATTATTATGGAATGTGCCATACCAATGGTAGACAAGGATGTAGGAGACATGCAATTGACGGATTATCAATTGGGCACTGTTAATTTGGGGAGACCTACCAGAGATCAGCAAATGAATTTAATTGATGTGGTAGCATCGTCAACCAAGTCAAGAATGTTGAAGGATAAACAAAGGAAAGATGAGCTTAAAACTCAGTTAGATCAGTTGCATGTTTTCTTGAAAAGCGTTTCTACTCCAAGGTCACAAAAGGTTACCACTATTGAGACCCCAATTTTGTTGAGTAAGAAAGAAGTAGATGATTTGGTACAGGTAAGGGGCAAGGCAGAGATGTTGGATAGGTGGATTGATAAATTGAATCAAGAGATAAGTGAAGTACTAGAAGACAGTTTTGGGGTTCATAAAATGACTGAGGAGCTGATAGAGGAAATGAATCAGTATGTTAAAACATTGGAAAAACTGGAGGAGTACAAAGGATACAATCATAAATTGAAAGAAGTTAATAAATTGCCTAAAACTACTCTTCTAGAATAGTCGATACTTGAAGAAGATAATAAAGATTTCTTGGAAAAGACTTCTTGCATACTCCGGTTTAGATCAGATTTTCTATATAAACATAAAAATGAAGTTCAATATTCTATTAAGGATATGAATGAACAGTTTGAGGAGTTGGAAGCCATTATTGTTGTTATAGTAAACGTTGATATACCAGTAAAGGAAGGCCTACTTTTAAGCCAAATAAAAGAGAAGTGGGATGAAAGGTTTAAAGAGGTTATGTAAAGAGGAGATAATGGTGAAGATCTGCTGATAGATTGATTAATGGACATTAAAGAAGAGATAAAGGCAGCTAAGAGGGAGTTAACGAAGCTGAAAGATATGAGAGGGTTTGTTGCAATGGAGTTGGAAAGGATTAAATTTGAAGACAGTTGGGTTGATGGGCCGGAATTGGACATCCTACAACAAGTATTCTCCTATTTTGACGAGTACATTGCAGAACAAACTTCGCATGCATAAATCTCATGTGTGCATGGCTTTCTTCTCTTCTTTGCATGTTCCATGCAAGACTGGCAGTTTTTGAGGCGCATGGTTTTGTCTTCTCTCCTATCTTCTTTTCTTCTAGCTTAACTGAGTGATAAAAGCGAGAACTAGAGATCAAATTGATCTGAGTTTCCAAGAAGACTTAATTCCTGAAAAGGTGGAATGAACTAAAATAGAGAGGACTTTATTTTTTTTTGTATATCTATAAATACCCTTGGGGTATCATATTGTAAAGGTTGGCTAATAGAGAATAAAACTGGCCACCTGATATTAGGAGATAGAAATTTTCATAGTTGTTACAGAGATACATTGTTACTTCATTTACAGTTGAATATAATTATAGGTTTTTTTATGCAATATGGTGTTAGAATGGAGTTGTACTTGATAAGGTTGATGAATTATAATCTATTTGTATGCCAGTGATTGTGTTGAAGCATGATTGTTTCTTATGTGATGAAAGTCATTAGAAGAAGCCAGATTTAAAGATTATTTCGTTAGATTATCTGTGAATTAAATTTATTGAAGTTTGTTGATCTATGGTCTTGGCAACGAATGAGAAGTGTTGATTTGAGTCTTTGAAGTTTTGATGATGTGGGATTGTGGTATTAAATTAAGCACGATAGATGCATGTGATGGTATGAACTATTCTATAAATTGTATCATGCTATGGTTTTCTTGATCTGTTGAAAGAACATTCGTTGTTGAAGATATATGTCCAAATATTACATAAGTTGTATTCATGTTTACTAATATATGCCTTGATTTTTCTTTTTCTTTTGTTTAAAACCCCCCTTTCTTTATTAAGAATAGCTCGATGAATAAATCATTGCTTGTATTCCTTGTAACCAGCGTAGGTCCCTTGAATATTATAGTTGCATGGACCAATTGAGTGATACCAAATAGTTGAGAACCAACTACCAGGACCTTGGGAGTTAGGCTACTATATGTTGTCTTTATTTTTCAGGAGAAATAGAGTAGAAATATTATGTTTAAACGTTGTTTGTGTCATTTTCACCATCAACAGATCTAGCGCTAGAGGGAGGTCCTGAAGAAACAAGCTGGCTCGAATTGTGTCATTCTCACCGGAGAAATACAGAAGGATTCTTAGATCTTCTACTGATCCTGAACCATTACAAGAATTGCAAACCCCAATTAGACCTAGACCCCATGCTCGTAGGGTATTGATACCTACATTGCCACCACCGCTTACTCCACCTGGATTTCCTCCAAATCCACCTACACCACCACCAGTTCGACCCACATCACCACCACCAATTAGGCCTGTGTCATCACTAGTTCGGCCTATATCACCACCACTTGCTCAACCAATCCTACCCATGGCTTACTTTGTGAATAATCTCTCTTTGTCAGGGATTATTCCAAGGGGAATACATGATTTACCAAAGAACCCAGAGAAGTTTTGTCCCAAGTACATGCATGGTGAATCAAGAAGTGTTGATGAGCATATACAAGAGTTCAAAGATGCTTGTACTCGTGTTCAAGTTGCTCATTAGGACATGGTATGTAGATTGTTTCCTTATTTTTTAGGAGATATGGCATATCACTGGAATTTAAATCTGCCCTCGAGATCTATTCTGGGTTGGACAGATATAGAAAATGTTTTTATTAATCAGTTCAGGGTTTATGTAGACTGTGCCATATTGTATCACAAGTTTTCCACCGTAAGAAAGGAACATCATGAGCCACTGCCTTTATTCAACACTAGATTCCAGAGGATGTACCATAGGCTACAAGAGCCTTAGTGGCTGAAAATATAGCCATTCAGGCATATTTAAGAGTCGTTGATCCCTATATTGGCCTATTCTTGCAAAGAACTTATCAACCCAGTGAGATTAACTCTTTGTCTAAAGTTTATCATTTGGCCATCAAATTATAACAATAGATAAGTCTGCAATCAGGAGGTTTAGGAGAAGCTCTTCCTCCCATGAATTATCAGGTACCTAACCCACCATTATACAACACTATCCCAGGGATGTCTTATTCCCAATATGGACCTGTATCTGAGTTGCAAGCCCCTCCTACTGTGCCCTTTTTCAGCAATGGCATGCAAGATTCCTCCCAACAACCTCAAAATCAACAACAACAACAAGTGGGAGGATCAACCCATGTTCATTCCCCAGCCATAGTGCAAAATGTGCAAAATGACCAAACTGTTCAACTGACTAGTGAGTTAAAGACTCTCAAGAAAACTCTATCTCAAATGTCTAATGACATGGCACAGCTTAGACAAAACCCTCCCCACAACCAAAATCAGAATTATCAGAACTAGGGAGGTTACAACAATCAGGGAAATTACTCCAATCAGAATGGGAATCAAAAAACCAACCGGAACTTTCAGAATCAAAATTCCTCTAACCAAAAATACCAAAATCAGAACATAGAGTATAACCAGAGGTTCAACAACAACAATAGGCAGTGGAATACTATACCTAACAACGGGGGAGTTCCCCATAACTATCAGTCAGGTGAGGAGAGACCACATACTGCTAATGTGGTTGACCTCAATTTCATGACTAATTGGTGTAGGCTACACGATACTGCAACACATTCTGAGGTTAATTGCTCTGAAATAGAGAAGATTGTAAAGATTGCACAAGCTGATGCCCATCCTCTAGCAGGAAATTCCAATCAGGATAATGGGCCAGTCAGTACTTCTATGACTTATGAGACTATTGAAGAGAAATACCAGTTTCCTATGCAAGGAGATAATGAGCCAGAGGAAGATGTGTATGATGCCCAAGCTTTTCAGTCCAAAGTAGGTCACTTTCTGAGAAATTAGAATAAGGGCCCATTTACTACATCTGTACCCCTAAACAACATGGTCTCACCCAACCAAAATGCAGATAAAAATCCACCACCACCAAAGGGACCTTCTGTTAGAATAGAGGCAATCTGCCTCCTTTTCCTAAGTATCAAGTCAGGAATGATTCATAATTTGACTTTATTGCAGAATTGCAGAGACAGAAGACGTCCTTGTCATTCTTTGGCATCATGAAGTGGTGCCCAACTCAATGTGAGGTGGTATTGAAAGCCTTGGAAGAGGCAGATCACTTAAAGGGAAAAGGTAAAGTGACTCCAACAAATGAGACAAATGTAGCCATTTATAAAGGTAAGACCAGTACCCCACCTTTTCTTTTAAGTTTAATGATTTTTGGAAAGAATTTGCACAATTGTTTATTGGACTCTGGAGCTTCGGGTAATGTTATGCCCTTCTCAATATGCAAAAAGTTAGGATTAAGTCCTATCCCGACCAATAAGAAAGTGATCCAGTTAGACAAAATAGAGGTCAATGTTGTAGGTGAATTAAAAAACATGCATGTACAGGTTGGATCAGATCCAAGGATCCAAACATACATAGATATCCAAGTGGCTGACATCCCAAAGACATATGGTATGCTTCTAAGTCGGGAGCTAATGAAAAGTATTGGGGGATATTTTTCCTTGGATTTCTCTCACATGTGGTTACCATGGAAGGGAGTACCAACACAAATAAGGATTGAGAGTGAACCCAGACTCAAGCATATGATTACAAAATATGATGCTTCAAATGAAGTAGCATACTTTGAGACTGAAATAGGAGTTTACAAATAAGAGGAAGTCCTTACTTTCTCTGTAGTCAATACTGGGGATACATTTCCCCTAGAACATAGTGACCCAATGATCTACATCAACTAGAAAGTTCTAATAAGGAAATTGCAACAAGATAGGCTGGTTTTAGGAGAAGAAACTGATTTGAGTAGTTTGTTGCTTCCTAATTGGTGTAGGATTCATTATCACAATCATTCAAAGTTAACATGTTAATCATGCCTAGATATTCTAAATCATGTAGATCATCCCCAGCAAATATGTCAAGAGGAACCCCAGACCCCCATCAATGAGTTTTATTTCAAAGTTAAGGATGCTACCATTCTTATTCGGGCTAGTCTTTCTCAAGAGGAAGGTTCCTTACCAATAGAGCAAACTCGGGTTTTATGTTCTAAAAATCAAGAAGAAGTTGAGGTGTCTCAATTCCTATTCAATACACCTACCCCAGATACTTTTCCAATACCCAAGGCATTGATGAAAAATGAGTTGGATTGCAATTCAACCCAAGAGGTTGTTCATGAAGGGATTTCTAAGCAAGCTGAAAACCTAGAAAAATATTCAAGTGAGCTTTGCCCCAAGCCAATTTCTGATGACCAGCAAAAGTCTGAGCCACCACACATCTCAAGTAAGTCATCTCTTGTTATCCCTAAAAGGAAAGAGCTCCCAGCCAAAGACCAATTATGGACTCTTAATTTTGATGGTTCCAAATCTAAAGCAGGAAGTGGAGCAAGGATTGAGCTAACTAACCTGAAAGGGAAGACTTGCTTTGCTTCTTATAGATTGAAGTTCGGTTGCACAAACAATGTGGCTGAGTATGAAGCACTTTCTCGAGGTCTTATGTTTGCTCATAGGAAGAATGTTACTGCTCTCACAGTTATGTGAGATTTTGAGGTGATTGTAAAGCAGGTACGTAGCCAATACACATGTCATAACAAAAGATTGGTTGTGTACAGAAACAGATTTTGGAATTTAATTGAAGACTTTGATGCTTTTGGGATTAGTCTGATCCCTAGATAAGCTAATCAAATTGTAGATGCGCTTTTTGTTGCTGCTAGCACACTGGAACCCATGCAAGATTATGATCTAAAGAGATTTTCAGTTGAGTTGATTTTAGTCCCAACTGTTCCTGATAATGTCTGACACTTTCAGGTATTTGATGATGATCAACATATTTTGGCCTTTTTGGCAAGTTATGATGTTTTTGAAGGACAAATAATAGATGAATCTGAAAGAAATCAGGGAGATTGGGATCCTAAGAAAGAGAGTCCAGAAGGGATATTGGATTTGAAAAGTAATAGCATTCTAAAGAGGATGGTTTCTTTGGAGAGGATATTTGACTCAGACCCATGGGCTCATCAAAGGGTGCCTACAGAGAGTGATGGAGGGAAGTATGAATTTGTTAATTTGACTCACTTAAGCCCATAAAGGAATGTTCTTATAGGAAAGACGTGTCCTCAATAAATTAAGGACAAGATAATCAAGGTCTTGGAACATAACATTGAAGCTATTGCTTGGAGTTATGATGATTTAAAAACTTTTGACACTTCAGTGATCACTCACACCATACCTCTCAAGCTAGAAGCCAAGCCTTTTCACCAGAAGCAATGCCTGATCAATGCTTTAATTGAGCCCTTGATCCAGAAAGAGGTGCAAAAACTTTTATCTGCTAGAATAATCTTTTTGGTTAGACATTCTACCTGGGTGGCTAATTTGGTTCCTATGCGCAAGAAGAATGGTGAGATCAAATTATGTGTTGATTTCAGGAATCTAAACAAGGCATCTGAGAAAGATAATTATCCATTGCCTTCTCTTGATGAAGTATTACAAAAATTTAATGGATCCCAGATGTTGTCATTCTTGGATGGTTATTCTGGATACAATCAGGTCCTGGTTAGTCATGAGGATAGGATGAAGACTGCTTTCACCACCAAATGGGGCACATTTGCTTACAGGAGGATGCCTTTCAGTCTTATCAATGTTGGAGCTACTTTTCAAAGGGCAATGGATGTAGCTTTCAAGGATCTAATAGGAAAATGTATAATCATTTATGTAGATGATTTAACCATCTTCTCTAAGAATAGAGAAGACCATGTTGCTGACCTAGAAAAGGTTCTAAAGAAATGTATAAGTTATGGTATCTTTCTTAATCCAAAGAAATGTGTGTTTGGAGTATCTGAAGGGAAACTCTTAGGTCACATTATATCAAAGGAATGGATATCTATAGATCCTGACCGAGTGGAGGCCATCTAAATTGACAAGGCCAGGCAGCAAGAAAGAAATGAGATCCTTCTTTGGAAGGATCAATTTTCTTAAGAAATTTATAACAGGGTTTTCGGAGATCGTCAAACCTCCTAATGAAATGATGAAGAAAGATGCAAAAATTGAATGGAGTATTGAGGCTGTCTTCTTTCTCGTAGATTAAACAATCTATATCTGAGGCACCTATTTTGACAAGCCCAGACTATCTTAAACCTTTTTATATCTATTCTTTTGCTTCTGACCATTCATGTGTAGCCGTTTTAACACAACGAAGAGAAGAGGGTGAGGAGAGACCTATTGCCTTTATGAGCTCTCCATTTAAAAATGCAGAAGTGAGGTACCCACCACTAGAGAAACAAGCCTTTGCATTGGTACGAGCAGTAAAGAAGTTTAGGCATTACATACTTCGAATTCAAGTAATGGCCATAGTTCCAGATCCACCTGTGAAGTCTCTTCTAGTGCAAAGCGAATTAGGAGAACAAAGAGGGAAGTGGATGGAAATCTTACAGGAGTTTGACCTAGAAACTCACCCGATAAAACTCGTTTGAGGGCAAGGTTTGTCAAAAGAAATGGCAGATGTGGACAAAAACATTACTTGTCAGCAGTACACTGTCCAATCATTTACTAAGGATCCCTGGTATACATATTTATTTTATTTCTCCTCAATAAAAAATGTCCAGAAGGAATGAATGCTACTCAGAAGAGAGCATTGAGGATGAAGAGTGCTCATTACATGCTTAAAGGGGGATCTATCTCTAGAAAGAATTTTCAAGGAATTTACCTACGCTATTTGGATCAGCAAGAGGCTAAGCATTTTATTTATGAGTTTCATGGAAGGCATGGAATAGAGGATGGGTCTGCTGATGCTTTGGCTCATTAGATTCTAAGATCAAGCTATTATTGGACTTATGTATTTTGGGATGCACATCAACATGTCAATACTTGTCATGTATTCCAAACTTCAGCACCAAGGGAAAGAAATCCTGCAATTCCTTTGCAACCAGTATATGAGGTAAGGCCATTTGCTCAATGGGCACTTGATTTTGTAGGTGTAACTAATCCTAATTCTTTTGCAGGTCATAAATTCACCTTGACTGCAACTGACTATTGTACACACTGGACTGAGGCCCAGCCTTGCAAAAATAGTACCACAGAGGTGGTCATCAAGTTTTTGACTAAGAACATCACAACCAGGTTTGGAGTTCCATTTGCTCTGGTATGTGATAATGGCCCTGCTTTTTCTTCTGTTGAATTTATTTCATGGGCATATGAACATAAAATTGTTTTGAAGTATTCTTCTAATTACTACCCTCAGGGAAATGGAGTGGATGAGTCCACAAATAAAAACTTGTTGGAAGTAATAAGAAAGTTGTTAGAGAACAATCCTAGGGATTGGCACACCTAGTTGAGATTTTTCTTATGGGCAGATCAAACCCTAATCAAAGCAGCTCTAGGAAATTCACCTTTTAAGTTAGTCTATGGCCAAGATCCAATCTTCCCGATCCATTTACAAATACCTGTTCTTAATTTCATGCAGGAGTTTTATGCCAAGGATGATAGGATTGAGGTTAGACTACTTAATTTTATTAACATGGAAGAGCAAAGAAATGTTGCTTTGCAGCAATTCTCTAAGCATCAGGCTGTCGTCAAATGCTGGTTTGACAAAAGAGCCAAGATAAAATCTTTTAGGATATCAGATCTTGTGTTATTATGGGATAAATCTAGAGAAAAGAAAGGAGATCATCAGAATTTTGATAGACTTCGGTTAGGTCCTTACCAAGTGGCTGAGATACTAGACGAGAATGCTTTTCGTTTGAGTACCTTAACAAGAGAACCTGTTCCATTACCAGTTAATGGTCAATTTCTCAAGCACTATTTTGGTGCATAGAAGGTCTAATGTTTTAAAGAAAATGTATTATACTGTATCATATGTAATTAAGTTTCTGTTTTAGTTTTTGTTTTTAGTTTTTGTGTTTTGTTTGTTCTCTTTCTTTGTTTTTGTTTGTTTGTTTTGTTTTGTCTTGTTTCATTGGGGATCCTCATTTTGTTCATCTCAAGACAAGGGGTTGTTATTCAAGGTATGCTACTGGTACTAGGAGATAAATTGGCTTAGGTATTTTCATCATCATCATTGAAAAGGATTTCATTCTGAACCTCATGTTTTATGACCATTCTAATTTGGGTTTGAAAAGTTATTGAGGATAGAAGATACATTGTGAATATCTCATGAATTATGATCAAAAATCTGTCACCAAATTAGGAAAACATCTGCATGAGTAAATACCTATTTGTTTTTGAGTGGCTCTACCCTTTGATTCAAGTGAAAAATCCGATTCCAAGACTATCATGAAATCCATTTTAGTTCTCAACCCATGTTTCAAATTCATTATATCTGAGTATTGAGGAAGGTGCATAAGAGATTTCCACAAGTTGAGTAAAAAAAAAAATGATAATGAAAAAAAAAGAAAAAAAGAAAAAGGAAAGCTCAATATCATGTGGGTAATCAAGTATCTCTATCGGGGATATGGACACCTGGCTGGCAGTAGAGCAATGCTTTGAGAGAACTAGAGGTATCTCCATCGAGACTATGGATGTCTGTCTAGCAGTGGAGCAATACCCAGGATTTTATTGCACGATAGTTAAAGGACTCAACCTATGTAGCTTGAATCTTGGGTATAGTTGTTCAGGAATACAGAAAGTATCTATAAAGAATGATGCACACACTCAGATTCAAAAATAACTCGTGAGTACATACATCTGAGATTCCAGCTCAACCTTATTCTAGATATATCTCATCTTATTCAAGTTAGCATGCTTCATAAACCAAGTAGTATTAGGGTGACTGAAATTTTCTTGGGTGTCTTGAAAATGGGTAAACCATTTTCCCAGCCGATTCGCCATTTGTTATACCTTGCATAACCACCACATCTTTTTCCTTGGTCAAAATGGGTCCCCCTTTATGTTTTTATCCTTGGTTGTTTTTCGAACAAAGTTTGGAGTCTTTCTTTTCAAACACTTTCTTTTTCTTTGATTTATTCTGCTGGAACCAGAGCCGGAATTGAATCGGGTTTAAAAACATCTTTCAAAACTCATTCCAATCCCCGTCCCGACAGTATTTATTTTGAGCTATTTGTTTTGTCTTTGTTGGAACCGGAGTCACAGTGGAAGTTAAGTCGGTGTTTATTCAAAATTCCAAAATCAAATCTCAGTCCGCCTCCGCTTTTGGTCTTTCATTTTAGACTAGGTTTCGTATGTTGAGTTTTCTTGGTTCAGTCTTTTTGTTTTACTTTGTCATTTTCTTTCGCTTTTATCTTTGTCGACGGAACCGGACCCGAAATGGGAACCAAGTTGGGAAATTACTCAAGTTTCCAAGACAGTTTTCATTCTGATTCCGCTCCCGCCGGTTTTTGTCATTGACTTTTATTGAAGTAGCACAGCAGTGATGTGTTAGTTCCCTCTACAGTTCTGACTCCGCTCTACTGCATTTATTGCATTAATGACAGGTGCCAGGCATGCATGAAACTGCTAGTTTTTTCCTTAATTAGGGATTAACGCGTAGTTATCATCATTATTATTAAGAGATCGAAGAGCGAACCAGAGTTGCAGTGAAGCTTTTATGCAAGTGAATCAATTAAAAGAGAGACAGTTGCTTATGGATTTCTTCAAGAAGTTAACCTCTTTATTTGCGTTTGAGGTAGGGTTATCTATTTTCGTGCCTCTTTTTATTTTACGTTTTTTGTTTTTGTTCTTCTTGGATTGATGGTTTTGTGTGAATTCCTCTATAAGTTTGTATGTATTGGTTTGTTTCATTTTTGTTATAGCTTTTCTTGTTTTTGTATTACTTTTATAGTTTTGTTTCTTGTCAGTTTATTTAGACACGCTTGTTTTCATGTTTTAGTCATGACTGAGTCGTGGTGCCCTAATTTTTAAATGCACAGGTTAAATTTGGTTTTTATAGTGAGAAGGTTTTGGTAGATGGTTGTTTTTACTTAAGGAATATATTGTTCATTCAATTTGGTTAGTTTAGATAGGGTTAAATTCATGCCCTGGTTGTTTATAATTGAGGGTTTTTAGTTTAGGGTTTCTTGGTGCATTTCTGTGTTCGCGTTTTAATTTAAATATGATGCCATAGAAAGTACAGTCACCTCTCGGTCATATGGGGATGGTCTTATCATGTTATATTTAAGCCCATTTTCATTTTAATATTACCTAGTCCTTAATCATGAAGTTATGCATTAAACTGTTGAAAACATTTATGACATCATGATCATTTTAGGCGGAAGCGAAATCAAAATGAATCTATACTTTAAACCATGTTTTCCAATAGGTATCGATTTCATTTCTATCTCGTCTCCGACTCCACTTATAGTGAGAAGCCTTCTTTCAAAATAACGATAACTTAGGCAAAAGCGGAAGCGGAACCGAAACTAAATATGAGATTAGAAAATCTGAAACAAACCAAATCAGTTTCCATTCCGGTTCTGGTTCCGATGAACATGTTGGTTTCATCTCCGAGCCCGCTTGTTATTATTGTAATCTCAATAATGGTTTTTGCTCCGAGGATGGCAGTGTTTTAAAGAAGACTGTTTAGAATATTTTATGTTTGGTTTCACCTCCGATATATATATGAAGGGTAAGGTTTTAAGGCATATTTTGTGATATTTATTGAAGGATCTAATTGGGTTTTTTTTGTGCAAGAAAGCTAAAGGATGTCAGGAGCATCAGGAGAAGCCTCCCAGAGGAATCAACCTACAGAAAAATCAAAGGCAGCAGCAAAGCCCAAGAAGATAAAGCCGAAGCATCTACCTTATACTTTAAGGTATAATCATAGGGGTCCTATTGTCACTGCAAGCAAAGTGGAATTGGATTGGTCTTATAGAACCGACACCAATCTGGGCTCATACAATTTTGAGGATTTGTATTCAAAAACGTTCGTTGAAGATATAACAGGGAGAACTCAAAGAATTGTTGAGTCTGGTTTGGCTCATATCACCTTATTCCCTCTATTTGTTCAGTGACCGGAGTTGATTATGACAGTAGCAGGTGCTTACAATCCAACTACTAGGCAGTGTATGGATGCACAAGACAATGTTATTATTGATTTAACTCCTCAAATGTTTCAAACTATGTTTAGTGTTCCGGATCCAAAGAACCTGGTACAGTTGAAGGAGGCAAAAGATTTAGAGAAATATAGAAAATACAAGGAATACAACAAAGCGCACTTGAACAAGAAATGGTTGAGAATGAAAAAGAAGTCTTTGACCAAGCTTCATGATCAACCGAAGAAGACAGAATTCTACAAAGTATTAGATCTAATCATGATGTTGTCTAGAGTCTTTGGGAAAAGGGATGCATTTCACTTCAAGGAGTGGATGTTTCCCTTCATTCAGACCATCTTGAATGGCAAACAACAGTTTGATTGGCCAATGGTGGTCTCTGATGCTATTCATGACCAGTTGACAAGAATAAGGGAAACCAAATGCTTCTTTATGACTTCTTATGTTGTTTATGCAGCAGCTAGAGGAGGTATATTTCCAGTTTAAAGAGAGTGGGGATATTGGGAGAGGCAGATGGATAAAGGAAAGTGTGGGACCATTATGATTAGTTATCTTTACAAGTATCTGAAACACAACTTAGAAGGGTTAATGATGCATTTCTATACGTGATCATTAACCAACTTAATGGGGATGGTGGATATAGACTGAGTCAAGAAGCTATGGCATTTATCACGGAATGGGGATGTTGGTACATTCAATACCCCAAGTTCACATACTTCAGGCTAGCTGGATTTGAAGGTCATCCACATTTTCTACCAAGATGTTGTAGCAATAGGATAGTGTTGATGGAATTTGTTTATCAAGCTCTAGGGGTTAGTGCCCGGTTTGGATTGAAGCAGAAAACAGGATGTCATAAGTTCCCCATGCAATTGGGTGAATACAACTCTTGACATCTAGTGGGAGCTAAGGTAGTGTGCAGTGAGTTAATACATCTAAAACTAGGTTTGTATACAGCTCAAAAGTACTTTGACCCAAGGAAGAAAATGAATTCCTTGTTGCCTTCTATTTTTGATAAACATTTCAATTTGTTGGAAGATCTCTAGAGTGACCTGCAAGATGAGTATGACCTCAGAAAGAATAATTATGAGAGGTTACCCATCTCACTCATAGTAGAGCTTGGGATCAAAGATGATATCCCTAACACATTATTAGATGATGGAGTGGTATTAGATCCATTATATGAAGCATTAAATATTGGTACTAAAAGCTTGGATCTGGTGGACTGCAATGGTGAGGAGACCATTGGCATAAAGCAAATAGGGGGGCCAGTTTAGGATAGAAGTATTCATTGGGTTGTCCTAAGAACTAAAACTCCTCAAGAACCAGCTCCTAAGAAGGGGAAGGGATACAAAAGAATCAAGAGGAAATTTCCTTCCAAGGAGCCCTTGGAATTCTTCCCTCCAGACATTGAAGAGATTGAGCTTGAAGCAATGGCTCAAATGAACCAGAGACACAAGAAGGAGATGCCCAAAAGGGACATGTGGTTTCAACACCTGCATTGGGTGAATCCTCTACTCAAGTCCCACTTACGAAGCAGCAAAGTGAAGAATTGCAGAAAGGGACTCTTCATGATATTGTTGAATCCATGAAGGGAAAAGGATTAGAGGTAGAGATTCGTGATGTTGGAATAGACTCTGATGAGACTCTGTTAGAGAGGGATGCACAAGAAAATATGCCTCTAGAGGAGGATACTGAACAAGTGTTGACAGAGGAGGATTAGTGGGCGCTATTTGAAGAGGCCAAGAAGGTTGTCGTTGATCAAGCACACGTTGTAGCAATAAAGAAACAAAATGCAATTGATGCCAAGATACAGGTTGATGCATTACTTCAGTAGCAACACATAGAAGCTAAGTTAAAAGCAGATGAAATAGAGAAGCAACAGAGGAAAAAAGAGAAAGAGCTCAAGGTCAAGGAAGAGAATGATAAATTAGAGTTGATAAAATTCATGATCTTGAGGAAGAAAAGGCAAGACATCGAAGAGAGAGAAGTTCTTTTGGCTACGTTGAAGCTTGCTGAAGAGGCTAATAAAGAGAAAGAGGAAGCAGAACGAGTGGAAAAAGAGAAATATGTCGAAGAACTAATCAAGAAGCAACAAAAGGAAAAGGAAGATGCAGGAAAGATTAAGGCATTAGAGGAAGAAAGAAACCGGGAATTGGAGAAAAGAAGATTAGAAGAAGAAAGGTTGAAGAAGGAGGAAGAAGATAAGAGAATACAAGAACAAAAGGATAGGGAGGAAGCTGAAAAGCTTGCACAGACAAGTGTGGAACAAGTGCAGCAAGAGAAACAAGGGGTTGATTCTCAACCTCAAGTAAATGTGCAACCACCCTCTACTACTACTATTGCTTCTTCCTCAACTATAATTACCACTACTCCAGGTGCTCCCACTTGGTTAAAATTGGATCTTCAGAAGAGATCATTGAAACCTTCACAACCATCAACAACCTCATCAACAAAACATCATTCCACAACACCATAAACAACCTCCTCAATAAAACATCATCCCATAACATCAATACATCAATCCTCAACAACAAAATCCCACCTCACATCAACAACAAAATATTGCTTACCAGAAAATAGTTACAAGCACAACAAAAACTACATGCACAATAACAGTTATGAGCCCAACAACAATTACATGCACAACAATAGTTACATGCACAACAATAGTTGCTTGAACAACAACATTTTCTTGCACAACAATAACAACAAACATTGCAACAAAATCCTCAACATTAGAAATATACCCAATACCAACCAAAAATCCCACAACAAAATTCCATTCCCCAACAACAATATGGTTCATACAACTCACCTCCACCACAAACCAATCCACAATATCAAATCAATCCTCAAACTAAATAGACTCCATACAATACATACAACATGAACGTCCCCCCTTACCAAAATCCAACATACAAATCATCTATCATCCCATAATACAATGCCTATAATCCACCACCAAATAATCCTCCTAAAGATATATCCACACAAATTAAAAATTTGACATAAAAGATCCAGGATATACAAATGGGAAAAACTAAGAAATCATACGCATTCAAGACTTATGTCCTTATCCATTGGACATAAGCATAACGATGTTACCCTTTCTTCAAAACTTTGAAATTCCAAATTTTGACAAATAAAAAAAATTGGTAACCCTGAAGAGCATATACATGAGTTTTATGTAGCTTGCATGGAGGCATCCTATAATGATTCATATCTTGTGTGCCTCTTTCCAAGAAATTTATGTGGACAATCTATTAAATGGTTTTCACATCTACCACTTGGAATCAAAACATTTCAAGAGATCATAGATCAATTTGTAGCTCACTTCTCCTACAAAATTGATGCAAACGACACCTTAAATGACTTATACATTGGCAAACAAAACAAAGGAGAAACTTTTTCCTCCTTCCTACAAAGATGGTGACTTAAGGCAAGAAAGTGCAAATGGCTTATTTCTGAATAACAAGTAGAAATCATCACAAGTAATTTTAACATGCACCTTTCCTTTCAATTGTAAATGCAATGTGCAATAACCTTCAAAGAACTCACCTCAAAAGGTCTTAACATTGAAAGAGAACTCATTGTTAAAGGTGTAATACAAATCTATAAAGACAACCATTTTTCTAGTTCAAGTGACAAACCCCGTATATAGGCTAAAAATAAGAATGTGACTAATAATGGTGTGGTGGAAAAAAAAGTTGTGATAAACGCACCATCTCAATCAAACACACAACAACATAATAAAATAAAATCAAAATGCTAATCCTCCAAGGGCACCACCACCAAGACAAAATACTATCCACCAAGATGCAAGTACACTCATTTGGGGAACCAATTGAAACAATCTTTTATAAATTGATCCAAACAAAATTGATAACACTTCCTAATTTTAGATAGGATGAAGAACTCAAAATTTATAACACTTCCCAATTTTAGACAGTATGAAGAGCTCCAACTTAAACCCTCATGGTACAATGATAATGATTACTGTGAGTATCATAAAATGAAAGGACATAAAACTTAAAACTGCATGAAACTTAAGAACATTATCCAAGACCTCATAGATCATGGTGAGGTAAACATTGATCAACAACCTAAGAACTCTGGAAACAATGACTTGGGCATATACGAGAATCTGATGGTTGACCATGGTAAAGGAAATGAAAACAGAAAGACTAAAACCTACAATAATGTCAATCACAACTATGGCAATGTCGTAGGCAATATACAATGTGATAAGAAAATTTCTCTCATTATACAAGGACCAAATCATGAGTGTGGAGTCACCACACAAAGAGGGAAAGTTACCATTAAAGAATCCCCTACACCAAAAAAAGGTCAAGAAAAGTGAATCCTACAAACTATAGCCTACTAGACCATCTCAAGTGAACACCAACACAAATCTATATACTAGAACTCTTGAGAATTTTACCCATACACAAAGAAATTTTGGACAAGGTTATTTTATCATAATTTGTAACTATTTACCTAGATACCAAACAATTTCAAGTGATGGTGAGGCATATTTCATCCACTCACCACCTGATATTCACAAAGAATGACCTCCCATCTCAAATGTTTCACAATCGTTCATTACATATTGAGTATACATCCATAAACACAAGGTGAAGAGAGTCTTTATATATGGAGGTGTGGGCTTAAACATATGTACCCTTGATTTTTTCAAACACTTGGGATACTCTAAGGAAGTTATTGAAAGAGAAAAAGGAATAATCATCAGGGCATATGATGATAATGAATGAGATTCAGAAGGAATAATAAAGCTACTTATAAAATTGGGTCCTACAATAGCTTAGACAACATGTCAAGTCTTAGACCTTGACTTGCTATATAACATCCTTTTGGGCTGCCCATAGATCCATGCCATACAGGCCAGTGCATCTACTTATCATTAGTGTCTAAATTTTCCATACAATGACAAGGAGGTTAGCATTCATGGTGATCCTGAACCTTTCTACTATCGTAAGAGTATGGAAGAGAAATATTACATATTACTCCAAGTTCCAAAAAATGATGCAGTACCAATATTATCCCCTTATTTCAATCCATCGATGCTTGCATCTACATCAACTTCTAAAAAATAACTCTTGAAATCAAGTGCAAATAAAGGAAAATGATTGTGGTGACTACAACCTCAAAGAATCCTTTTATGTGGGAAAACCACCACTTTCTCCTAAGACATATGGTAAACCCCATCATATCGAGAAAGTGTCTAAGACAATGAAGTTCAAACCAACTACCTTTTCAAGATGGGGAGAACTAAATTTCAAGGTTATAGATGAAGATGACTTCTCAAAAAAATTATATCATGAGAAACAAGAAGCTCATCTTCCTATGGATCTAAGAAGAAAAGGATATCAATTGATTAGAAACATGGGTTATATAGGTACAAGTAGACTTGGTTTGAAACAACAAGGTATCCATGAACCTATCATTTTAGAAAATTGACCAAAGAGTAAATTTCTTGGCTATAGCTCGAACAAAATGTGATCCCTATGGTTGTCAATTTTTAAATCCATCTAATGACAAGGACATCGAAGACTAACCCATGTGTATAATGGAATTATTTGAAAATTACTCTATATACACCATCACTACCACATCATTTACCTCACCTATCCAAAACAATGAAATCAAACTCATTTATCTTCAGCTAATAGATTGGGACCAACAACAAGCACCAATTCTTGATTTATTCAAAAATGATGAGGCTATTACATAATTCATGGGGATCCAAGATGGCATACCATTTGGAGATCACAAAGAAGGGTTTGAAATTAAACTTGAAACACAAGAATACTATGGGTACACGATTGAATCTTTTAGTCACAAAATGATAAATCTAAAAATCAAAACAAGATCCCCATGTGAAAACCGCAAAGTGGCATTTTCAGATCATGAAAAGTAAAAAAAAAGGATGTATCCGAGGGTGAAAACCTCTCTGAGGCACCTAAGGATGAAATATTCAATCTCCCTACTATTGTTATGGATTAGGAAAAATTAGCAGTTCTTGTAGAAGATGTGTAACCAGTAAATGTTAGGACAGTCGATCAACTACATGCGACATACTATGCTACATCCCCAGACGATGAGGAACAATATAATCTAGTAGCCTTCCTGAAAGAAAGAAAAAATAAATTTTTTTGGTTGTATGTAGGCATGCCAAGACTAGATACCTCATTGATAGTACATCATTTGATAGTACATCCGAATGTGAAACCTGTGAAATAAAAGCTAAGGAAAATGTATACCCAAATAGCACTATTGGTCAAAGTTGAGTTGTAGAAGCTACTTGATGTGGGTTTCATAAGACCTATCAATTTTCCTGAGTGGGTTTCAAACCTTGTACCAATATCAAAACCCACTAAAGGAATCTGAATATGCATAGACTTTAGATACTTTAACAAGGCATGTCTTAAAGATTGTTTTCCATTGCCAAACATTGATAACATTGTGGACCTTATACTTGGACATGAGATGTTATCTCTCATGGACATATTTTCAAGATATAACCAGATAATGATAGCACAGGAGGATCAACATAAAGAGGCATTCACATGTCCTTGGGGAACCTATTGTTGGAATGGCATACCCTTTGGTCTTAAAAATGTTAGAGAAACCTATCAGAGAGTGATGATCATAATATTCCATGACATGTTTCACAAGATTTTGGAAGATTGTGTAGATGATATACTAGCAAAATCTATCAAAATAAAAGGTCATATTGAGGTATTAGCTCAAATATTTGACAAACTAGAGAAGTATCAGGTGAGACTAAATCCAAATAAATGTGTCTTTGGAGTCACTTTAGGTAATCTTTTGTGGCAAATTGATTCAAGAAGGGGAATTAAAGTGGACCCTACCAAAGTAATAGCCATCATTGAGATGCAACTACCTAAAAAATTTAAGCAACTCTACAGTCCACAATGGAAGCTTCAATCTATCAAGATAATTGCACAGTTTCCAACAAATACCATCCATTCACACACCTTCTTCAAAGGTGTTGCATTTAAATGTGATCATAATTACCAACAATCCTTTCAACAGTTGAAGGATTACTTAGCATCACCACCAGTATTGATACCACCAATTGCGGATAAACCTTTGATATTGTATACCTTACAAATATTAGCAGCATTAGGATCTCTCCTTGTATAGAATGATGAACCAAGGAAAGAAAGAGCTATAAATTACATCAGTAGGACCTTAGTCGGATATGAGATTAACGAAACCCTTATTAAAAGAGCTTGTCTAGCAATAGTTTTTGCTTCACAAAAGATATGACACTACATGCTTAGTCATCAAATTAATCTTATCTCTAAGGTTGATCTGTTGAAATACTTATTATCAAAGGCAACTCTCACATGTCATATGGCTAAGTGGGTAATGATCCTGAGTGATTTTGACATTGAGTATGTGGACCGAAGGCAATCAAATGACAAGTCATATAAAATCAATTAGTTGAAGCACCAATATATGCTAAGAACCCTCTGGTATCTAAGTTTCCAAGTGAAGAAATATTCACCATAACATCGACAAAATAATTGAATCTATATTTTGATGGTTCCCATACATAGCACGGGTTAGGAGCAAGTATCTTATTCATCACCCTTCAAGGTGATTGCATTCTGAAATCATACAAGTTAGCATTTCCATACACTAACAACATAGCAAAGTATGAGGCCCTCATCATAGGGTTAGAATGGCTATTCAATGGAAATCCAGGAACTTTGAGTCTATGGTGATTCCCAGCTAGTGGTGAGACAATTCAATGATGACTACCAAACTAAGGATGATAATTCGATGCCATAAAAAAGAATGGTTGATAGCTTTAAAGAATATTTAATAGTCATCACCTTTGATCAGATTTTGAGAGTTAGCAACAAAGCAGAAAATACAATAGTAGCCATTGGGTCTTTACTAGACATGCCACATAACAGCTTGAAATGTGAATTTATCAGAGAGCATCTTCTCTTACCAACTTTTGACATCCCTAAATCAAAATTCATGTGTGAAATTGTTGGTCCTAGTTCCCCTTAGCACCACAATATTTACTTATATGTCATGATGGTATCTTTCCATCTAACCTTACTAGTAACCTCCGTAAAACATTAATCCAAAGATCCTCTCGCTTCGTCATCATTGGTGATACCCTTTAGCAAATAATTCTTGATAGAATGTTACTTAGATGTCTTAACTAAGAAGAAGCTTCAACTACCTTAAAAGAGATACAAGAAGGTAATTTTAGGTCACCTTTGAGTGGTGTTACCTTATCAAAGAAGGTGCTTAGAACATGTTATTATTGGCCTACCATGGAACAAGAGGCTAATTAATTTTTGAAAAAGTGCTTAAAATTTCAATAGCATGATGATCTCATCCATGCTCCAGCATAGGAATTACGACCTATCACAACACCATGGCCTTTCTCACAATGGGGACTTGATCTCATCAAAAATATAACACCTACCTCATCTAATGGTCATAAATTCATAATTATCACCATCAATTATTTTATGAAGTGGATTGAATCCATTCCCATGAAATATATCATAGGAAAATAGATACCAAATTCATCTTGAACTACCTAATTTTTCGCTATGGAGTTCCACATGCCATTATCACAGATAATGGAACACCTTTCAAAAATTGGGATGTCCGATAAATTTGCAAGCAATTTCATATCTAGCACCATTTCTCCACACCCTACTACCCTCAAGGAAATGGTCAAGTAGAAGCGTCTACCAAGACTATCCTAAAGATCCTGAAAAATATTGTTAATGACATTGGTTGGGATTGGCAGCTACAATTGAACCCCACCTTATGGGCATACCGAATGAGTATCAAAACACCAATTGGTGCCACTCCATATTCCTTGGTCTATAGAACTGAATCTATCTTACCCATTAAGGTTGAGTTCCCATCGTTGAGAGTTTCACTATAGCACCTAGTCAATGATGAAGAATATAGGACATCCAGGTTGAATGAACTTGAATTGTTGGATGAACGTCATCTAGAAGTATTGAATCACTTACAAGAATATTAGAATTGGCTACAGAGAAGCTACAACAAGAAGATCAAGGGCTAACACTTTTAGGTAGGAGATCTTGTTCTTAAAGAGAATCAGAAAAATCAATTGGATAAAGACAACAAAGAAAAATTTGAACCTAGTTGGGACCTTTTGTCATCACCGCGAGCTATGGTTCTAGAGAATATCATCTAGAAACACCTGAAGGGGATCCCGTGTAGGAACCTATAAACAAAATTCATCTTAAGAGGTTCTATGCCTAGCCCATGAGGGGTATCTTATTCCAAAAATCTAAAAAAATTATTTTTTTATAAAAAAAAAATCCAAAAAAAGGATAAAGTAGTAAAGAGAAAAACTCTAGCGAAACTACTTTGGTGGCGCTTTGAGAAAGTACCTTGTGAAAACCTAGCAAGTAGGTGTCTAGTGTAAATAAGAACCATCTACCATCTATCAAGTACTCTTTTCATCTTTCCATAACAAAATCTCCATCCACACATCCATCATCCATTGATTTGTTCATTTCCATCCCAATCACGGATTGGTGTTCAACGAATATCTATCACTATTAGTATTACTTGGCATTATCCTAAGATCATCTTTTTTTCCTATAATGAAGTAGTCTAACACATGACTAGAAGCATCCTCCTACACCTAGTTGTCAACATGGATTCTTGAATATTGCCTAATTCATTCAAAATTCCAAAAATATTCAAATATATGAAAAAAACTCAAAACATATAGAAACGTTCAAAATTCTAAAAACATCCAGATAACCTAAAAACTCAAAAACATCCAGATAACCTCAAAACATCCAAAAACATTAAAATATGTTGAAAAACTCAAAAACATCCAAATATTCAAAGTTTCAAAAAACATCCAAATAATGTGAAAATCTCAAAATATTCAAATATGTTGAAATACCAAAACATTAGAAAACGTAGAAAACCCAAAAATAGCCTCAAAACATTTCAAAAAGTTAGAAAAAAAATGTTTTTTTTTCAAAATAAAACAATCATCTTTCCCATCATTCATCTTTCATCCACAATAAACTTTCATCCATAATAAACCTATTATCGTCACCTTTGATAAAACAAATAGAAACAAGTACAACAATTATCAAAACACAAATATTATAAGTCTTGATCATTTTCGAAACATGTCAATGAAGCTTTCATACCAATAGCCTAAACATTCTATAAATCAACATCCAATGCATTTCTTAATGGATATATCTTGAATCCTACAAAAGGAACCTTTGGACATCAACTAAAACAACTCTTTGGCAAGAGATATGATGGAATTAATGTGTCCATCAATTGGTCTTTTATTTTGGTTTTATCTTTTGTCTCATTTACATCACTCACTCAAAACTACCTTGATCTTCAATATGTTGGTGTGTCTAGAGGGGTACATAATGGGCATAGTATTTTCTTTCATTTGTTGTGTTTGTGGATGTTCTTGTAATATGGCCTTGATGAATACTTGTCTTGTGTGTGCAGGGATAGTCTCAAGTAATACAAAAACTAGTGCATATCAGGCTTTTTATACCTTTTTTGTATTGGTCTACTTGCTTTGATGGATTCATTCTCTCACATGATCAAACAAGGTGTTTGTATGTCAGGTAATGAACAAGGATACTTCTATCTGTTTGCAGAGTCAAATTTCATCCAATAGATACGATGTCACCCTAGTTTTGTGTACCTTGGTGCATTATGTCTACTTGCTATATCAAAATACGGATTTCTCTACATTATGTTACATAATCTAAAAATCAAAAGCAAAATCACCTATCCTATCATATCACGTATCTAATAAAATCTCAGAATCCATCCTAATAACCATAGAATTATTGGTATCCTAATCAACATTATCATCCTACTTTAATCATTCATTCCATTCTTCTATTCTATCAGTGTAACATTTCTATCCAAGTATTATGACATACAACAAAAATATATGCATCCCATCCTACATCCACAAAATCGTCAATAACATCTCATATCATCCATCCTACATAATCATCATATATCATATGAAAATACAAAAAGAAAATAATGAGCATATCATCATCCATGTCATACATCCTGCATCCACAAATCATTAGAAACATTCATATCAAATCATAATCATAATAAATAGATATTCATCATCACATCATGGAAACATGAAACATCATAACACATGCATCAATACATGCATTTGCATCCATAATCAAAGCATATACCATAAAATATCAATGCATAGCATACAACATAATATCATATCACGATCACATCAAAATGATATCCTCTCCTATATCATCAAAAAAATGAATGTCATGATACATATCAAATGTGTGATATACATCAAAAATATACAAGAAGTTATCCATAGATGATGAATGTGTATACATAAAAGTCTATCTACATTAAAATATAGATACACAATATCTATACAAAGATCAAGCTAACCTGAACTCCCTTGATCCTCTCAATCGATAGTAGGTTGAGGAAGTGGTGGCCTCATAGGCTATCATTGATGACCTTGTCCATCTGACTATCCATGTGAGGGCTTGCCCACTAATCCATCTAATCTACTAGGACCCACAACACTCCCTTTATCTTGTAGTGATCTAATGGCCTCAATGTGTTGTGACAAGGGGATAGTCAGTCCCTGAGCCTATATGCTAGCCTCTAAAAATTTTCGGTGTGCCCTCTCCTGATCATGCTTTGTTTTGATATGTGCTAGTTGTACCTCCAGCTATTATCTATGTGTACTCTTATAGTCCCTGTCTGTACGGGCTTGATCATGCTTTAAGGCTCATTGGTCTCTCTTTGTGAGGGCCTAATCCCTCTCTATTGTTTGCTAGGCAAGTTGAGCAATGACACCATCCCGCTCCTGTCTGAAACCATCATGCTCTTGATGTGCCTAATCCCTCTCATCTAAGGCAACCCAAAGCCTCTAATCATCTATACCCCTATCTTCAGGGCCCCTATAATAATAGCTACTACCTAAGCTAGTGGTGGACCTTCTGGTCCATGTCTTGGTCCATGTCCCATGTCCTCTGGTATGAGTACCTCGACCTCTACCCTCTACCTCTGTTAGAGTTTTCAACTAGACTCCTCACATTGTCTCTTTCCACCTACGATACCCCAATCTAGATTGGTAAATCATAATGCTCTATGTGTGGAAAATCATGTGTCATAAGTGAGGGTGGTGTCAGGATCTGTTGCACCACCTCTCCATACCCACTGTACCTAAGCTAAGTGGTCAAAATCTACAATGGATGTATGTGGGGGAGCTACTGGTCCCCACTCGATAATATCTCTAATAGTTCGTGCAAACACGATATGGTATTCATCCTGAGGAGCATCTTGTTTCTCCCTAAACTGTCACCTGATCTGATCAAGTAAGTATATCTCTATAATTTGTGGTGTATGGCCTATCAACCACCTAGTCTATCTGCAATAGGTGAGATGCTTTGTGTCATCCTCCTAGGGATTTTCTAGAGCCACGGCCTCTAAGTGAACTCAGACACATCATCAATGACGCACCTCTAGTGGGCTAACTCACCCATGTGATGGTGAGTCAAGATGGCCTTGTTTTTGTAGACCATGAGATAACTAGCCTCTCGACACAAGTCCCCAATCATCTGAAGCACTACAATGTGCTTCCATGCCAAAATGTGCAGTAGTGTTGAACCTACTGATATACTAGTCGCACCCCTATATACCACCTAATGCATATCATGGTATAGATGTGCAAGTATGCAGGGTCCCCAAGAAAAGATGCATTTGTCCTCCAAGATCCTCTCTAGGACCCTCCCCCATCTAGGACTGAATCTCCTAGATCATTGATCTGGCATCAGTGGTCCACAGATTAGTCCAACAACCACAATAGTCATATCATTGACTAGTTTGATGTAATCCCTTAGGTAAACCTGTCCATCCTCGAGCTTAGTCTCCTTTTCCATTAATACTCACTCTAGAGCCTCAAAGCCTCAATATACATCATATACAAGATGCTCTCCATGAATCGATACCTTTAGAATATGTCAGACGTCCTTTAGGGTGATGGTTGCCTCTCCAGTCGGAAGGTTGAAAGATGATGTATCTGATCTCCAATGCTCTATCAAAGTAGTAACTAGGGCTAAATGTGCTTGAATCTCTGGCATGTAGGAAGCATAGTATAATCTAACCACATGCAAAAACTTGATCTCCGTGGCTGAAAAATTTAGTCATCCACTCAAGAACCTATGGCCTCCACTCTCGAGAAAGGATAGGGTCTAGGATAGCCTGCAAGAATAATTCTCACACCATTAATTTTCTCAAATTTTATGGAAAAATCTGTCCAAAAGTCAAAAGAATAAATGTGAGCCTTTTTAACAAAGGTGTCATGTAGTGCCAATCAAAGGTGTCACCCTTTTACAAAGGTGTTTGGATTTGACAAAGGCATCGTAGTTCCCATCAAATAAAAGTAAAAACAAAAGTGGGCCATTTTTGCAAAGGCGTTGCACCTCAACAGTCAAAAGTGGGTCAATTTTACAAAGGCAATACAAAAACTTGAAACCCCAACACCTTTGCTAAAACCTGACGCTTTTGTCAAAGGCATCACATCAGGTTACAAAAGTGCACCATTGGGTTACAAAAGCATCATAGAAAGTGTGATGCCTTTTTTTTCCTAAGATCTAGCCTACATTTTGCTTTCTCAAAAAGCATGCAAGCAAAAATTAAATTTGTACATACCAGGGCACCTGCTCACTAGCCTCTAGAACTGATGCACGGACTTTGCATGGTGTTTTGCTCATACAACTGGATCCATCTTGAACTGCTCTTATGAAGGGGTGAGAAGGGGTTTGAAGGCTCCAAACTCTAAAATCTCAAAGAAAAGTGTGCAAATGAGGCTAAAATTCACCCAAATGCACATATATGCCTAGAAAACCCTAGGGTTTCACCTTGCCACACATTTTTCTAGCTTGTGTATTGATCTATTACCCTTGTCCATAACCTTTAATTAAATAAATTGTATATTTATTAATTAATTCTAGACTCATCCTCAAATCCTCCAACTAAATTAATTAATTAATTCTCAATTAATTAATTAATTTAGGCTAATTAATCCTCATTACAATTTTCCTCCATTATTTAATCCCACTTTATCCTCTATCCTTGTCCATTTAATCCTATCCCTTTATCTTGTTCACATGGATCGCAATCTAATTTTTTCCTCATTTGACAAGTGTCCCCTTCACATGTCTAACTAAGCCCTTGTCTAGATTCATTGAACCTAGACACCTTCCCAAAAGTCAAACAAACTTTCCATCGCATCCCTTCATTTAATATCACACCTCTTAATCCTAGCCATCCAAGTAAGGATGTCTCCCCAAGCCTAATCCTTAATAGCCCTCATCCCTCATGTGACACTTGTCACATGACTACAACTTTGATCTCAACCCTAATCCTCATTCAATCCTAGCAATCCATCACCAATGCATCTTGACCCTTGATTTCTCACATAAAAAATTTATAAATGAGAGTCCTTCCATCCCATTGATGAATCAGCTTGATCACACCATCATACTAGT
Organism: Sequoiadendron giganteum; assembly: GCA_007115665.2. Lineage (NCBI taxonomy): Eukaryota > Viridiplantae > Streptophyta > Pinopsida > Cupressales > Cupressaceae > Sequoiadendron > Sequoiadendron giganteum. The sequence continues at coordinate 429,173,407 of CM021104.1, forward strand.
GGAATCATGAGCAACCACATCCAAGCTATCAGCACATCAACATACTACACTTGATCTTTTGAGGTTTGTGTGTATATAATCTATATTCTATGCATACTTCACTTATATCATTTTGCATGCATACATTTTGGTGAACTTGACATGAATCTTTACATATAATGCTTGTTCTTGTGAGTTTTGGTGATTTTGATCTTGTAGGTGAAGGGTTTTCTAAGTGGGTTTTGAAAATCAACTTTTTATAGGAGTCACGAATCATAACAATAACTTCATGGTGCGCTCAAGATGGTCGAGAGATGAATTTTGATATAAAATTTGCTATATTTTGCTTACTGAAAAAAAAATTGAAAATATTTTTAGGGCCTTCAAGGCCTGCCCTACAATAATTCATATAGTACAATCGTATAGTCATACCATCAAGGGTTTGAATTTTTTTAATCTTTGTTCATAAAATATACAAAAAATATATATCTTTGGGGTTTTATTAAAATATATACACACAAATTTAAAGTATACACGAAGGTTGCAAGTATATGTCTCGATTTATGCCACCAATGACATAATGTAGACACCTAAAAATGCATATATCACACATCTTGATTTCACTAATTAACATCATTTTCCTCATTATCACCTAATTCCTTCATTTAATTAAATAGTATCCAATTATTTGATTAAATTCACTTTATTCACCTAATAATTGAATAATTAAAGATTATTTGATTAATTTATCATTTTCATGTTAATTTCCCCCTTTGATTAAATTATTTAATTAAAATCTTAATTCTTCTCATCCTCACAATTAAATGATTTTCATAATTGTTTAATTGACTAATTTTCCTCCAGCCCTCCAACTTGCACAAAGAATATTCCTTTTTCAAAAAGGGAATATTCATAATTCAAATTCAAATATCTTCTTCCCTCCAATTCAAAATATCTTCAACCTCTTTTCCATAAAATTAGGGATTTTTGGGCTCTCATGAACCCTCGACCCTTGATTTCCTCTCATCCGTTGATCCTCATATCGAATCTTGACCATTGATCAAAATTACTAAAATCTATAAAACAAAGCCTCACCAACATGAAATTCATTCACAATCCTCATAAGCATAGGCACTCTCTAGAATTCTTGAGCCAATTTTGAGAACACCTATTTTGTGAATCACATATCTCATCAAGCTTTTGCAACATGGATTATGCACAATTTGAGCAATCCACGTCACAAATTTGCATCAATCCCCAATGGGATTGAAGGTTTGCACTCTCTTATGGTCTAATTGCTTTGAATTTGTATTAATTTTTTTAGATTAAATCTTTGAAGCTTGTGCAAGTTAATTTGATTGAGTATGGGTTTGTATGATCTCAATTGTGTAAGTTTTTAGTGTTTTTAGACTCTAATTGCTTCAATTATGCTTTCATTTGACCTCCATATTTTCCTCACAAAAGATATATATACAATCCTATTTTAAATATATACTGTGAGTATCTATTTTAAAATTGTTGGTGATAATAAACATTTCATATATCATTTGCAGTGAGTATATTTTTTTGTGTATATCACAGTACTGTGAATATACCACATACCTGGGGTTTGGCTTTTATGCAAAGTCACGTAAAAACAACCACGTGGACTTTAGTCGGGTTGGTCATATGGGAGACCAAGGGCACTATTAAATAGGCACCCAAAACCTTCCATCCATCCATCAGTCACGTGGGGGCTTAACTCAGGCACCTGAGGGCTAAATTTATTCCCTTCATCCTATGCACCCTCTAATGGAGTGGTTTTACGAAAACGGGCATAACTTTTGCATAATAGATCAGATTTTCAAAATTCAAAAAGTTTCAAAAATATGGCTCAGAGATCTTCACTATGGTACAAGAAAAAAAATCAGATTTTTCTTCAAAAATCATGTGCACTCATTCAAATTCAACCCTTGTTTTCAATCTTCAAATGCTCGTAACTTGTTCATACGAAATCATTTTTTAATAAAAAAATTAAATTTATCAAAAAATCATAAAGAATCCAATTTTTCAATCAGTTTTTGTTTTAGACAACTCTGTTTATGTGTTTTCCTCACAGTTATATTTGGGTTTTAAAATAAACAAGTGCCTTTTAATCCTCAAGACTCACTTGAGTATGCTCTCCTCACCACCTTAGTGTGATCTTGAGGATCAAAAATAAGTGATCTTTTTTTAATTTTTTAGGGGGCCTTCCTTGGTATTTCATCACCAAACTCAACTCATGTGCTTCGATAAAGAGTGGAGGTGAATTGAAAGACACACCTCTTAGAAGTAGAATATTATCAATCTGGGCTAAGCCTCTAAGAAATTTATACCTTGGAGAGGTGAAGGTAGAGAGTGGGTTACCTTCTCCTCCTGACTGTTTTGCATTATTCTCTTCCATCTATGGATTAGGCCTCACGTACCCTTGTAGTATATAGAGGATAACCCTAGTTGAGCTTGTGAAGCCTAGTTGAGGATTTTGGCCATATTTTCTTGTGATGTTTGGTGCCTACAAGGATTGATAATCCCACTTGAGCTAGAATTTTTTGTGTGTCTTATGTACTTTAATGCTTAGACCACCTTCCCTACTTGAAGCCAAAAGGGGACCCTTATCCAAATTGATCCCTATAATTTTGTATATATGCATTATTTCCTTGTACATTTTCATTATTTATCATAAATCAAAAAAAGTGAAAAAACTCAAAAAACCAAAAAAACCAAAAAATTCTAAACCCAAAAAATATCAAAATAGTTCAAAAGTAAACAAGTCTAAGTGTCCTACAAGTCAATCTATCCACATCATATCCAATTCAACCAATCATCCCATCCTATTCATCATAATTATTCCTAATCATCCCTTGTCTCATCATAATCATCCCTTCTCATCCTAATCCTCCATCATCATCCTACTTATCACCATTCTTATCCTAATATTTCCTAGTCATCTCAATCATCCCATATTAATCATCCATAATTATTATAATTATCCCTAATCCCATCCTAATCATCCCATTCCATCATCATCATTCATAATCATCCTAATTATCCCCTCTAATCCAAATCATCCTTCATCTCACCCTAATCATCTCTTCTCATCCTAATCCTCCAGAATCATTCTAATAATCCTCCACAATCATTTTAATTATCCCCCTCATCTCATCCTAATAATCCATTTTCATATCCTAATCATCTCCCAATCATCCTTTCCATGCTAATCATCCCTCTTCCTCCTAATAATTCCTAATCATCTTAATCACATTATCTTAATCATCCATAACCATTTTAATCCTTGTCACCCTATCCTAATCATTCATAATCATCATAAGTATCCCCCTAATATTTCCAATCATCCATCTTGTCCTAATCATCACCAATCACCTAATCCAACTTATCCCAACTATCATAATCATCTCATCCATCCCTAATATCCAATCAAGGTCCTATTCCATATTCTAATCATCCTCTAATAATTCACATCAAAATCCCTCTTTTCTTAATCCACTTTCATCATTCATCTTTTCATAATTATATTTTATCCATCATCATCCTTAATCAACATCCTTCACTATCATTCTTAATCTCCATCCCCAATCATCATCTTAATCCAATCCCCTTATCAACCTAATCCCATTTTAACCAAATCCTAATCTAATCCATCTATCCTCTTCCAAAATATAATCATCCATTATCCATATATCCATATCAACCATACATCCAATCCCCAAACCTTAATCTAAAATCATCATTTGAACATCAAAATTTGGTTAAGGACTTAATCTCCTTCATACCTCATATATTTTCATCATCATCCAAATACTTCACCCAAGGATCCTATCCTTAATCCACTATCATCCATTTCAAATCCAACATCCAAATTTAAAATCAATACCTTAATTTGATTTCATCTTTAATCCAAACTTGCTTAATACCATTAGACTATCTTAATTATAGTTATCAAATCCAATCAATTCCTTCTTAATAACTTTTCCTATCTTAAGTAGAAATCAAATCCAATCAACTCTTACTTAAGAACATTAGTCTATCTTAAGTATAGAGAATCATACTTAATTAAATCAAATCATTTTAAGGTCTTTACATTTGATCCCCAAATCTAATCTCATCCTCCATATTTATCTTTAGTTCATATTTTTCTAATCCTCCTTCCATTTCTAATCCATCATCGTAATTCCTACTCCTCATCCAAAATTAATCCCAAAATTTCCTCTTATAATCAATCCTTCACCATGTCTAACCATTTAATTTATCCTCCATCCAACCCAGTCTATACTAATCTAACCTCATCCATTCCAAATCAATCCCACATCATGAACCCACATCCTAATCCAAAAAATTCAAACATCACAATCAATGTCAACCCCAATTATATTGCTGGTGATGAGGATAGCCTTGTTGACCAACTTCAATACAATCCCTATGATGCTAGTGAGAGTATTGTGGACCACCTTGAATCCATTATCAATAGGAAACATTATCGAAGCTTCCACTAATTTCCCATCCAAAGTTCCCCTCAAATCCCATCCATATCAGCCTCATCCACCACTACCGATTTCATCTTCACCCACTACTTTAATAATGATAAAGATACCATACTTAGATACTTCCTTAGCATTGATTCCAAACTTCCATCCTCCCCACCTTCATCTAACCCCAATAAATCTCATATCTCTTATCCTCCCCCTTCCTTTTACAAGGGAAACCAAGCCTTTATCCAATATTTTCCTCTAACCCCATCCACATCCCAAATCCTCATCTCCAAATCCTTTTCAAGAGCCTTATCCTCATCCTCAATTTACCAATCCATGGAAACTTCCACTTCTTATCCCACTTTTCAATCTCCCACATCCTTACAAACCACATCACCCCAATATTACAAATCCACTTCATTCCATGTATTTAGTGATTCCCTCCAAGGACTATTAAAAAATGTGGCTGAATCCCCACGCAAAAATAAAGTTACACAATCTTCCCATATCATGCATCCACCTTCATCCCCTCCACATCAATATAAACCCCAATACCTTAAGCCTCGTTAATATAATTTCCCTTCATCCACCCAAGTTGAAGAGTCTATCCAACCTTCCTCCCCTATCACACCATCCACATCAAATGAACTATGTTCATCCACTAATCCAAACCATGCTAACATAGGTTCCCCACTATATAAAGATCAACAAACCCCCTCTCCACCATTACATGATACCATTCCATTCCAAGAGAAAATTATCCCTTCCATCCCATCACATGATCCCCTTCCATCCCAAGAGAAAATTATCCCTTCCACACCATCACATGATCCCCTTCCTCCATATCAAGATCAAAGCATCCCTTCTGCACCACCTCATGATCCTAATCCATCTCATGATCCTCTCCCTTCCATTCCATCTTATGATCCTCCTCCATCCCATGATCTTACCCCAAGTCAAGATAAAATCATCCCTTCCATTCCATCTCCTAATCAAGAGAAAATTACATCATTCACTCCATCTTATGATAATCCTCCATCCTATGATCCTACCCTAAGTCAAGATCAAAGAATCCATCCATCTCCATGTCATGATCCTAATCCTCCACAATATCCCATCACCCCTATCCAAGATACTCATGAACCCCACACCTATCACATGGGTTCCTCCACTTTCATCCAATCTAGTTTCCTCCAATAACTATCATCCCTTCCATGTCATATCCCCTTCCAAATGGAATTGTATCACATTTCCAAAATAATATCCCATTGGAAAAAGGATTTGTCAAGGCATGCACTATCAAGGAAAAGAGGGTTAGGCCTCCATGAGCAAGGCATGCTATAACCCATCCATATCAAATAAAATCCTAATTATCATGGCCTTGGATATCACACTCAATATTTTGGTACTCCTCCTAGAACCCACATCCCTCCACTAAATTAAAAACATTCATATCCGCCATCCTCCAAATCTACTTTGGGCCCTCATATTCCGAAGTCCAATCCCTCACCCCTTCTATCTAATTTGGATCCCTATGTCCCATAACCAAGTCCTTCATCTCTTCCATCCATCTTGGGTCCTTGAATTCCATCACTCATCACTCCTCTCCAAATCCCTTTATCCTATTTATCCATCACCTCAAATCCCAAATCAAGATCAACGAAGGCACACATTCTTGAAATTCTTTCAACATCCTACATGAATTAAACCATCCATAAGACCTACATATCATTCATCTCCCTCCACCAATCCCATTTCTCTTGGAAGCAATTAGGATGTCAAGTATAAAATGGATAAATCCAAAAATCCACATACATAGAAGGATCAACACATCCCCTCAAAAATACATGCAAAAACAAAGAAAAATATGATCCAAAATAAAAAATCTAAATCCAAAAGGCCACAAAGGCCCGTGAAGTCAAAGAAAAAACCCATGTGGATTCCCAAGCTACTCATAAAATCTGAGCATCTCAAAGAACAATCAAAATTGGCATCCAAACTTGCTAATTCAATAGCTTCATGCACTCCTAAGTCTTACAATCCTCCATTTAATAATTCTTCATATTCAAAATCCATTTTGGACCCTTATGTCCCAAAATCCACATCCACTCCTCCATCTAAATCTTAAAATCCAAAATCCACTTCACTTTCACAACTCCATCCCCCCTCAAGGTGTGTTCCAATGTTGATCTTGCCATCATTTCCATCCAATCATCCACAAGTCTTTCATCCATCCATCCATTATCCAACACACTTTTCATCCTTGCATTCCTCTCATAAAATCCTTTTCATAAATCCATATCCCTCCCCATCTTTCCGTCCATTTCATCCCCCTTACCATCATTCTACCAGCATCATGAGCATACCTCCAATTGCCATGGTTAATTATAGTACATCTTCAAGGGATACCATCCATGTAACTATATTCTTGATTCCTTCCTCCATCTTTCTATCACCCACCCACTATCTTCCAAATCCACCTATCCACATCCCTATCCTTATCCATATTCATCCATACTATCCTAAAAATAATTTTTAAAAAAATGGAGAAATATAAAAAGCAAAGAGAAATCATTTTTCCAATGGTTAAAACCACTTCTTGTGGCACCTTTGGAAAATACCATGATGAAAACCTAAAAATAGGTATCATGTGTAATCCATAATCCTATTTCACTCTACACTTGGGGGCAAGCCTCATCCATACCGCATCTTATCCATATCCTCCACTATCTCTCATCCCTTATCCATCATCCTATCTAAGTCCATCCTCTCCTTTCCACCTTTGATCTAAACAAGGCTAAGGATCTACATGAGCATCATGTGTCCTACCTACCTTATTCTATCATATCATCCTATCTATATTTTTCGTCCCACATCCTTCATCCTACCTCCATCCTCCTATCCTATCCAACTCCATCTTCCCTTCCCATCTTTGATCTTGATAAGGAGCCTTCATGCTATCGTACCTACCATGTCGTATTCACATACTTCAATAACCACCATCTCATATCCCCTTATCATATATCCATCCCTTCATCCTATCCAATTCACTCTCTTTTCACCCATGGTCTTGATAAAGAGCTAGGGGAAAATATTCATGCATGCTTTGGACAATGTAAGCCTTACTCTCATTTCCATTCATATCCCTTGTGTATTATCCTTTCATCTCATGCATCACTTATCATCTTACATCCATGATTGCACTACCACTAGTGTGGGGCATCTTATTCCTTTGCAACATAGTTCTCGGAGATCCCTCCTATCATAATCATTATATCTCCCATCCAACCAATCTCTCTATCTCTTATCCATGTAATCCCTCTATCATTCCATCATTTTCCCAAGGCTTGGTTCTCCCTTGTCATTGGCCTTCATCCATTCCTCTATCCTAATCATCCTATCCTCCATCCAATCCTATCTTATTCAATCCATTTATCCTTCATCTATCCTTCCAATCCAACCATCCCCATCCAATATAATCAATCCTAATCCATACAATATAACTTTCCATCTAGCCCATCATCCAAAATCAATCCATCACTTTGATCCAAATTAGTTGATAATCCATTGATCCACTATCAAATTATAATCATAGGGATGTATCCTTCCCAATATATGTTTTTTTTCTTATTGTTAACAACACAATATTTGGGGCACGCATTATTCTTATCGTTAACTTTTATATCCTCTTCATCATCAATAAATCAATCCATCATTTGATTTTCAACTTGACTTGGAGCATAGTCATTGTTTGCTTTTGGTTTGTTGTGCATGCTTGCTTGTTTCTTGTATGTATTATCATTATTTTTATTTATCATGGTCTTTGCACTCTATTGTCACAGGGGCATCAAGGTCTTCCATATAATAGTGTTATAAGACATATGTTTTCATTTGACCTTTTTTATCATGTACTTAGCACATTGTCATCTCGGTTCCTTATACCTTGGTGCATAATATCAAGTGCAATATCAAATCTAGGTTGTTCATATCATTGTAGCATGATGATCATCCATCCTCCCTCTCCATCCATCATTTTCCTCTATATTCTTATCCTTCATCCTGTTGAGAATTATGTCTCAAACTCACTGGTGTAACCCTCAAACTATCTCCAATGAGAAAAGAATTCATAAGTGTTAATTTCATGCTTGTACCGTTGGATGATTGTGAGAGAGGTGTGGTAGAATGGTATACCACCATGTCGCGGGATCCATCATACAGAGGTGTGCTAGTGTAGTGGTACCGCAATACTGTGGGTGCCTTCTCACTGAGGTGTGGTAGCGCGATGGTACTGCCATACCGTGGGACCCTTCTTACTATCTGGTGGTAGTGTGGTGTTACCTCCATACCGCAGGACCCTTCTTATTGTCTAGCGGTAGCGAGGTATACTGCCACCCCGTGGGATCCTGTTGGTTGCACAACAGTAGCACGGTGTATGGTGAATGAGCGCAGACTTGTTGACTGCTGAGGTGTACATCGATCAATGGGGGTCATTTGCTAACTTGGAGGTGATTGTTCGGTGTTTGGGAAGTTTGACAGTTGCTCTACAAGGAAACTGAATTGAACTATTCTTGGCTGGTGAACAAATTGTTTTTACATAATTGATCAAAATGAGATTGCAAGTTGCTATGCAACATACTATGACAGAGGAAGGTTGTTGTTTTGATGGTTGATCGATTTAGCAAGTCTTTGGTATACATTGTATTCTTATGAGCATTGTAATGGGGTGTGACTTTGTTCTGTAAAAAAGGTCGATTAGAGAATATTGTTTCTGTGAGCTGATATTTGTGAAGGAGATTTTGAACATTGTATGTAATTCAATTTACTGTAATACAAGTGACTTTCTTTGGTGTGGTGGGTTTTTCTCCCATAAGGGTTTTCCCACATAAATCTGGTGTTCAGTTTTGTGTTTGTTTTTTAATTGTCTATTATGGTATTCCTGTTAATGTGCATCTTTAATGAACTATAATTGAAATTTAACCTTTTTTGTCTACACTATTCCCCTTAGAGTTAGCATTAGGAAGTTGATTCCACACCTGTGCTCTCCTTACAAGTGGTATCAGAGTCTGGCCAGTTGTGTTATCCTTGTGATTAGGTTGGGTTTTTTTGTGTCAATTATGTTCAGTGGGAGTCTTGTAGAGGTCTAGTAATTTAAATTACAAATTAAGATGGCAAGTACATCAAGAAGGATTGAAATTGAGAAATTCAATGGCAGCAATTTTGAGTTGTGGAAACTCAAAATGGAATATCTATTGGTTGATCGTGTTCTGTGGGTTGTTGTGTCTGGAACGAAACCTTCAGGAATGAAGCAAGAAGAATGGGAACTAGCAGATCAAACAAAAAAGGGGTTGATAAGGCTTTGTTTGGTAGACTATGTTCTTCTAAATGTTCATGAAGAAAATATTGCATCTTTATGGAAAAGACTGGGAGATATTTATCAGGGAAAGTCCTTGGTGAATAGGTTGTTCTTAAGGAAGAAGTTGTACTCTTTGAAAATTTAGGAAGGAGTGTATGTTGTTGATCATTTAAATACCTTTAACATGATAATTTCTCAGTTAGCATCTGTGGGTGTGAATATTGATGACGAAGATCAATGTATGCTATTGTTATGTTCTTTTTTGGATTCGTGGGATCACTTGGTGATGGAAATTGGGAGCACGACAACCACTTTCAAGATGGAAGATGTGGTTGCTTTTTTTTTATCAGAAGAGATGAGAATGAAATCTTCTGAGATGGCGAAGGAGGCTCTTGTTGTTCAAGTCAGATCGAAAGAAAAAGGAAAGAAGAAGGACAAGAAGTCCAAATCAAAATCAGAAGGGAGATCAAAGTATCCTAGCAAGAAGTCCAAGGTGAAGTTCTGGAATTGTGGGCAGCTTAGTCATGTCTGAAAGGATTGCAAAGAGGAGAAAAGGAAGAAGAAGAAGAAGAATTCTAACAATGATTCTTCTCAGAGTGATGTAGATGACTTTGTTGCAGCCTTGGCAACTCAGGCATCAGATGATGTATGGCTGATTGATTCTAGAGAATCTTTCCATATGACATTTCATAGAGATTGGTTCACAAAGTATGAAAAATGTGATGGTGGAAAGGTATACTTGGAAAGCGATTCATCTCTGGAAATAGTTGGTCGTGGAAGAGTCAAAATTCAGTTTCTCGATGGAAGAATTAAGGGAATTGATGGCATAATGCATATACCAAGTCTGGCTCAAAATTTACTTTTTGTAAGTAAGTTGAATGATGTTGGAGTGCAAGTCTCGTTCTCAAGCAATGGTTGTAAAATGACTAGAGGCTCAATGGTGTTGGCTAGGGGTGCCTGAATAGGTACTATGTATAAGTTGGATGCACTTGTTGTTCAATGTAACAGTGTCTCTGCAAAGTCACAGAAGATTGTTCATCCAGAGAAGGAGATTGAAGTCCCTATAGGGGAAAATTATTTAGAGGTTAAACTTCCAGCAAATAAGACTATTCTCTGGCATTAAAGACTTGGTCATATTGTTGAAGAAGGTTTAAAATCCTTGAAAATTAAAAACCTGGTTGAGCGGCTTGATGATTGTAATATGGAATTTGAATTATGTGAACATTGTATATATGGTAAACATCATCGTGTTTATTTTTACTCTATCCTCACAAATCTTTTGGTGTTCTGGATTATATTCACTCTGATGTCTTTGGTCCAATAAATGTTCCTTCGTTTTCGAATTCAAAATATTATGTATCTTTTATTGATGATTATTCAAGGAGGGCATTTGTGTATTTTTTTAAAAGTAAATCAGAAGTGTTTAGTTGTTTTAAGGAATTTAAAAACCTTGTGGAAAATCATATTGGAAGAAAAAAAAGTGTTTAAGGACTGACAATCGCGGTGAGTTTTGTTCTGATGAGTTCAAAAGGTATTTGCAAAGACCATGGGATTAAAAGGCATAAAACTACACCTTACACTCTGTAGCAAAATGGAGTTGTTGAAAGGTTGAACAAGACATTGATGGAGAAGGCAAGAAGTATGTTGAGAAATTCTAGTCTAGAGCAGAAGTTTTGGGTTGAGGTTGTGGCTACAACATGTTACTTGTTAAATCGATCTCCTTCGTCAACACTTGTTGACAAAATGCCTATGGAAGCTTGGTCTAGTAAGAAGCCCTCTCTGAGACATATTCATGTCTTTGGCTGCAAAGCATATATTTATGTGTCAGATGTGAAGAGATCTAAATTGGAAAACAAAGTTGTTAAATGTATCTTCATTGGCTATGGCATTGGTGTGAAAGGATACAAGCTTTGGAATCCTATGATTGAGAAGGTTGTATATAGAAGAAGTGTAATCTTTCGGGAGCTGAAACTTTCTTCAGTGGATCTGTAGTCAGGGATGAAAGAAAATAAAGAAGAAAATGATGTTGAAATACCTCTAACTCCTGAAAAAGAGGAACAACACATTGATAGTGTACCTGAAATTGAGGAGAGTTCGAGTAACTCTGAGAGTTCTGAAAAGAACCACAACCTCAGCCTCAGCCTGTGAGGAGGTCCACACGTGAGAAGAAGCAACCTGATATGTATGGGTTCTCTATGTTGGATTCTACTTGTGCCTATGCTTTGACTACTAATATTGATGAGCCTAGGATTGTAAAAGAGGCAACTAAAATTTTTGATTCAGTTTCCTAGTTGGAAGCCATGAATGAAGAAATGGAATCATTAAAGAAAAATGATACTTGGGATTTGGTCCCATTGCCTGAAGGTAGGAAGCTTGTGCATTGCAAATGGGTATTTAAAAGGAAAATAGGTCTGGATGGCAGTGTTGAAAATTATAAAGCGAGGTTGGTTGCAAAGGGATATTCCCAAGTAGAGGGAATTGATTATGGGGAAATTTTTTCTCCGGTAGCAAAGTAGACATCTATTAGATTTCTTTTCTCACTTGCAGCAGCATATGACTTGGAGGTTGAGAAGATGGATGTTAAGACAGCATTTCTTCATGGTGATCTTGAAGAAGAAATTTATTAGTCCCAGCCTGAGCACTTTGTGGAAAAAGTTAAAGAAAGTCTAGTTTGCAAATTAAAGAAATCTCTATATGGTTTAAAATAGTCGCCTAGAATGTGGTACCGGAAATTTGACATGTTTGTTTTGTCACTGTGTTTTGTAAGATCAAAATCAAATCATTGTGTGTACTTCAAAACTAAAAATGATCGAGTTCTTATTATTGCACTCTATGTTAATGATATGTTATTCATAGGGAACAGTAAGTTTATGATTTTTGATCTAAAATATCAGTTGTCTGCAAAGTTCAAAATGAAGGATCTTGGTGCAGCTAGGTATATTCTAGGAATGGAAATAACCAAGGACAGAAAGAGAAGAAAGCTTTGGCTTAGCCAGAGTAAGTATATTAATATTGTTCTGAAGAGATTTAGTATGACTGATTGCAAGCAGCTAGTTGTTCCAGTTCTGCAGGGAATGAAGTTGTTATCAATCAGATATGCACCCTATGCTAAATTTGTAGAAAAATTAACTATCTATTGACACATGGAAACCTTCTTCAGATGTGGGTGATCTGAACGAAGAAGGAATCTCCAGAGTGAGTTGGTTTTGTGAATGATAGTTTCTATTCTAAATGATTTTTTGAGTAAAGAAGAAGAAGAATAACTAGATTTAAACTTAAGATTGAAAATTTATCACCTAAAATGGTTTAACCAACATTAAGGAGATTCTGACAATAACTCACTCTCACCACCTCTTTAAAACGTGATTCTCACAATCTCACAACACATATAATCCAAAAGTGATTTGTGCAAAGGTTTAAAATAAACTCAAGGCACAACCTAAATTAGCATGAAAATACTAAAAACACTAAACAATAGTAAGACAAGACAAGGATTCAACAGATTTGAATCACAAGACAGATCAAATTACTACTGCAAATTATAAACAAAAAGTGAGAAAGGAAACTTTGTTGTTTTATTGAATGAAAGAGTGAAACTCTCAAAATCAGAGTGCAAAACTGCTTACAAAACTCTCTGCATGAACAAGAGAGGAAGAAACAATGATCTGAACTTGAAAAAACCCTAAGTTTTCCTCCTATAATAAACTCTCCAAAACCCTAATCCAAGCTCAGGAAGAAAGCTCGAAAAAAAGGCATCCAAATCTGCTCCATAATGTGTAACAAAAGTGGAAAACTCACACTTCTTGCATGTCTATCCCAAAAAACACCTAAAAATAGGTCCATTATGCTTTAAAAGCAAATAAAACAACTTATCTTCTCTCCATGCAACTCAATTTCGCCAAGGAAAAGTCAACCTCTTTTGCCTTCACAAACTGCTAAAAATAGCAAGAAAGAATAAAACAATTTATAAAATATTGTTTTATCTTTTGCTTTACAACATAATTGCAGTTTTAACTTCTCCTTTTGATTGCAATAAAGATTTAAAAATATTTGCAAAAATACCACACTTATCTCTCCATTACAATTTGATTTTTTCCTCAAAAAATCATAAAAAATATAAGCAATCTTTATTCCCAAGCTCTAATTGATTTTCTAGAAAAATCAATAAAAACAAAACCTAAGCATTAATATGAAATGCTTCTATTATCACTAAGGCAAGTTATTGAAAATAATCAAACTCTAAGGTTTTTCCATTTGCAAAATAAAGTCTAAGTTAAAGACTTGGCAAATAATACTAAAGTCAAACCTAGCTTGAGTCGACCTAGGGCATGAATATATTATCAATGAATAACATCAAAGGCATTTAACATTTAACTTAAGGCCCACATTCAAATTAGGGCAAATGAGAAACCCTAATAAAAAAACTTAACTTTCACCCTAATTTGCACTTCATTTTTCACTGGCCGACTTTGGGAGAGAGAGCTCAGCATGAGGAAAAGCGTTGCCACCATTAGCTAGGGTTTGGACCCTCCTCCTCTTCATTTCCAGTCGATTGCATCAGGCTTGGCATCAATATCCTCTGCAAATCCATAGTAAGTAGCTCTCACATCAACTAGAAGTATTTTGAAACTATTTTGAAGAGTCTTTTGAGCCTCCAAGGCCACGGCCATAGCATATTTTCTTCTGATTTTATTTCTCTCTATGCTTTTATTATCTTGTTGCCCTACATATGGCTGCCATTGGAGGTCGATTTGAAGTCTTTTTACAGCCATAATGATGAGGAAACCCATGGCTATTCCTTGCATCTTATTGCATTTTTTCTCTCATTCCGAAGTTTAAGTTTTGAGAATTTCTTGCAAACAAATCTCAAAGATTTTAGACAGAAAAATGAAGTAATTTTGTGGAAGAACATTTGAGTTTTTTTTGTGTATTGTCTCCATTATAGGCCGCGGCTATATATATTCCTTATCTTCTCTTCAAATCAACTCTAATGCTGGTCACGAGCTCGAATCATGGCTTTCTCCTTCTGTGTTTACATTCTCCACTCAAACCCTCATATGGGTATTCAAAATTTTGAGGAGAAACGTCTCCATGGTGCAGCCTATACTCATTATTTCTCATTGTTTTGAAGAGATTTAAGTTCACAACTGTATTCTTTGATGGCTCTTTGCTCTTAGACATGAAACCCCAAGTGGGTACTTTGTATTTTGAAAGAACCCATACATTTTTGTGTTTTTTGTCAAAACCCTCAAATGGGTTAATTGTAACAAGAAGAAATATGCATTTCAAATTGAAAACATCATATGGGTATTTGTAAAAATGGTAGAAAAACCTCCCTAAATTTTAGGCTCGACCCAAATAAACATCCATTTCCTTCATTGATGAGAACACTTAGATTCTGGAATGAAAATGCAAGACTTCATGGTTGCCGCCAATTCTTACTATAAACACCATTTTTAAGAGCTTAAAAGCTCGAAACTGTGCATCTTAACTATAATTTGCATTTGTGAGTTAAAACCCCAAAATGGGTATTTTGTATTTAAAAGGCAAAAATCACTTAAAGTTGAAACCAATTACTGTAATTTGTTAACTCTAAGATTGTAACTAATCTCAGAAATATTTTCATTCCTCTACTTGTAGATTTATAATCTCTTTCATTGTTCCTCCATTGAACTAAAAAAGCATCTCTTATGTTACTTGTACTTCCTATTGCATGAACACATAGAAACTCCTTGTTTTTCCTGTAGCAAATTACTATTATTTGGCATATGATGGAAATAATGAAAACCCCTCATTAACAGAAATGATCTTCTAAGTTTATTCATTTGAGATCACTGTCATCTTGCACTTCTGGATTTACTTTGATCACCTATTTATGTTTGTCCATATTGTTGTCTCAAGTATGCAAACTAGTCTTGAACACACCTAGAATTTTTTTTTATACTCTGTACTCAAATGGCCTGCCAATGCAAACTTGTGATTGAATGAAACTGTTGTAAATAGCTTTCAATCCTTCCATTTTTTAGCTTGATTTCGTGAACTTTATATGTATGTATGTTCATTTATTGCTTCAGACTTGACTGTTATGAGTGAACAATGTACTTCATTGCTCTGATATTTTA
This sequence comes from Sequoiadendron giganteum, assembly GCA_007115665.2. Classification (NCBI taxonomy): domain Eukaryota; kingdom Viridiplantae; phylum Streptophyta; class Pinopsida; order Cupressales; family Cupressaceae; genus Sequoiadendron; species Sequoiadendron giganteum. The sequence continues at coordinate 429,189,366 of CM021104.1, forward strand.
AATCCATTTAACTCCTTCGTGAATGGCTCAAATTGTATTTCCTTACTCAGCCAACTTGTATGTTTAAGGGGTAGCATGTCAATCTCTACCCTTGTGGGAGCCCGTTTTACTCCACATGCTTTTATGTCTTCATGAAATGATCAGCTACACAACTTTCCCTATACCTACACATGGAAACAAACAATGTCAGATAAAACAATATACTATTATGATGTTTCCTTCTTTACTTCTGCTCAACTCCTGTTCTCTCAACTTTTTCAATGTATTATCAGCAGCATTTTACATTATTGTTGGTGATTCATATAGGGATGTTCATAATCAGAGCTCTAACAACCCTTTCACTTCTCTTACAGGTTGATTGGAGCTCGAGGATGAAGGATGGTGCACCACTTCCGCATCGACCAAAAGCACAAGCAATGATGATTATGTTCATGCTTACGTGTCTTTCCTTCTTACATATTCAATAGTGTAGCATGATTCTCATTATCCATTGTTATAATTACTTCCACGGCTTGTGTGGATTCTTTAATTTCTCTTTTCCTTTCTATCTGAAAAGAAGTGCATCAAAATGCAAAATTTGTACAATCATTTGTATTCTTGCAAACAAGGGAAATATAGTAATGTGAATAAGCATTATGAAATAAATGAAAGCAATTTTTATGCTTAATCATTTGTATATTTTGTCTTGTACTTAATTTGTACTATAAAGCACCGAGCAAAACTCTTGAAATTATGTTTATTGAAAACACTTGCATAGTTGATTTTTTATAAATCTGATGCAATTCAGCAATTTAAACAATGTAGCAACTAACTGAACCTTCACTTTAAAATGAACAAACTAATCAGCTCTACCAATTGAGTTGTAGTGAAAATTGGTAACATAAGCTATATGTTGAAAATTGTCCAAAATCTCCTACTGAGATGGAGGACATGACCGGAGTGCCTTATGCAAGTGTAGTTGGTGGTTTAATGTATGCAATGGTCTGTACAAGGCCAGACATTGCTCAAGCAGTGGGAGTACTTAGTCAGTTTATGGCTAATCCTAGAAGGACACATTGGGATGCTATGAAAAGAGTGTTTAGATATTTGAAGGGAACTTCGGAATATACTTTTGTTACCATGACAATTCGGTTGAATCACAGAGGACTCTTAGCATTCATGGGTATATGGACTTTGATTGGGCAGGGGACATTCACAGAAAAAGATCCACCAATGGATATAGTTTCATAATGAATGGTGGTGCAGTTAGTTGGATGAGCAAGCGGCAGGCTATAGTCGCTTTATCTACTATAGAGGCTGAGTAAATGGAAACAACTCACCCCTGTAAGGAATCCATTTGGCTTAGGAGATTGTGTTCTAATATTGGTTTTGATGCAGGGCAGATTATTATTTGTTGTAACAGTCAGAGTGCCATTTGTCTGGCGAAAAATCCAACTTTCCATGCCAGGATGAAACATATTGATGTGTAATGTCACTTTGTACGAGACATGGTGGAGGATGGAAAGGTGTGTTTGGAAAAGGTAGATACTCTAAAGAATGTTGTTGATGCATTGACAAAGCCAGTGAGCATTGATAAGTTCAGATGGTGTGCTAACTCGATGGGCCTTGGGGTCCAGAGTATTCAATGACTTCTTTTTTTGAAAAGGGTTCAATGAGTTCTTCGTCAAGTGAGAGATTGTTGAGAATTGTGTCTCAAACTCACTGGTGTAACCTTGGAACTATCTCCAATGAGAAAATAATTCATAAGTGTTAAGTTCATGCTTGTACTATTGTACCATTGGATGATTGTGAGAGAGGTGCGGTAGCACAGTATACCGCCATACCGCGGGAGCCTTCATACAAAGGTGTGGTAGTGTGGTGGTACCGTGATACCACGAGTGCCTTCTCACTGAGGTGTGGTAGCACGGTGGTACCACCATACTGTGGGACCCTTCTTACTGTCTAGCGGTAGTGTGGTGTTACCACCATACCGCGGGACCCTTCTTACTGTCTAGCAGTAGCGCGATATATCGTCACCTCGTAGGATCCTATTGGTTGTGCAGCGGTAGCACGGTGTATGGTGAACGAGCATAGACTTGTTGATTGTTGAGGTGTACACTGATCAGTGGAGGTCGTTTGCTGACTTGGAGGTGTTCATTCAGTGTCTGGGAAGTTTGAAAGTTGCTCTGCAGGGAAACTGAATCGAACTGTTCTTGTTTGGTGAACAAATCATTTTTATAGAATTGATCAAAATGAGATTGTAGGTTGCTATGCAATGTACTGTGATAGAGGAAGGTTGTTATTTTGATGGTTGATCGATTCGGCAAGTCTTTGGTATACATTGTATGCTTATGAGCATTGTAATGGGGTGTGACTTTATTTTGTAAAAAAGATCAATTAGAGAATATTGTTGTTTTGAGCTGACATCTGTGAAGGAGATTCTGAACATTGTATGTAATTCAATTTACTGTAATACAAGTGACTTTCTTTCGTGTGGTGGGTTTTTCTCCCGTAAGGGTTTTCCCATGTAAATCTAGTGTTCAATTTTGTGTGTGTTTTTTAATTGTCTATTCTGGTATCCTGTTAATGTGCATCTTTAATGAATTATAATTGAAATTGAACCTTTTTTGTCTGCACTATTCCTCTTAGAGTTAGCATTAGGAAGGCAATTCTGCACCTGTGCTCTCCTTACACATCCTCTAGTCCTCTCATCCATTTCAAGAGAACACATGTGTTCTTTGAACCCACATGTTCTCTCAAGGGGGAATATCACTACCTCCTCGTCATCCTTTCTTATCCTCATCAGTGACCATGGCATCATGTCACTAGTCTTAATCCATTACCTACCTAGTATGTTTTATTCTTGGGAATGATGTTACTTCTCTTAGTCGCAACATCATCTCAAAGAGGGGCAAAATGTAGACACTTGAATGTGACCTTAACCTAACCACACTTGACTTTACTTATCCTAATATTTAATTAAATAAATATTTATTATTTATTTAATTAATTTATCCATTACCCTTATCCATCACCTTTAATTAAATTAATTTTAGACTTATCCTCAAATCCTCTGACTAAATTAATTAATTAATTCTCAATTAATTAATTAAATTAGGCTAATTAATCCTCATTACCCTTTTCCTCTATTATTTAATTCCACTTTATCCTCTATCATTGTCCATTTAATCCTAGCCCTTTATCTTGCTCACGTGGATCATAATCTAAATTTGTCCTCATGTGACAAGTGTCCCCTTCACATGTCTAACTAAGCCCTTGTCTAAATTCATTGAACCTAGATACCTTCCCAAAATTCAAACTAACTTTCCATCTCATCTCTTCATTTAATATCACACCTCTTAATCCTAGCCATCCACATAAAGATGTTTCCCTAATCCTAATCCTTAACCTAGCCCTCATCCCTCATATGACACTTGTCACATACTACAACTTTGATCACAACCCTAATCCTCATTCAATTCTAACCATCCATCACCAATGCATCTTGAACCTTGATTTCTCTCATGAAAATTCTATAAATGAGAGGCCTTCCATCCCATTTGATGATTCTAATCTTATGCTAATATTATGTTGTTGAAATTTCTATTGAATTGTCTTGATCACACCATCATGCTAGTGGAATCATGAGCAACCACATCCAAGTTATCAACACATCAACATACTATACTTGATCTTTTGAGGTTTTCACATGTATTTGGTTTGATTTAAGCTATATTCTATGCATATTTCATTTATATCATTTTATATGCATACATACACTAATGTCAATGTCAACTTGTCACATAAAACTGAAAAAAAAATTATTTAGTATAACCATAAAGTCAAATTACTTTCTCATAAGAAGCAATTGCTTTCTAAAAGCTTTCTAGTTGATTTTCCTCACTTTAGAGGGATGTAATTCACTTAGGATGGATTATATTATCATTTAATTGGTATAAAATGTACAGTTTTAGTTGTGTGTGGAATGCTTGGTTGCTAGTAATGAGTTAACCTATTAGATTGTTATAGCATTCCACTCAAAGATAAAACTATACATGTTATAGCAATTAGAATGATGATATAATTCACTCTAAGTGAATTGCATCTCTCTAAAGTGAAAGATAACTAGAAAGCTTCTAAAAAGCGATTGTTTCTTATGAAGATGTAATTTGATTTTATGATAGAATACTATGAAAATTTATTTGATTTTAAGTGACAGGTAATAATAAATTTTCATATTGATTATTCATTTATTTGCAATAATAATATCATGTAAATTTCAACTTTCTATTATTTTTATTAAATTTTAATTACAATTGTGTGTGTGTGTGTGTGTGTGTGTGTGTGTACGTACATATGTATATATATATGTATATGTGTAATGTATATATACATGTACATGTGCATATACATATTTATGCATATATATACTATAAATACATAAATATATAAATCTAAAATATTTATAAAACCGATTCAATTTTGATTACATATCAACTAAAATCAAAAATATATTAACATTCTAATTTACCAAACAATCAATTCATCCAATAGATTTTAAATTCTACACTTAAAAAAAATCAATTTAACAAACCTTATACAAAATTATTCTATCACATTTAAAATATAATCATCTTAGAATTTTGCAAAAGTATAATCATATAATTGAAAATTTGATCAATATCAACTCTGAAATTATCAAATCAATACAAATTGTCAAATATTTGTGATGGAAGTTTTAGAACTCATGCTATTATCTTTACTAAGGTGCAGTACCTTTGCAAATGAATACTTGTGATGGAATACTATTCAGGTCGTAAGACTACTCAGGCTCCCATTGCATAAGGGTATATAATAGGATAAGGCAAGCCAATGCCTAGCAGTGAATAAAGCATGAAAGAAAGCCAGCATTGGAGAAAAGATAGTCTATGGCTTGCATAGAAGAAAGCTTGTGCAACTTATAATAAAGAATTATCAAACAACATGGAAAATCAAGCTTCTGGATAGACATTTAGGTAGGCACAGTAAATTGAGTAAAGCCTAGCAAACAAAGCAGGGCATATATGCATTCCCTAAGTTTTCATTAAGGTATGAAAAAAAATAAAAAAATCCACAACCTGTGAAGCTGCCAGCATATGTATAGAAATTAAATAAAGTAAATATATTAATTTTGAGAAAATAATATTGCTATTAAATCTGAAATAAAGATCATATTACACATCACAAGGAAAATAGACTTAGCAAAATCAAGAAGTCTGAATTCTATCCATAGCAAAGCTGCATGAAAGTGGTTACCAATAATGATAGTATATTATATTAATCATAACAGTTTATTTTAATTTTTTAAGAGAATTTATAAAACAAGGTTAGGATATAACATATAAAATTATAAAACATGGAAATTTAAGAGTATAAAAAATTTAGTGAAAGAAAAAAAAAAATTATTAATATTTGATTTGTTTACAATAGTATTCTTTTTAAATATAATTAAATTAAATAATTTTTAAATTCAAAACATCAAAAATAAAATTTAAGATTAACTAAATGAATAAAAATAATAAATCTATGAAGAAAAATGGATTACACATCTATAATCAATTTTGCAAAGAAAATAACTGATAACTATTCATGTTGTCAATTTTTGTTTTGTCTTTTATAACCCATGATTTTTTTCCATTTTTAATTTACATCTTATCAACTTTAATTCGGTTTCCTTCAAATTTGTAGTTTTTTAAGTTGCTAAATCATTTTAAAACAAAAATTGATAAGGATAAGAATATAAAATATCATCAATAAATATATTATTTAAAATTTTACATACTTTTTTGCTAGATGAACTTGGCCTTGGGGGCCATACCCATAACTAATATCAAAAGAGTTACAATGAGGGTTACTCCATTAATAGAGGGTCATAATACAAGACGCTTTAGGGATGAAAATACAACTAAAATCTCTAAGGCAAAATAATTATTATATTTTTGCAAGTATAAAATATATATTTTATCGTAACCACACCAAATCATCAAGATTTTTTATCACAAACAACAATGGGAAAACCTTTAATCCATCAAACCATTGTCATCAACACCATCTCCATCACTAACCAAAGTGGCGACATCTAAAATAAACATCCAATAATCTCAATTGATGGGTTAATACTTGTAGCAACTTGGAGAAACAAAATGCACCCCTTCACTAGGTGTTTACGTGGGGATTCATTGTGGCCATGTTTAGATATAACAAATGGAACCCATTGGAAAACAACAATAAAATTTCATACAAAAATAATGTCCAATACCATGTTGAGAACCACATGCCAATGAGGCTTAATCAAGGCCATGGATATCATTCTAGGCACATTTTTTTTACTCCCTACCTCCAACCAATATTTAGTATTTATATATATATGTAGGAAAAAAATTATTTATAAAACATTAAAACTAAATACAACAAACAGATATCTAGACAACAACAACTGTCAAAACAATCAAAATAAGAAAAAACCATAGGGTTCAATACAAAACCAATCAACAACAAGCCTACCAGATCTACAACTTTAACCAAGACACAACTTGTCCCTCCTTATCCATCTAGGATCCTTCCAACTGATCATCATGAATAAGCTTTAGAAATTGTTGGGATTTACTTGAATCCAAATCTTCCTAACCACTAACATTCAATAATCACTTGCCCTCATAAGCCCATTTTGCTAAATAAATCAATAACTTTTGTTCCATTCACAAGGAATATGGACAAAGGAAATAAAATCAAAGTTGTAGGCCAAATCAAAAATTTGCTTAACCACCCCAACCAATCTCCAAGAATCCTCCTAAAAAAATATTTTTATTAAGGAGAGAGACTAAAATCATAGAACTAGATTTAGAAATAACTTTTATCCTACCCATAGTCAACTTTTTCTAGAGTTGTCAAGATTACTAGAGCCTCCATTAAATTATTAGAATGTTGCCCCATACAAGTGGAGAAGAATAATTGAATACAAGGTCACCCTTATCTCATCATAAACCACTAATACTCATTCCCCAATTTACCATGAGAGGAACCATTTGCATTGATTTTAATGAAATCATCAAGAGGCGGAGACCATCTACCAATTATCTTCACCTTTGCAAAGCCCTACGAGGAAATGTCTAATTTGGAATACAGGGAAGAAGACATAGAGGGCTCTAGAAGATTAACAATATGAACATCAGAGGACGTGAGAAGTTCCTCTATACTGAATTTAGATTCAATAGTCTCTTTAAGCATGCATTTGATCATGTACCAAATTTGCAAAATTATGAGCTTGCAACCTTGGAAAATTTGACAATTTCACTCTAGCCAAAGTTGTTAGAGAACAATAGAGAGTTTGATTTCCCAAGAAACTAATAGAAAGGAGGTTGAAGTGGGGGAATGACCCATACTTTCCTAGAATTGAAACAAAGAGGTAGCATAAACCATAGGGATGTTCCAAATCAACCACCATAACTTCTAATTTTCAATAGAAAAAGGTACAATGGAAGAAAAGATAATTGGAGCATTCTCCATTACCACCATACAGAACACAAATAGGTCTTTGAAAACCCTTTTTTTTAATATTGTCCCAAGTGAGGCATTTGTTTTTGAAAAGATAAGCAGCATTTTCAGGGTGTCATACCCTTCACAAAGAGCCCAAGGGGCCAAAGAAAAACATAGTTCAAAACAGGGATTGAACTATAGGAACAACCAGAAACAGCTGACTGGCAGCTATGGAAAACAAAGAGATTAAGCAACCCCAAAAACAGAGGGTTCAGAGTTGGCTCCACGAGCCCGAGTCCGAGAAGCAGACACAGACTTCTTCTTTCGAAGAACTACCGACCAGGGAGGCTCAGAAATAGGAAACGAGGAGAACGGTGAGAGGAGCGGCCCCACCACAGCCACCACAGGACCACCAAGCAGTGAGGGAATCAACAGCAAGGCATCTGAGGACGGATCAACAAGCAGAACAAAAGAGGCACCCAACAAAGGGCGAACAGGGTCAGTCAGGGCAGCGACAACAGGTGCAGGGTCAGGCCCAACAGTGACAACAGAAGGATCTAGCACAACAGTGTCAGTAGAGCAGTCCAATGGAGGAACCAAAGAAGAGAGCTCTGGATGAGCAACAACAAGAGGTTCAACCAACGAAACCTCTGAAAAAGAACCCACCGTGAGGTGATAAGGAGAGCATCTGTCCACCAAGTCGCAGCACCCTTGCGACGGGCATGAGGGCAAGCAGAGGCCAAGTGACCCACTGAAAAGCATCTCCTACACCAAAAGGGGAGACCCTCGTAGTCTAAGAGCTGCTTCCAAGGTCTTTCCTCCACCAGCAAAACCACATCCCCATGGAGAGGTATAGATATATCCAGATCAACTAGCAACCAAGCAACCATGGTGTGCCCAAACTCCCTAGTTGTAGAATCCACCATCAAGAAACAGCCAATGGTATTGCCAATGGCCTCGAAGGATGATTCCTCCCAGAACTGGAGAGGAAGGTTTGGAAAACGGACCCAAACAGACCTAGTATTCAACGGCTCCATAAGGGGGTCGAAAGAACGAGCCCAGGGCCTAATGGACAGAGAATGAATACCCCGCATCCATCCTCTATCCAGAACACAACTTCGCTCACGAGGGGAGCTAAAGGTGGCAATAAAGAAGCCCCTAGCGCTAGGGTAGAGCTTGATTTCCCCAACAACCAAAGGCTTCCAAGAAGTCTTCACCCAATCATGGAGGTCTGGAAGGGATGGCCACAGCCCATTAAATCTGCAGACCACACCCGTTTTCAAGTAATACTCCTCATTCTCAACAATCTCAGGCCCACAAACCACCACCGAGGAGTCTCGGGCACAAGAAATAGACCTCTGGGGAGGCCGAGCACAAACTCTAGCAGCTTCAGAAAAAGATTTTTCCTTCCCCGTAAAACACCCAGTACCAGGAGGACGGGCAGTCACAGGCACCGAGGCAAGGGAGGGCCAGGAGAAGACCATCTTAGAGAAGGACCTTCGGCCAGAGGGAGCACAAGAGGCAGGAGCAACCGACACAGAAGGAACAGAGCCTACTCCATGCAACGCTTCAGCCACACCAATAGCAGAGCCAGGGATGGGGGGAGCCCCATCAACACCGACCCCAACACCAACAAGAGCAGCAGTGTCCATAGGGGAACACATAGTCCGGAGGGAATCTTCGTGGAGCAAGCTCCCGCACAGCCCAACAGAAACCCCATCACCAGTCGCCAGAGAGCATCCGCTCAGACCACCCCCAAGCTTCACCACCACCACAGGCGCAGCAGCGACAAACGCAGGGGACCGTTGGAAGACATGCCTGTGCGAAGAGGAAATCTCACTCGGAGACATTTCGAATTTTTTCAAGTGAGGCATTTGTTATAATTAAGAAGCCACAAGAAAAAATTACATTCCCACTTTATTCCATATTATTTTCCACCAATGATACTCAACATAAAATTCATTTTGTTGTTCCAAGAATTGGTATCCAAGAGAAAGCAAATAGCTACCTTTCACGTGATCACCTAAGCAAGCACATCAAAGTCATCCAAATAGCTACATAGCTTGTCTTCAAGATGGAAGCCAATAAACTAAACCCCCGCCTGGCCAACAACAAGACTCCTTCCACCTTTTGATTATATATCTCCTTAAGGATTAAGAGAATTTAAAATAAGCTACCTTATACCAACCTAGTTCCTGGAAGACCCCACATAAATCTCGTAATTGAGGAAAATATGAAAGGATTGGGGATGATTATCCCAAGAATCTTCCCAAAATTGAGCCTTATTGCCTTTATTGACTATCCAAAATAGCCCTTCCTTTATCAACATAGCTCCTCTTTTTAGAGTATTCCAAATCATAGATCCTCCTCTAATGATCTCCATCCTAAGAATGTCTTCACTATCCACCACTCCTATGTATTTGAAATTAAGAATCTTTTCCCATGGTTGGTCTGGATTTTTACACCATCTACAATAAAGTTTAGTCGCTAATTCCTTGCAATTCGGCTCAAAATGTTGAAGGCTAAGACCTCTAGCCTCTTTAGGTCTACACACCAAATACCAGCTCACTAAACTACACTTTTGGTTATCCAAGTTTCTAGCCCATACAAAATTTCTTGAGAGGGCATCAAAATCTTTAAGAAAACTTTTTGTGTTGTTGTTTTATAGAGCAGATATACAGAAGGAAAGTATACAGAAAATGCAACACATAAGATAGAAAACACAGCAAGATACCCTAGGAAAACCCTCCTCCTGAGGGAGAAAAACCCAGCAAATATGTCTCTCTAAATAATGAACAATAAGAGCAGAAATCTGCTTACAACACAGGCCCAACTTATGGCCGAATATGATACAATGAATAATAGCATCTCTCTTAGATGCGAAGACACAAATGAATATGTTCTTCCTTGAAATCAGACTGCTGCTATAATATGATGCTCTGTTGCTCAAGTGCAAACTTCTTCTCTTCATGCGAATTGCTTGAGTGAACTTGGATGATAAACGAACAAAGTCGACCTTCTATATATACATGTTGCACACAACCTTGAAGTAGGTCGGCCAAGGTAGAAACAAGTATTTACAAAAGATAATAATAAAGTCGGCCCAAAGAGAGTACAATAATATCTTAAGAAAGTCGGCCACAAATATTGAATAGCCGTAAGGCTATCATTTAATATTTCTTCAAAACGTGTGAGTGGAAGATGCAGCCCGACACTGCTAACATCAACACTCCCTCTCAGCTAGGGATGATACTTCCACCTGCACAAACAACACATATCACCTCAAGGTGATAAAAGAGCTTGTCACCTCATCGTGAAAGCAATATAAGATATCACCTCATTGTGATATCGGATATCACCTCATCGTGATATCAACCATCATGGCTACCTCCATAGATGGTGAGAACAAGAGAATCATCACGGACTCCCTCATGTGATGTTGTCATGGAGTCACACACATGACATCCACCATGGCTCTCCCAGAGGTGGAAACAAGGGCTTTCACCTCAAATCTCAAGGAGAAATGCATTAACAAAAAAAATTATCACGGATTCCCTCACGTGATACTGTCATGGAGTCACACACATGACATCCACCATGGCTCTCCCAGAGGGTGGAAACAAGGGCTTTCACCTCAACTCTCTCTCAATAGAGAATTGCATTATCAAGGGCTTGCACCTCAACTCTCTCAATAGAGAATTGCATTATCAAGGGATTTCACCTCGAACTTCTCTCAAAGAAGAACTCATTAAACAAAGGAACACTGATACTGAGACTCCCTCTCGATCCTGGCTTCAGAGATTGCAAAGAAGACTTCTAGAGATGTACTCCCTCTAGCCATCAACTCAGTCCCTCTAGTGTTTGCTCCCTCTTGATCATTTCTTTGGTTGACATGACTTCTTCACAAGATGCCTCAATCTTTTCATCACTAAGTAATCTCTTATCATCTTCTTCCCCCTAAACCTGTCCAGGAAGCATTTTAGATAGAGATTACTAACAGTCCATAATTATCCAAAGAAATATCAAGATCAGAATCGAACAAGTTATATCATGAATGAAATTTTTCCAAAGATCTTATGTTAGTGAACACAACACAATTCAAGAGAATCTACTATCTCTCTTAATTACAAGATCCAAAGAATAAATAAATGATATAACTCAGCAACCAATGAATACTTATCTTTTTAACTATTTTGATAGGTCCAAATGCTGGACATAGTGTGATACGTTGTACTTGAGCTTAGATCAATCCGTACCCTTCACAGTTTGAACACAATGACGACCTAAAAGGTACATTGACTTCAAGAGATATCTCCATCCATTAATGTAGTCCAATGATTGCAAGCTATGAATCCAAGCTTGATCATTTCTTCATTCGATAAGACTTCGATATCCAATCTTTCTAGATGCAGATTGCTAGATGCTCAGGATATCTCAATGTAAGAGCCTCTTAATAATTACAAAAACAATTCATGAACATTATTCAACCATGCAATACCTATCTCAAAATCTCCTGAGTAATAGATAATTAATTCATTGATCATGACATGTCTTTCTTTCAATTTCACAGAAGAGCTAATCTCAACAAAACCAAAAGACAATTAACATGATCCTACTTGTAATGAAAAGAATCTTATTACAGTGATCACTATTTACTAGTCACACATAATCCTAAGTAAATAATGTCAGAATTGCATAACTCAGCAAATTGAATTTTAGCCTAGAATAGTAAATACAATCAAAAAACAAAGAGTACTTATCTCTTAGATATTCTGAAGGGTGGACATGGTACGATACGCTGCACTTGCGCTTAGATCAATACGTAGCCTTCATGGTAGCAATACATGATGAATGAAGGTGACACCAAATGATCTCATCCACTTTAATGAATCACAGATCAACTAATCACTGCCCTTAGCAATCACAGATCTAAGTGACTTTTCCTTAATACTTGATACACTTAATATAATCAACGATAATTCCAGAATGAATTCCGAACAACATTTATGTGCTTCCACCAAGAACAATATTCTGATATCTCAAAAACAGAACTTGACTTCTCCCCAATAGCTCTTCAATGATAATTGCATCACAATGGCACAATATCCTTATCTCCATGTATTCACAGATTAAGGATTAACGGTAATGTTCTTCAGGTTGAATGAAGTCTCCTCATGGCTTCTTTCTTATCTACAATGTAACATAAAGAGATATTTCCATCTCTAATACTCATATGATATGCAAGTCAAGACATATTCGTTCCTGACAGAGGCTTTCGATGCCACAAACTAAAGTCTTTTGACAGCCGTACTGGTCAGCCTGACGATTTTAACTACTGCGGATTCCTTCTGAGAAAGAAGCTCAGCAATGGTAATAACATCATCCCCACAGCTAGGTGATCCATCTCCTTCAACTCTCAGGGGCACCCAATAATCATGGATGAGGTCTAGATTAAATTCGCTTAGCATCTTACACTCTCCATATTTTGATCGGCTTACTCCTTTATCATTTTAAATCTGCATATCTGATCAGATCTTAGCATCAACCTGCTCTGATACCATGTTGTTTTATAGAGCAGATATACAGAAGGAAAGTATACAGAAAATGCAACACATAAGACAGAAAACACAGCAAGATACCTTGGGAAAACCCTCCTCCTGAGGGAGAAAAACCCAGCAAATATGTCTCTCTAAATAATGAACAATAAGAGCAGAAAACTGCTTACAACACAGGCCCAACTTATGGCCGAATATGATACAATGAATAATAGCATCTCTCTTAGATGCGAAGACACAAATGAATATGTTCTTCCTTGAAATCAGACTGCTGCTATAATATGATGCTCTGCTGCTCAAGTGCAAACTTCTTCTCTTCATGTGAATTGCTTGAGTGAACTTGGATGATAAATGAACAAAGTCGACCTTCTATATATACATGTTGCACACAACCTTGAAGTAGGTCGGCCAAGGTAGAAACAAGTATTTACAAAAGATAATAATAAAGTCGGCCCAAAGAGAGTACAATAATATCTTAAGAAAGTCGGCCACAAATATTGAATAGCCGTAAGGCTATCATTTAATATTTCTTCAAAACGTGTGAGTGGAAGATGCAGCCCGACACTGCTAACATCAACATTTTGGTGCAGCAAGAAGAAATCGATAGATAGGCAACGCCTGTAAGACAAACTTTAATAGAGTCGATCAACCTAAAAAAGAAAGCCAATAGAAATTATAGTGGCTAACCCTCATGTGAAATCTATCTAAAATCTATTCCATTAAACTTGATTAAGACTGCAAGCCGTGAGGGGGATCTCTAGATAGTCCACCAACAAAACACCAATTTGAAAATGGAGAATCTCAACAATCCTATGTTGAATAGGTTGTGGAGTTTTCAAGAAAAAAATATTAAACTTGTCCTCATTGATATTTTGTCCAAAAGCAGATAAGTAAGAATTTTACACTGCCCTAAAGTTGAGAACCTCACTCACTTTGGCTAGCCCCAACAAGGCAGTGTCATCCACAAATTGGAGATGAGGATTGAGAAGCAAGGTTATGATTCCATTACCATCCCTAAATAAGACCACTCTCTTCATGATGTTTCAGTAGTCTACCTAACCCTTCCACCATTGACATAAACAAGTAAGGAGATAGTGGGTTTCCTTGTTTAAGACCCTTAGATGCTAAAAAAAGAGGAATAACATTAATTAACATAGAGAAAAGATGTCGAAGTCACACAAATCATCACCTAATTTATCCAATCAGAGTAGAAATTAAAGGCGAAAAGAAATTTTCAAAGAAAAGACCAACTAACTCTATCATAGGCCTTAGACATATCAAGTTTAATAAACATAGCCCTATCCTTAGAAATCACCATGGAATGAATAGATTTGGCAACCACAACTATACCATCCAAGATTTGTCTCCCTTTCATAAATCCTCCTTGTTTAGGAGAAATCAAGATAGCCAAACACTTATTTAACCTCTCTGTAATCAATTTGGTAATTTTATATTTAACATTGCATAAAGCAATTGGCCAAAAGAATCTAAAGATGAAGCCCCATCTTTCTTTGGAATCAGAGCAATAAGTATGGATCTAATAGCTTTGAGCATCCTTTTATTTGAATGAGATTCTTGAACTACTGTCAGGAAAGCTATCAAGTCCTAAAGATTTACCTTTCTTCATTTGAAAAGCCATTTTCTTAAGTTCTTCCATTGAAATAGAGCTTAAGAGAAACATATTTATTTCTTCTAAAACTAGGGAGGGAATACACTCTAAAATGTGTCTCTTCTTCAATTTCATTAGGAACTTGCTCACAGATAAAGAAGAGAAATGGTATACAACTTCCTCTTAGATAACTTGGAAGGAAGCCAACATATTTCCTTGAGTTGAGATGAGAGAAGTTATAGAGTTTCTACTTCTACATTCCTTCACGGAGTTGTGAAAGAACATCGTGTTCTTGTCTCCTTCCTGAAGCCAATCAATCTTAGATTTTTGTTTCCAAAATATCTCTTCTCGAAGCTCCCATTCTAAAATTTCCTTAGCACAAATTGATTCTTCCCTTAAAAGCACTGTAATCATGTCTTCATCTTTAATTTGGAAGGTAATTCTCTCAAGCCTCTACTAAAGATGAGCGAACCTTATTTTGAAAGATATTTTCATAACAAAACTTGGTCCACCTTTTTAACTTAAATTTTACAAATTGGAGTGTCTTAACATAGTTGTACCAAAGCTAGGCTTCCCTTGAGACCACCATTCGCTCATGCAAATTAGAATCGCTCAACCACATGAGTTGAAAATTAAAGTGGGGATTCTTGGGAATAATGAGCATTAAAGAGGAAAACCTAATCGGCCAATAATTAGAGCCTTTCCAACCAAGGATCTCTGAAGAAGAAATCCAATTGTTTCCGACCCAAAAATTTGAAACCAAGAACATATCCAGTCTCTCATAAATTGAATCCTTACACATCTTCTATTATTCCAAGTAAAAACCCCATTATTCAGCATCATATCAACCAAATTAAGGAAGGAGATACTATCTTTCAATAAGGAAAATGAGTAAATGAACTAGTAGTAGAAGTATCCCTCTCTTAATCATTATCACACATACAAGTTGATTTGTGCATGCACTTGGCTTCTTAGGCTACAAGGAAACATACATATTATGATCCATATAAATTAGAGGAATATTAAAATCTTTTATATCAACTTTATACTCTCCTACACCACTTAAGGCATGAAATCTAATGTAATCATTACCAAGTATAGCATTATTGTTCTATGGAGGTTCTTCCTCTTTTTTGTTTCTTTTTTCTCTTTGTGCAAGCATCTTTGTTGTTGTTTGGTTTTATGTAAAGTCTTAGGCTCATCAATCATCTAACAAGGACTAAATGGGGGTTCTTAACAATCACTAAATGGATGGTCTAGATGTATCACATATTTCTTGCTCTTATGATTAAACTTTACAAACCTATAAAATGAAGATGATATGCCTCTCATAACATGTATCCAAGGACAACCCAACAATATATTATACGATAACTTCTAAGTATCAAATAAAATGGTGAATCAATAATAAGTGGTGCAAGTGTGATGAGAAGTGTGACAATGCTCAATGAATATCTACTAGCATTGCAAAATCTTTTCATAGCCCCTAATATTTTTAATTTTAGCATAACCACTTATAACTTTATTAAATAATCCTCACTACAAATATTCAACCTAAATCCATTATCAACTAAAGAACATTTCATAGCAATATCACCATAGTTTACCATAATGTACAAAGATAAATGCTCATTAAAAGCATTATCAAGTAGAAGCTCATCAAGCCCAAACGAAATCTCATTATTCTTATATTTAGGCTATAGAATAGTAGGCTATAGAATAGTAGCCCTCATTGTATGATCAATTTCATGGTATTATGAGTTTTTATGATGCCTTCTTTAAAACATCTCTTTGTTTGCATCAATTTTCAAAGAGAAATTTTTGGAGTATTCTTAATTTTTTTGTGTTTTTTTAAGTCTACCTCGATGGAGTAGGCAAAACTAGATCACAAGATGGTTAAGTTGGCTGATGTCATGTAACTTTATGTCCTCTAGCCATTTGCTGATAAGTATGACCCACAACATGAAAACTTTGTATACTATGAAATATAAGCTTAAGTTGATTAAATTTAACATTATGCCCCCTATCTATATGCTAATAAGTATCACATAATGCCTAATAATTCAATGAGCTAGGTGCTTCATGGAAAACGGGCAAATATCCGAGTGGAAGGGAATAATTGTATCTCAGACAATAACCCTAGGTTTAATGAATATTAGCCATATGAACATCATGGGAAGAGAGTGGCCAACCATCTAAAGATGTATCAAAAATAACCCATAAACAATTCCAAACTATTTCCAAACTCTCTAGGGTAGAAAAAATATGCAATGAAATCACACGCCAATATATAAAGGAACGATAGAGCACACAAGATAAATCAATCCATTTCAAAGCTTCATCACTTAAAAGTAAATTTAAATTCACAAATCAATAAGCTATGATCATCTTTATACTCAAAAGTATCGAAACAAAGATAACTTCATAGAAACAACCAAAAGATATAAAAAATAAATAAATAAATCGTCACTAATACCATCAAAGTCATCATGTATTAACTCCTCACTAAGTAATAATATCATTATGTAATGTTAGGCAGTAAATCATCATGATATCTAGAGAACGAGCATGGATCATAATACATATCACTATCATGTAATGCAATATATTATAACGCAAAATTGTGAGATACTAAAGAACTGTAGTCATTAGGAACATCATTATATACAGAAAGATAACTGAAATATTCACTATCCCTGGACTCCTTCCAAGATGTATCATCAAATTAATACAAATTTACTAAGGATGTCGAAATAGGACTATCATCATATATAGAAAGAATAACATCACTGGGCTCAACATGATGAATAGATAAAAGAAGTGACACCACATCACATAAAGCATCCTCTCTATATATGAATAGGTAAAAGAAGGGACACCGCATCACATAAAGCATCCTCTCTATATATGAATAGGTAAAAGAAGTGACACCGCATCACATAAAGCATCCTCCCTATATATGTCACTTAATGGTAGAGCTATATCATCACCATCTATCACACAAGGAGAATAGCCATCATGAATCATTTATACAAATGAAGTACAAAAATGTCAAGTGGATTAAAAAGCACCATGGTCCATGGAGGAGAATCTAGGCATGAGAAAACTCATGGAATATGTATCTTCATCGATATGAAAAAAACGATGCAATATCATCAATGATCGAAGGATAAAAATCAATGAATAATGAAAACATCTTATAATCCTTGAGACGTGTATGAATGTAATCCCAAGGCAATGGCTCAAAAAGACCCATACCATGATATAACAATCAAGGAACAATGAATAAAGGAAGTAACAAGCGTCAAAATCAAGGCCTATGTAAATCAACACAAAATAAGTGTGGATAGGTAAGGTTAAAAGAGATACCAATGAAACCCTAGTTAAATTTGAAATTCTTAATAAACAACCCTTTGAGGGTGTAAGATCGCCCCTACATAAAAATATCTAATCTATAATGAATATCCACCACCCTAAAACATATAGGGTAGTATAACAATAAATAAATGTGCAAATTTTTTTTAATAAAACATACTTAATTTTAGATTCAATTTTGATTTGACAATGACAGATGGTGCAAAATGATTCTTTCATGTGTCAAAACTCTGTAACCTGTCATAAGACAACTTCTAAATTGATAAATTTCTTGTGCACGAAAACATTATTTACACTCATAGACCTCAACTTTGTGTGCAAAATTATCTATGTGCACTGATTCAACCTGAAAATTTGTAACCTTCGTATTCATACTCGCCTTGACCAACACCCATAAGAGCTTGCTTAGTAATGGTCAAACCCCTAGCACTAATTTAATAGTTCTAATAAAGATCGATGGCACACAAAACCATCATGCAATGAGTAGTCATGTATAATTGTGAATGTCATGTTGATGGTCTGCAAGTGTTCATGTCATATGATAATCATATAAATGCTTCATACCCTGAAACTAAATGATCATAATAAATTAAGTTTATCTAATCACCATGTTTCCCTTTATACAACATGTTAATCACCTCGAGAAACATGGTACAAGATCTTTAAATATGACTATAGTTATAATCAATTGATAGAATTCAATGCATGTAGACATATTAATTAAGCCTTGTTATTTTACCTCGAAAAAACATTCAAAAAAATCTTTCCAGTCCTTATGGGCAAAGAAATTGAAAAAAAAAATTGAAGTATAGTTCTTTAGTTCAACCACATATCAGCACAAAACTTGCAAGTCCTTATGGGAAAAGATTTTTTTGTTTTTGTTTTTAAGTGTATTTCTTTAATTCAACGACACAAGCACTTTTGAAAAACCAGTATAATTTATACAATATATCTGAAATTCCTTCATAAAAAGTTCCTTAATTTAGATATTAAAAAAAAACTTCAGTAGAAGTCTTCTAACATCTGTAGATTTCTCCACAGGTTTCCAAGACATGGACATGTTTCTAATACCAGAGACATGCTTCCCACACCAGAGACGAGTTCAAAGGGTTAGGATACAAGTCTCCTGGTAACTATATTTTTTACTGAAGATATCGGGGAATCAAAATGAACCAAGGACTGGCATTAAGACTAACCAACATTAATAAATGTTTACATGAGGATATTGCATTAGCAATTGATTTTTTTGATATGGTCCATTTAACAGTTACCTTACAAAAACTGTCCCTGTATAACATTTTTGCAGGAATATACACGCCTCTAGAAATTCCCGTACAATGATTCTCTTTGGGACCAAAAGTTATTCTTCCTCAGTATTGAGCTCCCTATATAAATGCTAAAACCAATGATCCGGACCAACAAACAATAACTAGCTTTGGTGAAGAAAAAGGGAAGAAAATGTTATATGCCAAAAGCAGTCCTTGCTTTAAAAAAAACAATATGCACAATAATCCTTTTCAGGCAAGTTGAAAAGATATCTGCCCATTCCTTTCCATGTTTATGTAACTCATATTAGCACAAAGAAATTAGTCCTTAACCAGAAACTTAATACAGATCTAAAAGAAACTAAATTTCTAGCAAAAATTTAAAAAAAAAGTGCCTTGAACTTTTTGGTTTTCTTCGTACTGAGTTTTCCATATACTCGATAAAAGGAAAACCAGACACATCTATAAGATATGAAAATTTAAATGAAAAAAGAAGAGACATTCATAAGATTTTCAAATTTCAATGTCTAACAAGTGGTTCAAAGGACAATTTCTCCTCAAATGACAGCAGTTTTCAGATCCCCATATATATTTATATAAAGTGAAAAATTTACAGATCCCCATAGTACAATTCATCGATAACACCTTTCAATGGTTTCATACCAACATTTATTTTTGTTTTCCAAGAGCTGGAACTACCCCCAATAATTCAGTAGATATTGATGACAATAAAACAGACTCAACTAATGCCTGTATGATCTGGCATTGTTTACCAGTGCCTTCTTTCTATGACCCCCAGCCATTACCTCCAGCATTGACACTACCACCTGTCATTGGATGACCCCATCCATCAGAATCTTTCGCCGAACCACATGCTCCTCCATCATTCTCCGTACCTACTCCATCCATTGCCCATTCATTGTTCTTTCCTTCAGTTCCACTTCCTCCCCATCCAGTATTAGACTTGGGTGCTTCAGTTACACCCCATGCATCATTAGTCTTTGCAGCTTCAGTTCCACCCCACACATCACCAGGCATGCCTGCTTCAGCCCCTGACATCTCATCACCACCAGTTTTATCGACAGTGTCCCACCGACTTGTTTTACCCTTTGACGTAGCATCTATGTCACTAACTGTCAAAGAATTCCAACCTTCACTCTGCTTGCCAGCATCCCACCAATTGTTACCCTGTTTGTTCTTCCCATTTTCTTGTGAATCCGAAATCCAATCTGCTCTAGCAGGAGATTTTGAATTCCTGTTTCCAGAATCGCTGCCCCATTCATCTGCTTTTGACCCCCATGCATCTCTTTCTTGTTTGTGACTAAAGCTGCCATAATTAGTGTTACTGCCAGAACTTTGTCTCTCTCTACTGTTAAAATTTGACTCGAGACCTCCCCTTCCAGAACTTCTACCTCTACCTCTCCCACTATTTCTTCCCCATCTATTCCCCCTATCCTCACTCCACCTACCTCTATTACTTCCAACCGTACCCTCATTCCTGGTCCTTCCAAACCCACCACCTCTCCCTTCACTCCTACCACCTTCTCCATTGCCACCACCTCCTCTACCCCAACCACCATCTGTACTCCCCCTACCTCTGCCTCCTCTACCCCAACTGCCATCTCTACTTCCACCACCACTTCTGCCTCCACCCCAACCACCATCCCTACTTCCACCGCCACTGCCACCTCTGCCTCCACCCCAACCACCATCTGTACTTCCACCACCTCCACCTCCACCCCAACCACCATCCATACTTTTCCCACCACCTACACCTCCACAACCACCATCCGTAATTCCACTACCACCACCTCCACCCCAGCCACCATTTGTACTTCCCCCACCACCTCCACCTCCTCCCCAACCACCATCTGTACTTCCCCCACCACCTCCACCTACTCCCCAACCACTATCTGTAGTTGTACTTCCCCCACCACCTCCACCTCCTCCCCAACCACCATCTGTACTTCCCCTACCATTTCCACCTCCACCTCCACCCCAACCACCATCTGTACTTCCCCCACCATTTCCACCTCCACCCCAACCACCATCCATACTTCCCCCACCACCCCAACCACCATCCATACTTCCACTCTGTCTACCAATATTACCCCCATCCCTACCCTCATTCCTGGTCCATTCAAATCCAACAACTCTCCCTTCATTCCTACCACCTTCCCCACTGCCACCACTTCCTCCAATAGCACCACCTGCTTGTTCACTACCACCACCTCTTCCTCCATCCCAACCACTATTTGCAATTCCTCCACCCTGACCACCATCTGTAATTTCCCCACCACATACTCCAGCACCCCAACCACTATCTATGTTACCACCACTGCCACCTCCACCCCACCCACCATCTGCATTGCCACTGTCACCTCCACCCCAAACACTATCCTTACTGTCACTGACCTTGCCACCATTCCCTCTTCCTTCATTCCAACCACCATCTGCACTGCCACCTCCACCCCACCCACCATCTGCAATGCCACTGTCGCTTCCACCCCAAACACTATCCTTACTGTCACTGACCTTGCCACCTTTCCCTCTTCCTTCATTCCAACCACCATCTGTACTGCCACCTCCACCCCACCCACCATCTTTAATGCCGCCACCACTTCCTTGCCCCCAACCACCATCCATATTGTCACTGACCCTACCACCACCTCCTCTTCCTTCATTCCAACTAGCACCCTTACCACCACCTCCTCTTCCCTCATTCCAACTACCAACCCTACCACCACCTCCTCTTCCCTCGTTCCAACTACCACCCCTACAACCACCTCCTCTTCCCTCATTCCAACTACCACCCCTACCACCACCTCCACGCCTTCCCCTACCTCGACCATTTGGTGGCCTGTTGAAACTACTTCCACCTTTTCTAGAACCTGGTGTTGATAACCTTTCACAATCCATGCCAGTGTGACTCTGCCAACCAACATCCCCCCCTCCACTGTTTGTGGCTGAGCCCCCCCAAACACTTCCGAAAGAACCCCCTCCACCTGAAGATTGACCTAGACCTGGGTTTTTCTTTGGAACCATTGCCACAACAGACCTGATTGGAGGAATTGAATCTTCAACAAGATCATTAATGTGCTTTTGGAAATAGGCAACAAGATTGTCAAGATTGTCAAACATTCTCTTTCTGAACTTAAAACCTTTAGGATATAACCCAAAATGCTCATGATGAGTATTACTCTTAACATAGGAAAGTACAAAAGCACCAGGACGTTCATGTGAAACAGATATACAGTAAGGAATCGTTGCTGGACTTTCATATTTTTCTTTTTGCAATGCTTCATCAATTTCTGCTTTTGTGCCCCTTCTGAATTTCCTGTAAGCAAGTATTGCTTTCAAATTGCTTACCAGTGGATCTACATATCTAGCTATGACCTGCATTTCACATTACAAAGACTGTAAATTGAACTCAATCAATAAAATTGAATTCAAACTGAGAAGACAAGAACCATAAACCGCAATGTAAGTAAAATTGTGTCCAGCAAACCTCATCGAGACCTTCAAAAGTCTCCTCGCCGATTGAAAGAGTTTTCCCAAGTTGAAGGAAGCCTGCAAAATCCCTGTGATCCTTGCCTCCCTCAACAATATCTTTGTGAGCATAAATTCTATCGCATACTTTCAATGTTAATGTCAAATAGGATGGCCCTTTTGAACTCGGACGAATGATGCTTTCTCCTGCATCCTTATCTGAAAGATTCTGTAGGACAAAACATGAATTTAGAAAGCCCTGCTATTCTGCACAAATACATGCATAATCTTGACTGTATTGGATTTGATGTGTACATGTCTTATGTTTTGTCTTCATATAATAACAAATCCACAATCGAGAGTTATGACACTTGAATGGAAATAAGATCCAAAAATAATCTGTACATGTTCTTTGTTAAAATAGAAGATGGGATCCTAAGAACCTTGTTCTCTACAGGCTGAAGACATGGAATTACAACTCAAATGGAGGGGGCACTCAAAGAGTTTTTCTTCATTAAAAGGAAAATCGACACAATCATGAGAAAAGAAACAACATACAAAGAACATATAAGCTGAGCAAGGTTCACTTAGTTCCATACACCATCCAAATTCTGTATTCAGTGAATAAAATGAATACTTAATAGTTAAATTGTTTGAAAAACTGACTTTTTTAAATAAAAATTATTCCTTCATATAGATGAAATACCTTAATGGCATCGCTTTCAGAAATATTCTGGAATTGCGGGTGTGCAATCATCCGAGGTTTGAATGATTTCTTTGTGTGCTCCTTTTCTTTCCGTGCTTTCTCTTGTTCACTTAGCAAAATGAATTCGTCTTCTGCATAATAACAATCCCTATCCTGTCTAATTTGAAACTGATCACTCCTTAACTCACTCAGTTTGCATGTCAACTCAACCAAGTATCTTGCTTTCTGTACACTTTTCACACGACATGTAAGAATGCTACCTTCTGTGATCTTTTCCACATTATCTATACATGAATCATCAGAAAGATCATCCTTTAGAATCCTCCCTGTTATGCCTGATTCCAGATTACAAATAACATGTTGATCTAGAACTCTCCGAACAGTTGCTTGTACAATCTTCCCCTCTGCAAGGGTTTCTTCATTTTCTCCCGTAAGCATAATAAATTCCTCATCCTCGTCTGGCTGTCTATATGGCAGTCGCCAATCTTGAAATCCATGTAGCAGTTCAAACTTAATGTCACAAAGGGTTTCCTGTCTTTTATTGTCTGATTGTTGTTCCACATTTTTAGCATAGTCATTAATATCAAGGGCCTTAAGCAGATGTGGATGACTTTTGACATGTTCAATTGCCATCTCTTGCTGTGCTTCATCCATGTCATCTATAACCTGTCCCACATCTTCACAATACACATCCTTAGCCATTTTCTTGGCCAGTTCATATGACTCCGGATGAATTCTGGTGTCATCAAATGCATCCATGACTTGGCTACCAGATGCAGCTTGTCCAGTCCCTCTAACTCTCAAGAAACCAACAGCATTTATAAACACAAGCCTTTTCACTGCTCCTAGAGTCAACAACTCTCTACGACTGTAAACCCGCCCAGCCCTTGAAATAGCCCTTTGCATGGAAGCAGCTTTTCTTGGTCCAAGACCTGCAACAAATTGCAAAGGGGCAAACATCCATTCATGTGATGCTGCCAGATTTATGTCGACACCAACTTGGTTCGTTACTGTGATCATTACCTGCTCAACACCTTCATATCTATCATCTGTAGATAGGAAATGTTCTAGCGAATGAAGCTTTAATGATAATATCTCTCTGCCAGGACCACATAATGTTGCAACCATGGCCAATGGGTTTTGCAAATACCGACCAAGAGCCACAGCACGCCGCACAATACCTGTAAATAAATAGCGGCTCTTAGAATAATATATTATGTGAATTTAGCATTAAATTAAAATATGTTCTTCATTTTATCTCGCATGCAAGTGACATGGTAAGCAAGTCATACTCAGGCAAGTTACTGAAAGAACATTCTCACTGTTTGACATTCAAGTTCAACTATAACCAAGGCAGGGTCAGTTTCTCCTGCATACCTCTCTGTGTTGGTAACTGATCCTGGGAGATGCGAGATGTTTCATAAAGGCGAGGAAGAATTTCATCTACATAAACAACATCTAATGAATCCAGTTCCTCTGCTGGGTGATCTGGACGATCATTCACCATCTTAAACATGGCCTGGTTAAAAAAAAGTGAAGCAATTCTAAAATTAACAAAGCAAGTCACACACTCACACCATCCAGCTAGAAGTCAATGTCTAATGCAGAAACTACAATGTTACAGACTCTGTAAACACTAAATATTTGAGTTTTTTACCTCCATATCATCCTTCAAGTATTTACAACGTATATTTGAGGCTCCCAAAACAACAATATGAGGCTGTTGATCCATTATAAACTTTGAAAGCCGCTGCCAGTCATTTTCCTTTCGTTTTAGCACCCCTGGATTCTTTGACCGGATATTTAAATATGATGTAAAAAGAATATCCAGCACTTCACCTGAAGTGTCAAGCATCACAAATGTTGTAGGATCTTTACCAGACCCCTGGCAGCAGGCCATTACACGTGTTCCAGCCTTTTCTTCAGAACACTCCTTGTTATCATATTTTCTATGCTGATAAGGAGCAAATGACACTTTCTTCCAGAGCTGCATTGTATAATCCTCAACCAGACAACTTTTGGCTCTCATAGATAATATCATCCGAGCTTCCTTTTCCATGCTAGGTAGAATGTAGTTGCAAAGGGCATCCTTCAGTATTAATTTGCGCTGCTCATTCCATAACTGAGCAATTGGGTTCACCCTATGACTAAGGTACTGATTTTCAAATTCAGGCATTAAAGTTTCCGCTAATGCATCTTTTGGCAGACAAATGGTAACCTGAAGAAGTTTCTCTGCTTCAGCTTTCTGAATGAGAAGCCATTGTGCATTATCAAACAATCTTATAGGCTTTTTAAGTAACCATTTCACCCCAGCATACTGATGGAAGGAATCAATTGTATTGTTGCCATCAGCTGTGGGCCGTGTAGTTAAAACTGCCTGCTGCATATAGATACTGCGGACATATTCCTTAACAGCCGGCTCACAACTTATCTCAACAGCCATCTAGAGAAATACCCAATAGGTGGTAGTCTGATTAAACTAAACCATAGATGAGACAAACAAGATGAAAAATATATTATATTAAAAATACATACCATGTGCCTGGCACCTTTAAGGACTGATTGGGCGTCTCTAAACTCTCCACCAGATAATTCAGCTGCAACATCATCTGGTGTAGTACTAGTGTCTTCAACTTCATGCCTCTGCAGAAAAATTTGATAAAACAGAGACCTCAGTTACACTTGACTCATCCCTCTCACCCTACTTGGGATCATAATTGTGGAGATTACAGAGTAAAGGTATTCATAGTCTGGGTACCTTATACATAAGCAATAGATTTTTGCCCAGTTGCTCAGTAGTTAGGCCAAACTTTTTTGTTATAACTCCCAATCCAGACTTACGACAAATGCTGTACATAGATTTCTGGTTTGGTCTCTTGAACTGGCCTTGTTCTACTTCAACCTCGTCAGGAGGAAAATGCAAGTTAAATTTTGCATCTATATCATCAACAGTTCTTTCAGACTCTGCATCATCAAGTGACTGCAAAATTGAATCTAACAGCCTCAATTTGACAGGATCTCTACTTGCTTCTTCTCCAGCACGCTTCTCATAAGATGCTTTAAGAGCATTTTTCCTTCTTTGAAGTAAAATCCACTTTCTATCCCAGACATCTATTGCCCACAGTGCCTACAGAATTGGATAAAACATAAATAGCCATCTATGTGACCGTATTGCATAAAAGTACTTAGCTGAAGCATACATTACCTTGTACATTTTTAATTTAGCCCTTGAGTCATTGTCTGCAGATTCTATATAGTCATCCTCTTGATCTTGAAGTAAATTGAGGCACATCTCCTTCCGATACATAGCAATGAATGGAACCTAGCATGAACATCATCTTACAACTCAGATATTTTCAGAATTTTATAGTCCGTGGTCCCTTGCAACTAAACAATATACATACTTGCCAAGTGTGAGGGAATCTGGTTTTTTCTTTGATTGAAAAACAAGATAGGAACTCACTTCCAATTTTTGATCATGACACATCTGCAATACATTAGAAATTTCCTTTACAACTTCTTCCTTGTCCAACTTTGTAATGTGCTGGAATTCCTTCCTCGTCAGTACTGCTAGTGAACCAAATACTCGCTCATATATCCACTTCGCCTCTGGTAACGTATCCTCGTTTTGTGGATATGGACCGCTTATCTCTTCAGACAACTGAAGATAACCAATGGAGAGTTCCAAATCTATATTAGGAGAGACCAGCAAGTGAAATAACTTAGTAAACTAGGCTAACAAACTACACTCAACTGATAACAACTATCAATAACTGTTTAAATAGAATTTGGACTGTTCAACAATATAACTAGCACCAAAAACATATGTTCACCATAAAAGTTCCAAACAAAAAAAACAAGAGTGAAAAAAAGAAAGTAGTATCAATAAATTGTAATTAAAAAGTATCAATAAATTGTAATTTATACACACTTGAAAGCGCTCTGGCAAATCTGTTTCTCGTATTTGATCATCTTTTCCTGTCATATACTTTTCAGCTAAAACACTTGGCTCAAAATCATCCTCTAATCTTTTTGAGCTTAGATCATGATCAAGCCCCTCATCCAAGCCCTTTGCTTTCAAGCCTTTCTTTTGACGAGTCAAAAGTTTGTCCACAGTACCTGTGTCTCGCGCTTCCTTCAAATCTGAAGATGATTTGCCCCGATCTTGCTTGGCCACTCTTTTTTTCGACCTCCTGCTCCTTTTAGAGCACAACCAATGCAATTCAATTTGATAAAAACAACACAAAACAAAATGGGAACAAAGAACAAATATTATATTACAAAATAGCATTTTTCTTCAAAAAATTTCCACCCAAGAGAATCACAATAAAAGAAGCTGCCCTTGGATTGAAATATACCTTACAGGTAAATCATTTAAATCCACTTCTTCATCATCAACTATAAAATCTGCCATCTCATCTTCTTCTTCCATGTCCTCTTCTTCAAGTTGGTTTTCCTCTGCTACAAGATCTTCTGGGAGCATTCCTGCAAGTACAACAAAGAAACCCAAGTGAAAATATAACCCTGCTAGCATTAATATACCTTCAATGCAATTAAGTAATGCAATAGCAAGCAAACAGAAATATGGAGTATCACCTAACTAGTCATTATCCATGGTTATGGACATACCTTCATCATCCCCAAATAAGCTTGTTTTTGCCTCTATGTCATTTTTCTTCCCAACCTTCTTAAGACGCTTAAATTGCTTGGAACCCTGTTTTGAAACCAAAATTTACCAGACTAATTACCTTTGTTCTGTGTTGAAAGAAAAACAACACATAAAAACCAAAACATCTTGAGATGCTATGTCATAACTCACAGGCTTAGACCAGTGAAAGCCAGTAACATTGGCCTCCTGGAGCAATTCGTAGTCATCTTCATCAAGTTCATAATTCCCTTCTGCCTCCCTAAGCACAAAAAGAAGATTTCATGTCATTCACAATGGGGAATAACAATATTCTATAGAATTGTAGAAATGAGGATACTCAACTATATCAAGGATGAATACCTTTTCTTTTTCTTCTTTTTTCTTTCCTTCATTTCTTCACCACTACCTTCTCCAACCTCTTCTTCGACATCGTCAACAATAAAACCATCTTTTTCATAATCATCCTGCCCCTCTGCATTGTCCATCCCAATAATCTGAGTAGAATACTATGGTCTTTATCTTTGAAACTGTGCTTGAGGTTACCATGTTAGCAAAGGTATCTAACTCTATATAAGAGATTACGAGGTAATAAATAATAATTAACAAACCAAATAAAATCTCTTACAACATCATTTGAGGTATGTATATAATTGTGCTATAGAGAGAAATTTCAAATATGCCTTTACCTTCTTCACCCTCATCACCCCCTTCCTCAACTGCCTCTATATCAAAGGCATCCCTGATATTGTCTTCATCGTACTCTGATAAAGAAATCAAAGAAATCCCCAACAAAGTTTAGCCTCAGACCAGAACCAGACTCTAAAAAGAAGGTACAGACCATTCAACAATCACCACAGAACAAGGTATGCTTACAGGTGAAAGCAAAAAGATGAGCAAACAGAAACAAGTATCAATTCTTCATCCTACTACCCCTCTAGAAACAATGAAGCAATTTGCCTTTGACCACTAGGCAACTTTCCAAGAAAAAAACATAAGAAAAGCACATTTAGAACATGAAACAGCAAAATTAAGAAAAATCAGTTCCATTGCTTCAGTAAAATGCAATAAAACCCATGAGTTAAGATTAGACTTGGATAAAAGGGCTTCAAACAATAAAATCATCATCGTAAGTAAGTATCTGTATATCCCAAAATCAGAAAAAAAAAAGTCAATAAGAGAAGTTGCAAAGAGGTACAATTAGCTGGCAACAACTCCACAACTATCAGGTATCCTCAGATAAAAACAATGCACCTAGTAGTCAGCAAATGTCAAAGGGTTTGAATGCCTATGTTTGTTAAGTTCCTTGGACCAAATAGCTAAAAATCTAGGTCAAAATTATAGCACTTGGCAGAACTGTGGACTTTAAACCTTAAACCAGAACATATTCTGGAAAACTTGGATGAAGTACAGTCATTGTGCAAGCCATTTCTTCAAGCTGATTGTCAATCAGCTCATTTCCAAGCACATGGTTGTAATCACAGTGGAAAACCTACAGCTTATTGGTAATTTTTCTTAAAATCTGCATCATAATAACACAAGGTTTTAGTATACTAGAACACGATCACAACAGAAAAAGTTATAATAGAAAACATATAGAGAGCTGCCCCTATATCATATTGAAGTTAAAGACTAATCAACATGGAAAACTTTAACATTTCAGAATAAAAATCCTTGGGTTTCTAAATGAATACACAACACAAAGTTCAACTGGTTCATAGATCAATGTCCAGAATCCATAGCTATAGAAAACACCAAAACAGACTTAATTTGAAAAGGGTCTTTAGCACAGCAGCTACCCAGAGAAGCCATTTTCCAACACTCAAAGACACGACCATACACTGCATTCTTTCAGACAGGAACCACCTCCAATAATGGTACAAATGCACCAGAAGCCAGAAGTGCTCCCATGCACCTTGATACCTTTGATAATCTCCACATGCCGCAAAGCCCTTGTCAGCAAATCATTCTCTAATTGGACCATCGTGAAGCCACTTGACAATTCTAGACTACCGTTATTAAAGGTTAAAAGTTAAAACCATATGACACATTGCCATTCTTAGGTTATGACAAAGCTCCTCTAGTATTTAATTATCTACCCTCAACTCATGCACTTCTTATAGATGCATTATGGATGCTTCAGGCTGAATACTCGAGTGTTGATGTCATTCTTCTCCAACCACATACCTTGGCTCACTAGAGAAAAATTTCCTTCCTATGCATCTTCCTCATCTTTAACCTTCACCGAGAGATCCCTCATCTAATCCCCAATTTCTTCAATCACTATTGCCTTAGAATTCTTCTCCTTAAACTCAGCAAGAATCATAGCACGTGACCTACAACATCCAACATCAGCCAAGCCCTCCTCCCCCAAAATTACCTTTACCAACTACAAAATCATTATAATAATCGAATATCCATTTCAGACAATGGTCCAAGACCAATCCCTACCTAAGAGGCTCCCTAGATGTCTCACCACAAGCCATCTTAAGAAAATGCTAAGATTACCCTAGCTCCCAAACCAAACTCAAAGCGCCAATCGCATAGCCCAAAAAAATACTATACCACTCAAAACAAAAAATACTAGTATGACACCACCCAACATTATCAACAATCACTTCACCATACTTCTCCCATGAGCCACCGCATACTATGAGCCTCCATGCACTTTAAGCACCAATTGCATAGCCCAAAAAACTACTATACCACTCAAAACAAAAAATACTAGTATGACACCACTCGACATTATCAACAATCACTTCACCATACTTCTCCCATGAGCCACCGCATACTATGAGCCTCTATGCACTTTACGCCACCTCACTTTCTTACTTAACCTTAATATATCATAACGACTATCAATCACATTAAATACTTAAGGTAGTCAATCCTTCCCAATTTAAATTAAAGTGGCATGATTAATCCAATCATATATCTTACTCTAAGTCACCAGGTTCGAATTCGAATTCGAATTCGAGTTTAGCAACATTGAAATTCCGATGATGTTCGGAAAGAAAAAAATTTGAAAAGTAAAAAATTTGAATTAAATTCGCCTTATGTAAATTAATTTTAGAGCCAATATAATTTATTTTAGAATTTATATTTTATAATATAAAAACAGAACTGTTTTATATTATAAAATATAAACTATAAAATAAATTATATTAAAATAATTTATTTTATAGTTTATATTTTATAATATAAAACAAAACTGTATTCTATTTATAAAATATAAACTTTAAAATAGATTATATTAAAAACTCAGTAAAATAAATTGTATTAAAAAATTATTTATTATATTAAAAAACTTTTATATAAACTATAAATTAAATAATATCAAAAAACTAAAATATTAAAAATCAATACATTTACTACATTTTAATATATAAATAATAAACCTATTTCGAATCTTTAAAAAACCCTTAAAAAATTAAAAAACAAAATGCAGAGGCGGCCTACAGGAAGCACCGACAGGTCGCGTGAGGGGGGCGTGAGATCAGAAAATCGCATGAGTCTTTGCAGAGGTTGCGTGAGGGCGTGAGAAGAGCGTGATTCACCAACTCGTGGCGCTGAAATCTCTCAAGAAATGCAACGAATTTGATGGCGGCCGAAGAAAAATAAACTCAGAGATGAAACGAGTCTGATGGCGGCCGAAGAAAAATAAACTCAGAAAGGCAACGAATCTGATGGCGGCCAAAGAAAAAACAAACTCAGACATGATACTAGGCGAACTAAGGCAAACTTTAATGAATTTAAAGAAAAAATTTGAGATTCGCCTAAATTCGAACTTGATGCTTCAGATTCGGCAAATACGGTGACTTAGATCTTACTTTCTATCAAAATGAAGTCCTAAAGCAATGTCCCTTGATTAGCCATTTAATCAGACACACTAGTTTGGACTCTATAACAATGAGAGATCTTGAAAGAGATGAATTTCAATCTTGGGCATTTAACTTCCTCTAATATTGCAATTGCATTCAACTTCCAATTGGGCAATTACCTTTTATCACTGCATTAACAACTATTTGTGAGTTCCCTTAAACTTCCACTTCCCAAAAACCAACTACAAATGTAGCTTGAAGACCAACAAGCAATACTACCCATCTTGCACAATTATCCATTTGTTCCCCAAAATATATAGAACCACCAACACAAAGTCTCTATTATGATCACATAACACATATCCAACCCCAATCCTACCTAGGTTTACTTTAGATGCCCAATCTAAATTCATCTTCACCTCCCCACTCAGTTGTTGCCATCTCAATTCCTTACTATACTTTACTTTTTTCTATTCATCCTTAGACAATAAGTTCATAGATCAATGTCACCTAATACATAGACCCTAATTTATCAGTTCGGGTACGGATGCGGATACGGATGCTGAAACCTGGTGCGACAATACGGCAAAAAGAGTTCCTTGGGTATGGGTATGGGAATATATATATGTTCAAAATTATAAATTATAAGAATAGAGATACTCGTGATCGAAAAACAAACATTACAAATTACAAAGCATCAATTCAGCTCCTTGTGATCTAGAAACATCTCCAAAGTCTCAAATATGGAGGCCTTTTTGATATGGAAGAGAAGTGTTAAGGGTCAGAGTACGAGTTTCTGCATAACCAGTGTGTTGGATGCTGCTTCTTTCACATATAAGTGGCTTCACTAGACAGATCATAACATTATTATTGGCATCTTTGTCTACTAAATTATAGGTTTAAGAAAATTTTATTCTCAATTGATCCACTTATTTCCACAATTCCCATAAGGCACTCAAGAATAATTTGACTTTACAAAAGTAGAATCCCCAGGTTTATACTTTGATCTTTCAACGTTGCACATAATACCGATTAGAATGCTACAATTAACAATAACATGTGAATCTGTGATTGATGATATAGCTCTATACATGAAATCAGAGAAAAGTAAAAGACTAGCCCCAAGTTCTGCTGGGTACACCCTGGGTACTTCCTGGGCAAGGCCCCACAAGGAACCTAGGGTGCTCAAGCAATACCCTGGACA
The DNA here is from genome assembly GCA_007115665.2 of Sequoiadendron giganteum. NCBI lineage: Eukaryota > Viridiplantae > Streptophyta > Pinopsida > Cupressales > Cupressaceae > Sequoiadendron > Sequoiadendron giganteum. The sequence continues at coordinate 429,222,529 of CM021104.1, forward strand.
TACCTAGGGGCGAACCCATAAAGAACTAGGACCCTATTGAAACCCACACGGGTACGGCAGTCAAACAGAAGGACTTGGTAACATAGCATAGGCCTATACAATTGACTTTATTTTTTGCCTCCTAACCTATAAAATTCACCTTCTGATCTTGGCCTTTTCTTAGAAGGATCCATATAGCAAAAAAACAAATGTCCTCAAGTATTTTCCTTGTGACCTTTCTTAGATTGTTATCAGCTGCTCAGCTGTTATTTTGGCACTAAACATAGCAAAATTAGACCCTTTTTTTATGATTTATCTACTGCTGGATGCAAATTTCATGACTGTTATTACTGTGTAAATCTGCTAGTGATAGGCACCAATTTTAGGTTACATTTAGGTGCAGATTTCACCTTTATTTTTAGGCACTGTTTTATTTTTATTTTATTGCTTTATTCTTGATGCTGTAGTATTATTTTCTAAGTAGCTGGTTCATAAGTTCAGTGTGCAAATTTGGCAATTAAATTGGGGAATTGAGTTCGTTTTAGGCTCATCCATACAAAGAAAGAATATATAAAAATCATAAATATATTCATATTTGCAGCCTAAAAGCAGGAATTAAACTCAGAATAACAAATAGCATCATATAATAAACAAAAGCACCATAAAAGTTAAATATACTACAATATCAATTAGTTAAAATCGACTGTCATCATGATAACAATTCATTGTTCAGTATTAAAACAATAATGTCAAAGCTCTATGGGATGATGTAACAAACGCCCATCAGTTGCTAATAATTTTTATTTTTCATTTTTCTTAATTCAATTCACATCAACTACCAACTTAATCGACCAAGCATATTTCCTATAGTTTAGAAGTGTTGACTTCATAACTTCTCTAACCCACATCATGGCAACATCTCCATGCCACCACTTTTATGCTTACACTAGAAAATGGTAAACTATCAATGTCAAGGTCATTCCTAAACCCTGACATAATCCTCGAAGGTTCATTCATGATCACCCTACCTACGTAATCCTTTTTGGGAATCAAAGGCTTCGTAGTTTGTACACCAATGATTGAGAGATTTCATTCTCTCCTCTTCTTAAGATCTCTGATCTCACTTAAAAATCATGACAATTCATTAAGTTTATACTTTCAAATGAGTCCAATTACAATAGAATGATAACAACACATTTCAGTCAAGTATTGATTCCACACCAATCATTAGTCTACAACCACACAAATAAAATGATAATTCGACATTCGATATTTTGTATTTACAAAGGAGAGGAAAACTCCTTATATAGACAATTACAAGACGATGTTTATAAAAAGGAACCATCATTAACTAAAACAAACTAAAGCAAATAACTGAAAGATGCTAAAACGAACTAAAGCATAAACAGAAGTTACTAAAAGCTAACTAAGTTAACTAAAAGTAAACTATCGACTAACTAAAGCTAAGATGACCATTAAATATTACAATTAATACTTTAAAAGTTTAAACCCTCCCTTAATGGTCATCCTACAAACATAAACTAAGTCTACCCATATTTCCGATGGAATTCTGGCCATGAATGCATAGTATGCAGACTCCTTCTGCTCAATATACTCTGCCACTTGAGCACTTTGCTAAGACTCTTCTTGGTTGGACTTCTCATCAACCAACCACTTTCTACAATACTTCTGAATATGACCAATCTTCCCACAATAATGGCAAGTAATAGACTTCTTGGAGCTCTCCTCTGAATTGCCTCATCCTTTCTACTGAGTGGACTTGCCTTTGCCAATGTCTTTGGCAGTAAATGCTTGCTCAAAAATGGAAGACTCACTATTGCTCCCAAATTGCTTCCTCCACCTATCTTGCTGCAAGAGCTTGTTGCACAACTCATCAAACTTCAAGTCAACATTGGTGGATGTAATGTTGAGCGTTTCGATGAAGTGCTCGAATGATTGTGGTAAGCTTTTCAGCGTAATGACCACCATATTCTCTTCTTCCATCTTGCGACCAATAGCCTCCAGCTGATCGCGAATATCTTTGATCTTCGTGAGATGATCTTGCAAATACACTCTGTCATCCATCACAATGGAAAACAACATATTCTTCAAGAAGAAAGCCCTACCCTTGTCTGAGGTCTCATGGAGATCTTTCAAATGCTTCTAGATCTCCGCAGTAGACTTACCAGATGGTATTTCTGGTAACATCTCACCGGTGACAGATAATTTTAGAAGCATAACTACCTCCCTATTACCTCCATCATACTTGTCTTGTTCCCTCCCCGCAGCGTTGAGATGAAGTTCTTTACCTAGAACAAGTGCATCCAGACACCAGTACTCAAAGATGGTAAGCATCCTCTGCTTCAACGTGTTGTAATTCTTTCCAATGAACCTCTACGTACTTTCCAACATTACATTGGTCAAAGCAGCCATCCCTCCTGTTTTCCAAAAGCTTGAAAAATGAGGTAAAGTCTGTGATCAATTGGCACAACTCCCTGGACAACCAGCTGACACAACTCCCACGATTTTAAAATCGTCTAAAATATAGGCTCAAAAACAGAAAAACCTTCAAAAATTCTAAAAATATTTTTACAGATAAAACCTTCAAAAAACTCTGAAAAGTGATTTTTTGAGAAAAAAACTTCTTAAATTAGCAAAAATTTTTAAGAAAAAATTTCAAAAACTCTTTGCAACACCCTAGCAAGAAAAAAAAAAAATCGTCACAAAACTTCAAAAAATCTGGAAAAATTACTGCCAGAAGCCAGCAAAAACCCTCAAATCTACCAAAGCAAATCCCCCAAACGTCCTATCGAACTTGAAAAAACCTTCAAAAATGCAAGAATCCGCACCAAAAAACTTCCAAAAATCTGGAGAAACTCCACGATTTTTATGTAAACACAACCAAGAAAAGAAAACGCCCAACAATGTCACCAACTAGAACCAGAAGACAAATGTCACAACCAGAAATGCCCAGGAAAATCACATGAAATGCAGATGAAGATTCGCAAATTGCAAGAGAAATACGCAGAAAATCTTCTAAAAATCCCGCCACACAGAGTCACGACGAAGAACAATCAAAACCCACGAACTCCAAAAGATGGCGCACAAAAAAAAAAAAAAAAAGTTACAAGTCGCAAAAAAGTTCACATGAAAAGCACAGAGGATGTCACGAAATCGCAACTAGAACCAACGCAAAAAAATAGGCGCGCACCCTAACCAACAACTGCAATTTCTAGAAAAAATCGCACGTCCAAAACCAATGCAAAAACCACCCACAAAATGGAGAAATCCCTCACACGATTCTGGGCAAAAAAAACTTTGTGATTCTTCTTGAAAACCTCACGAAAAATCTTCTAATAAAAAACCACGATTTTTTTCAAGAAAAAACCCTCAACATTATTAAAGTATTAGTTGTAATATTTAATGGTCATCTTAGCTTTAGTTAGTTGTTAGTTTACTTTTAGTTAGCTTAGTTAGCTTTTAGTAACTTTAGTTCGTTTTAGCATCTTTCAGTTTTCCGCTTTAGTTTGGTTTAGTTAATGATGGTTTCTTTTCAAAAACATCGTCTTGTATTTTTCTTTATAAGGAGTTTTCCTCTCCTTTTGTAAACACACAGTAATGAATATCAATTATCATTTCAATTCCTATATCCTATGTGCTTTTTATGGGCATCCACGCTTGTTCATACACTCACCTTTAGGTGAAGGCTAGAAGGAAGGATGTCGTCAAAGGTTGTGGACTCTAGATTTACATCTGCAAACTACATTTGCTTAAAAGTTTCTAAAGCCTTTTCAACAACCCCATTTCATGCATATCCTACCATCCTAGTATATCCACAAGAGCACATTTCTTGAGAGATTTTGTCCCCACAAGATGTCTTACCTCCCCATTTATTATTACAAGTGACCCACTCCTCATCTTCTAGCACCCATGCTTGCATGTTAACTCTATTTCCATTTCAATCTATTCAACATTCACGTTTCTCCCTATCTATAAGCTATAGTGGATGCCCAAACCCCTATCACCTTGTCCTAAGGATGTAATAATGAGGAGACAGGAAAGGAGCCATGCTTTCTTTAACATTCTTCCCCCCCCAACCAATAGCTTTTAGTAAAATTGATTGAATTTGCCTAATGATAAAATTAAATAAAATAGAAGTAAAGCAATAAAATAAAATATTATTATATTGATTTAAATATATTATAATAAATTTAAAAATATTAAAATATAAATGTTTAAAAAAATAATTTAAATATTTGAAATATGATAAGTTTTAATGTTTAGAACTATAAGTCTAGATTATTTTTTACATTTTTAAAAACAATAGATTTTAATATATTAGATGTTAATACAATAATATTTAAAAATGTCTATTATTAAAATAAATTTATTAAATTTAAAAAAAAAGAAAAATAAATACACAAATCTCATAACCACTTATTGCAATTACATCCACCTCTCACAACCGCTACTATCCGCAAAAGGCAGTTACGTCCCAATGTGGAAGACAAGATCATTGATCTATGAATGGAGTCTCAACCTGGCAAGTAGTTCTAAATATCAATATATGATCTTGGAACCAATGTAAACAAAATAGTGAGTTTGTTTTGAATCTTGCTAAATAATGGCAAGGTTGATGCCCTACTCTTCTATAACAAAGGCATAGCAATTGGAAACTATTCCAATGCTATTTATAAACAAGCCTAACCCCCCTATTGCACAATCATCACTCATTTGACATCTGTGACAATCACCTCCCACAACTCAATAATATAATCGTCTCAACACTCTATAATAACAATCTTTTCTTGGGCCGCCACCATAATGCGAATGGACAATCTAACTATGCAACTCACACGACAAAGAATGAATTCGTCATTGGAACAAACATTTATTATGTTTTCACTTATCCTCAGTGCTAATTTATAAGAAAAAACCAAAAACCCTAATCAAAGCACTTTCAAATATATATTTTAATAAAAAAAACCCTCGCTCTTTTTCCATACAAATTTTTAAGGCAAAACGATTTTTACTAGTTTGTTTTTTAAATTTGTCAAATTTCAAAGTTCAAGGATTAAATTTGGCAAACCTTGTGACATAGCTTATAAACATAGTCGTGACTAAAGTTCATTTTAATTTATATTTAAAAGCTTGATCAATTTTTTTTTTTTTTAAAAGAGAAGGTTGTTAGGCCACGTCACCAAGAATACGCCTGGCATAATGTTTATACCCACCCTAATCACTCATTTGAAGATGAGAAGGGTGTGTGTGGGAGAAACCCAAAGGGTAAAAGTCTAGATGAAGAAAACCAGATTCTTTATTGTTTAATACAAGGATCCCCTTCCTCGATTGCAAGTCTGTGAATTTTAATGAATTGCACTTGGTTGAACCACCAAATGGACAATTCACCAGCAATCAAATAGGAATAAATTGTCATATAATTGCCTATTCGCCTTTGGGGGCATGTTAGGGGTGTGGTATGGGCAAATGGGCAACTGGTTAAACTCTTTATTGTCAATTTCTTCACTTTAGCACTGATTTCAATCTTAGTTTATAACTTGAAAAAAGCAAAAAGAAAAAGTAAAAAAATTGTTCAAAATACAATGGATTCATTTTGGGTTCTGTGAAATTTGTTGAAATTTTTTCAGGTTTGTCTAGGAGGAACCCATCACGGAATGGCATGCGATGGCGAAACCCCCACCCAAACCAAACTGGAATTCAAATTGGGTTCAAACCAAACCTGAATCCAAGGCCTACAAGGCATAAACCAACTACATAGCTTATTTTCAATGTGTTTCTTTGTGATGAAGATAACCAGCAACATAGCTTATTTTTAGTGGGTTTCATTGAGATGAAGATACCTGAAAATAAAGTGTTATATTTTGGTTTACCCATGTTTGTAGATTTATTTAGGACTTTGGGCACACACTTCATTATACATAAAAAACTTTAAATAATAAGAAATTTCAGACAGCAAATGATATACTTTTACCTCAATTTTTTATTTGTTGTTTTTGTACTTCCATAAGTTTGTCAGTGCAGGGTACTTTAATCTCAATTTTTATTTGTTGTTTTTGTAATTTCATAAGTTTGTGTGTGCAGAATATTGCACTCAAAGTTATAGGTTTGATTGAAATTTAACTTATACAATTTATTTCTGTAAATGTAATCAAATCTTCATCAAACTAGGAGCCTAAGGATTCTAATAAAATTCTATGTGTAAGAATTCTGTTCAAGATTCTAAGTCAGATTTAATTTCTCTTATATTGAATGTGCTGATTGCAGAACATTTATAAATTTTGATGTTTGCATATCAATGAATAAGCCGCCATATATACGATGGAGACACACCTCTACAAGAGACGCGTCTCATGAGAGGACGTGTCCCTTGGGCACACGGGCTCCAAACAAACCGAATGTATTTCGGTTAACACACATAAACTAATGTGTGTGGCAGCAATATATATATTACGAATTTCGTTTTTATTCAATACAGACTTTGAACATTTCATTTATTATTTCGAATTTTATTCATGCTCATAAATTCGAATTTCTTATTTTCCAGAAATATTTAGATGAAGAGTAATTTTGATCACATATAAATGATGATGATGCAATCAGCAATCATCATTTATATCTGACCGAAGCTACCTTTCATCAACACTCCCTCTTAGCTAGGGAAGATATTTCAAATCAAATAAGTAGAGATATCACCTTCACACGTGATATCAAAGATATGATATGTTATCTCAACATTGTCAAGTCACATGACATTCTTCATAACACATCTTCATTATGGTATGTGCACTGACATCAAGTCACATCATGTCTACCATAATATTTCATGGCATATCCACGGATATATAATTATCCACCATGATTATCTCTTAAGGATCACAATGATCTTCAAATGACATCAAGTCCCATGATATCCATCAAAGTGTCCAAGAGATACTATCATGACATGTCCACAGATATCAAGTCACATGATATCTATCATGATAGTTCAACTCATCATTGTAGAGTCGTCACTTTACAATGTTATATACAAGTGTTCATTATTAGAAAGATCGTCACCTTTCAATAATGTACACAGGGGGAGTAGGCCCATAAGGTCATGGAGTCACACACATGACAAAAGAGTTTACAAATTAAACATCTTTAAATATATTAGTACAACTTATAAACAATTTGAATTTCAAACATAATATCAAATTACATTTCAACCATACCAAGTTTCTTCCTGAAGTGTTCTACCTTGATTCGGGAGAGAGGTTTGGTTAGAATGTCTGCAATTTGATCATTTGTACTAATATACTCCAACTGGATCACATTCCTTTCTACCATATCTCTTACATAATGATAGGGGATCTCAATGTGCTTAGATCTATCATGGAAGACAGGATTTACAGAGAGTTTGATGCAACTCTGATTAACACAATGAATAATTGTAGGATTCAAGGGCTCACCAAAGAGTCCCACAAGTAATTTATGAAGCCAAACTGCTTCTCTTGCTCCCATAGAGGCTGCAATGTATTCAACTTCTGTCGAGCTTTGTGCTACTGAAGACTATTTTCTGCAAATCCAGGAGATCATAGCCGATCCTAAACTGAAGCTATGATCCTAAACTGAAGCAACATCCTGATGTGCTTTTCCGATCGGTTACACTTCTAACCCAATCTGAATCAGAGTATCCATGTAGATCTAGTTGGTCATTTCTATAAAGAAGACCATATCCAATAGTGCCTTGAAGATATCTCAACATATGTTTCACAGCCATAAGGTGAATTTCCTTTGGCTCATACATGAATTGGCTGAGAGCATTCACTGCATAGCAAATAGCAAGTCTGGTGTTAACCAGGTACATCAAGGATCCAATCATTTGTCTATATAGGGTTGGATCTGCACACTTGGATTCTGCAGCTGCTTCTTTCAGTTTGTGAAGGTTGGTTTCCATAGGTGTAGATATGGGTCTACAGTCCAACATTCCAAATCTCTTCAGAATATCAATAGTATACTTTCCTTGGTTTAGTATAATGCCCTTTGATTTCTGCCATACTTCCAAACCTAGGAAGTAGTGTAGAATGCCCAAGTCTTTCATGTCAAATTCAGAAGTTAGATCCTTCTTTCCTTGAGCAATGAGGTGATCTTCTCCTGTTATCAGCAGGTCATCAACATATAAAATAATTATTAACATATCACCTTTGATTACCTTAAAGTAGAGATTAGGGTTTGCATCATTCTTGGAAAATCCTAGTCCCAAGAGGTAGCTGTCAATTCTTTCATACCAGGCCCTGGGAGCCTGTTTAAGTCCATAGAGAGCTTTCTTTAGTCTGCACACATGTGAGTCAGGTTTATGTATCACAAAACCTTCAAGCTGTTCTAGATAGACTTCCTCTTCAATGGTTCCATTTAGGAAGGCAGTTTTCACATCCATTTGATGGATCTTCCAACCTTTAGCTGCAGCAATGGCTAACACTGCTCTCACAGATGTGTAACGGGCAATAGGTGCAAATGTTTCTTCATAATCAATGCCTTCCTTTTGTGAAAAACCTCTTGCCACAAAACATGCTTTATGTTTTTCTATACTGCCATCAGCAGCATGCTTGATTTTGAAGAGCCATTTAGAAGAGACAATAGATTTCTTTTTTGGTCTAGGCACTATATCCCATACATCATTCTTTAGAATGGACTGATATTCTTCCGTCATTGCGTCCTTCCATACTTGATGTCTGAAGGCTTCTGTAACACTGACAGGTTCTGAATTTATGATATTGTTCATTAGAGCAACATAGCTAGAGAACCGTTTGGGTCTTTTACTTTCCCTAAAAGTTCCCTTGGGTGCTGCATGATTCTCGGCTTCTTTGATCATCTTTCTAGCACAAAGTGGCCTCTTTCTACCATTGTCATTTGTATTCTCATCTAAAGTAGATTGAAGTTCATTTGGCATTTCCTCAGGATACTCCCTCTGAATCTCAAGAGCAGGTTCCATTTCTAGTACTCTAGGGGAATAGGTTTCTATCTCACTAGAACTTCTTGCCCTTTTGAATGCAATGTCTTCTTCAAAGATGACATCTCTGCTCAATTCAATTTGTAGCTGCCCGGGTACGAATATCCTGTAGGCCTTGGAGATTTCACTATATCCCACAAATACCCCTTTCTTTCCGAAAGGTTCTAGTTTGAATCTCTTCTCTTTGGGCACATGAATATTGACAGGGCAACCAAAAATCCTAAAGTGACTAATATCAGGTTTTATGCCGGTAAAAGCTTCTTCAGGAGTTTTGTTATCTAGATGAGAATGAGGACATCTATTATGAATGTAGACAACAGTTCTAGAGGCTTCTGCCCAGAAAGAAGTCTCAATGTTCTGGTCAAGCAACATTGCTTTAGCAGCTTCTACAATGGTTCTATTTTTCCTTTCAGCAACCCCATTTTGTTGAGGGTTGTAGGCTACTGTAAACTCCCTCTTAATCCCAGCACTCATGCAGAATTCTTTAAAAATTTCAGAGGTGTATTATTTCCCATTGTCTGTCCGTAAGATTTTTATTTTCTTCCTAGAGAAGTTTTCAGTAAGGGCTTTGAACTCCTTGAACCTTTTAAGGATTTCTATTGACTCTTTACACTTAAGGAAATAAATCTAGGTTTTCCTAGAGAAGTCATCTATAAATATGACATAGTATAGAAATCCTGCTTTGGAAGGTACAAACATGGGTCCACATAAATCAGAGTGAACCAGTTCTAGAACATTTTGGGTTTTACTCAAGCTTTTGTGAAAGGATCCTTTTGTATTCTTTCCTAGGGCACAGCCTTTACAAGTTCCTTCATGAGATGGTTTTAACTTGGGTAAGCCAGTTACAAGTTTTTCCACAGAAGGTAGGGCATGGAAATGAAGGTGTCCTAATCTTCTATGCCAAATCTCATTTGAATCAAAATTGTCAAGGGTAAGGGCTTGCTTAACCTCAGTGCATAGTTTGTAAAGATACCCTTGTCTTAAACCTATGGTTTGGGCTTTCTTGATAGTTGAGTTCTTAGGCCATGCTAGAACTTTCCCATCCATAAAGGTAACTCTATATCCATTGTCTTCAAGGGCAGAGATGGATATTAGATTCCTCTTTATTCCAAGTACAAATAAGACTCCAGTGAGTTGAAAGGAAAGACCAGATTTCAATTTGATGGAGCAAGTTCCAACCCCTTTTACAGGGTGTGCAGAATCATCCCCAATGGTTACTTCTTCATCAATCTTTTCAATCATAGTGTCTAAGTGTTCTTTGAACCCTATGATATGTCTAGAGGAACCACTATCAATTACCCAGTTGTGGGTGTTGTTAGATACTTGACTAGATAAGGCTGAATAGAACACAAAGTTCTCAAATTCATGATCTGAATTTGACTTTCCTACTTTAGCGAAAGATGCTTGTTGTTTTGATCTGTCAGGGCACTTCATTGCATAGTGGCCATATTGATCACATCTAAAACACTGTACTTGAGAGATGTCTTTCTTCTTGGAAGATCCCTTTCCATTGGAATTTCTCTTTCTTTTAAATGATCCTTTCCTGTAGGAGTTTTTCTTACTCTTTTTATTAGATGTTGTGTTGAGCACATGAATGTCTTCATCTATGTTCTTTTGTTTATTTTCTTTTGTTGAGAGTCTTGTTTCCTCTTGAAGGCAGTCTGTTCTTAGCCTATCAAACTTGGGGAGTTTAGATCTCGCACCTATTCCTTGAACAAATGACTCCCATGAGTTTGGTAGGCCTCCTAGTGCAATTCGAGTCAATTCTTTGCTATCAATCTAATATCCAATTGTGGATAATTGATCCCTTAGTTCAATGATCCTCATGAAGTACGCATTAATAGTTTCTCCTTTGTTTATTTGGACATTGATGATTTGCCTCTTTAATGCAAGAGTCCTACTGGTGTTGTTTATCTCATAGGTGCTCTTGAGGGATTTGAACATTAGATATGCAGTTTCATGTTTTGCTAGAATGGGCACTATATGATCCCTAACTACATCTACTAGGATTTTCATGGCCTTTTCATTGTTCTCAATCCATTGAGTTTTCTCAGGAACCGCCTCTGGTTCCCTTTTGTTTTCTTTCACAAGTGAGTCTAACTTATTCTCTTTAAGAATCATCATGATTCTAAATTTCCACGATGTGAAGTTGTTTGCTCCTGCAAGACGATCTTCAAATCTGATCACACTTGACATTATGAAGAATGTGATGTGAATTCGATTTAAAAATACGAATTTTTCCTAAGCAATCTGATATCTAGATTTGATTTGGATTCACTCAACTTGGCTCTGATACCATGTAAATGTAATCAGATCTTTATCAAACTAGGAGCCTAAGGATTCTAATAAAATTCTAAGTGTAAGAATTCTGTTCAAGATTCTAAGTCAGATTTAATTTCTCTTATATTGAATGTGCTGATTGCAGAACATTTATAAATTTCGATGTTTGCATATCAATGAATAAGCCGCCATATATACGATGGAGACACACCTGTACAAGAGACGCGTCTCATGAGAGGACGTGTCTCCACAAAGTGGAGACATGTCCGCTCATGGGACGTGTCCCTTGGGCACGCGGGCTCCAAACAAACCGAATGTATTTCGGTTAACACACATAAACTAATGTGTGTGGCAGCAATATATATATTACGAATTTCGTTTTTATTCAATGAAGACTTTGAACATTTCATTTATTATTTCGAATTTTATTCATGCTCATAAATTTGAATTTCTTATTTTCCAGAAATATTTAGATGAAGAGTAATTTTGATCACATATAAATGATGATGATGCAATCAGCAATCATCATTTATATCTGACCGAAGCTACCTTTCATCAACAATTTCAAACCCTAAGTGCAAAATCTACATAGCATGTGCTGGAATTTAAAATGGTATCAAAGCACTGTTGCTGACATCTTCTAGGTTTGTGAGTGGAAGTTGCTGCAACAGTGATAGGGAGTTGCAAGAATATTTTCATGCTTTACTCCAATGATTGAAGTATCCTAGACCTATGAAAGATTGGCGTGCGATGCCCTAATTGCTCCAGTGACTAGAGTGTTGATCTGCACCTCTGATAGGTTGCTGGTCTGATTTATTTCCAGTTGATTTGTTCAGTTTCAGTGTGTTCCAACAGCTGCAAACATAACCAGTCTCGATCTTAGAAAGTGACTGGTGCTTCAATTTTACTCCTTGGAAGTGTAAATTGCAAATGCTACTAGAAGTAGATCTCCAGGCCTATGTGAAAACCATGCTTGCACCTCCTATTGATCATGTTCAGTTGACTAAACATAACAGGAAGATGCCCAAGGCAAAGCATATTGTCTTGGATTCTATGAAGGATTATTTGATTCCTCGTATTGCAGAAAAGAAATCAGCAAAGGAAATGTATGATACCTTGACCACTCTTTATCAATGTGTGAACCTCTCTCATAAGATGCTGCTGAAGAACAAACTTAGTGCCACATACATGAGTGACACAAACACAATAACTACCTTCCTAATGAGAATCACAGAATTTTGTGATCACCTTGTTGCAATTGGGTTAAAGGTGCAGTATAAAAAATTGATGCCCATAGCTTCAAGATGTTTGTGCTTGTGAGAAGCTTCTCACTTTTGAGAAGCTTTGGGATGATTTTATCTAGAAAAAAAATCAGACTCAAAGCTACTTCATTAAAAATGGAAGATAACTAGAACCAAACCCCCATCAAGAAGATGATGAAAGGTGGCAAAAAAAGACCTAAGAAGTGTCAAAAAGAAAAAGTGGAACCAAATTCTTCTCAAAAAGGGAAAAAGGATTTGAGCCATACCAAGTGTTTCAAGTGTCAAAAGTATCGCCACTATACTACTCAGTTGCATGAGAAAAGGGGTAAGGGCAAGCAACCATACCAAGTGTTTCAAGTGTCAAAAGTATCGCCACTATACTACTCAGTTGCATGAGAAAAGGGGTAAGGGCAAGCAACAACAACAGAAGCAGTTTCCAAGGAGTGCACAAGCTTCAACAGAAGCAGTTTCCAAGCCTGAAACGACCTTCTCCATGGTATCATGCTTATCCACTAACACCATTTCTAATGTAGAGTGGTATGTGGACAATAGAGCAGAAAGACGCGTAGCCTTCAAAAAAAATGCTTTCAACAAACTTTAAGAGCAGAAGGCTAGTATACAAGTAGAGCTTGCTGATGATGCCACATATCCTGTTTCTAGGATTGGAACTATTTCCTTCTATGTGGCTTCCAGTGATATCCCTGACCTTCATGATGTCCTTTATGTTCCTAGAATAACAAAGAATTTAATTTTAGCTTCACCTATGACAGATTTGAAAAGTGTGGCTAAATTTAATGATCAGCAAGTTATCATCAAAAACTGCAGCCAAGATCATGGTCAAGTATTGGCCAAAGATATTCATGAAAGAGATCTTTACAGGCTGATTGACATCCAATCAAGCAGACAACCTTGACACATGACAATGACGAATTGTGTGAGCTTTGGCACAAGAAATTTGGCCACTTGCACCATAGAGCTCTAACTCTTTCAAAGGATATAGTGCATGGATTACATAACTTCAAAGTAGAAGAGAATGGTTTATGCAAAGGATGTGTGTTCGGTAAGCATATCAAGACTGTTTTTCCCAACAATGAGCACAGATCAAAAGGAACTCTAGATCTGATCAATTCAGATGTTTGTGGAACTATGTTGGTAGCTTCATTGGCTGGAAATAATTCTTATGTTTCCTTCAATGATCATTCTATAAGAAAAAACTAGATTTATTTCACGAAGACTAAAGATGAGGTCTTTGAGAAATTTCAAGAGTTCAAAACTCTTTGAAATCAAAGGGCTGAAAGCTAAGGTGTTGGGATCTAGTAATGGAGGTGAATATAACTCTGTGGATTTTGATGTTTTTTTGTAAAGATGTTAAGGGTCAAGAGGGAACTAACCATGCCTTGCAACCCTCAGCAAAACGAGATTACAGAAAGGAAGAACAAATCCATTATAAAGACTATTAAGTCTATGATTTATGTAATGTTTCCAACAAGATTTTTATACAAAAACATTTCAGATTTGAAAATGTTACAACTATCTTGTAAAGACTCAAAATTCTTGCACAATTTCTTCACAAAATATGTATCCAAAATCGGCAATTTTACTCCTTATCAACTGAAATCTTCTTTAATATTTCAGGGCTGAAAAATAAGCATGAATTACACGTTAAAATATAAAACTTGATGGAAAATGAGAGAATGGTCTCAGAACCAAGCATAAAATCAGGAAATTAATCCTTACAACATACAAACAACATTGACAATTTTGCACCAAATAACTTAATAAACTCCACTAAAGTGTTGGGCTTCTTATATTAATGAAATATACAAGAAGTATGGTGTAATACAATGAAACATAGCAACAGTAACAAAATATTACAATCTGTCACAAACCCACTTGACCAAACCCGTTCAAATGCACACACACAACTATCCAAATTGAGCCCAACTCACAAAATATAGATCTAGGGATCAATGGCCACCCAAAGCTGCTCCAACATGAAGACATACATAGAAATTTTTTGTTACAATCATAAGCTACAGCCAGAAAACCAAAATGGTGAATTAGAACACCAAACTACGTAAATCTGAACCCTTCTCCTTCACTGTTCCTGCAAAACAAACACAACAAACTTACCAACCCAAATGCAACTTCTATATGAAATTGCCCTCCAGGATTTCAGAGGGTTATCATCCTCTAATCTCTAGCAGTCCCAAGGGTTTTCATCCTCAAATTTGATTGCCTGAACACAAGTGCTCAAAACAGATTTTGACAGAGCTTTTGTATGGAAAAATGAATGACTTAAATGTGAAATTGCTTGGAAATAAATAAGATGATGTTGGCCCCAATTTGGCACCCAAATCCCAACGCCCCTCTCTTCAAAAAATAAATAAAAAATATTACTTTCATCCATTTCCCTCCAAATATGCTCACCTTTCATTACCACTACAAGATTCCCAACTAAAGTTCAACAATAACTTCCCATATGCAAGTTGTCATAAAAACTGTCAAAGAATCTACTAACAATAGACAACCACTTAATCCTGAAGGTTACACATCTCATCATAATAAATCCCATACCCCATTTTGAGATTCCAACACCAAAAATTAATAAAGTATATTTAATATTCAATTCGGACCCTATCACATAAAATAGATCTTTTGCAGGTCCAAAATAATAAAATATTAAATTTAAAAAAATCCATTTCACCTTTCCTAAGCCCATGGAGAATATTGGAATGGGCATTTTATCCACAAATATAAATTAATTGAAAATGGGGCATGACAATTTATGACTTAGATCTGCCCATGATTCTTTTAGCCGACACATACGGCTATGTGGTATACATGTTAAACAAATGTCCTTACAAAGCTTTCGAAGGACAAAGCTCCAAAAGAAGCCTTCAGTAAAGAGAAACTTGATGTTTCTCACTTTCTGAGTGTTTGGAAGTCCTATTTACATTCATGTGCCAAAAAAGAAAAGAACCAAGTCTAAACCCTCCACCTGAAAGGTACCTTTGTGGGATACAGTGAGTTTTCCCATGCATCCATGTTTTGTCTCAACAAAAAATAGTGGTGAATTGAGATAGTAGTGAGTTGACAAGAATGCTTGGTCTTCTAAGTCTCAAGAGTCTTCCATGAGGGTTGAAGACAACAAACAGCTTGTTGTTCCAAGTTTTGGTCTACAAAATACATCAAATCAACCAAGTTCTAGTAAGGTAGAAGATACCTCAACCTTTTTTAAAACAGCCAGGAAGCCTAAATGGCTTACCCAAACTTTGCAAGAAGCACAAGAATAAATAGGAGCACCAAAAACTTCTTTCAGAGTAAAGCATCCACCTAAGAAGTTTCCAAGTTATGTTGCTTTACTGTCTTCCATCATTGATGTTGAGCCTTCCAATTTTGAGGACGCAAACTCAAAGCAGGTGCGGTGAAATGCCATGGAAAAAAAAATATTATTTAGAATGATGTTTGGGAGATTGTGTTAAGAATTGATGGGAAGTCAGTAATTGATTCAAAGTGGTTGTACAAAGTGAAGCATATAGCAAATGGGAGCATACAAAAGTTCAAGGCCAGATATATTGCATGTAGATTCTCTTAAAAAGGAGTTGATGATAAGGCTTAGCCTCTACAGTAGACATAATATTTAAATACTAATAGAATATTATAATGTTCTATTTTGTGCTTTCTAGAAGCGCCTTTCTCCTAGAAGCATCTTTGTATTTTTTTATAAGACTTGTTATGAAGAAGATTTGGTATTGCTTTTGCTGAAAAAATCTTTCATGTTGATTTTGTTGCATGTGCTCATATCAATCGATATCAGAGCAATTCGATCACGACCTTGAATCTGGCCTTCTAAAAAATGTTGATCAATGTTTACCAACTCCCTCACCTATAACTGTCATAGATCTAGACTCTTTGAGAGTTTCCTTTGTTTTAACTCTCTAGATCTTCATTTGCAGCCCAAAGATCCAACCTCCCTAAGGGCTGCCACCTTTTACCCTTGCTAGATCTATATTATCTTTTTCTAAGGTATTGCACTACAAAACTTTGCAGCTCATTTCTAGGGTTTTTTGAGTGGTTTCGGGGGGTTGTGACAATTGCCAAACTGATCTTTGATCCATTCAACGTGTCTAGCTTATTGAGATCTTCAATCTTTTTAACAAAGAAAATTGTCAAAATTGAAGTTGTGGATCAAAAGTTACACCCTGCGGAAGGTATTATGCTTAAAAACCCTCAATAAAAAGAATTCTCTACTCGTCCCTTTTGTAATGGCTACTAAGCAAGTTGCACAGAAAAAAGAGACTTCTGTAGAGTCAGTGAACATGAATGGTCTTCAATAGATTTTGCAAAGTCAACCAAAAAGCCAAAATCATGTCATACAAGATCTGGTTGCAACATTACAAATTGTGCTCTAGCACACTCTACCCAATATGCATGTTGCTCAAACCTCTAGCTTCCAACTTGAGACTATGGTTTCCATTTAAATGCAAATGAGGTACTCATAACTTTCTTTCTAGTTTTTCTCCTATCCTTTGTAAAGAGTTGGCCATGTTTAAAGTGAAATCTTTAGATCGAACTTTTAAACTTGCAATGGCAGCAAAAAATAAGTTACCTTAAAAAGGAGATGCAATAGTGTACCTCTAAACCATCAATAAACCCTAGCGGGCAATCAAATTTTCCAAATCACACCTCCTCCCCTACCACTAGTCAAAAGGAACAATTTTGTTGCTACCACAAGCATTGGTATCATTCAACTGAGAAGAACAAAGTACTCCAAAGTAAGAAAGAAGGGAAAACTCTCCTTGTAGAAGAGCAACAAGAAAAAGTGGAAGATGTGGAGGATCCACCTATAGTTGAGGTTGAAATCGTACAAAGCCTAACCTTGCCCTTGTTCTCATGAATATAAACTACTCTAAGGCCTCTCAAGAGTCTATCCTTACACAAAACTACCAGATCAAGAATAAAATGGCTCTCTTGATCATTAACAATGGGAGCAAAAAGAATCTAGTTAGTGAAGGTTGGTCAACACCCTCCAACTCCCCACATATGATCATCCTCAACCATACCTTTTAGACTAGGTAGAGGAACATGGGCCCCGTAAACTAATCAACAAGGTTTGTATAGTCACTTTTGCTATCAAGCCTTTCAAGGATACAATTGACTCTGATGTAACACCATTGGATTGTTCAAGCCTCCTTCTTCGATGACCATTTGAATGTCTAAAATGCAATCTATGATGGACACCAAAACTCCTACAAGATCCAAAATGATGGTAAGGTGTATAAGCTTACTTTTGCTTCCAGTGTTAGATCAAGTTTCATTTCAAGTAAGCCAATTGTTAAGCAAGTAAGCTTATCAAAATACTTAACACTCTTTATGATTTACCAAGGTAAGGAGGATAGTTCAGATAAGTTGCCACCTTTTAGAAATATTAATCATTCTATGTATCTAGTTTCAAGGTCTTCTTTACCAAATTTTCTAACATATCACTTGTCATTTAATGGAAGTTACTTATGGAAATAGGGGGAAAAAGCCCAACAATGCTCGGTGTGGATCTCCAACTTTTATTATCCCAAAAAAGGAGAATGAATGGAGTATGATCACTAACTATAGAGCTTTAAATAAAATCACTATAAAGAATTGATGCCCCCTACCTAGGATCGATGACCTTCTTGATCATCTCAAGGGAGCCCAATATTTCACAAGGATGGATCTAACTTTAGGCTATCATCAAGTATGAAAGGATCTTACTGATTGTTGGAAAAATGCTTTCAAATCTAAATCTAAGCTTTATGAATGGTTGTTGATGCCCTTTGGGCACAGTAATGCTCTTGAAACATTTATGCAACTCATTAATGATATTCTCATACCTTGCCTAGAAAAATTCCTCATGTTGTATTTGGATGATATTCTTGTGTTTAGTAAGTGTTTGGAGGATCATATTCCACATGTTTGCACTACTTTGCATTTCCTCTAATAGCAACACCTTTAAGCTAAGATTCCCTCTTTGGTCAATGTTCTATTAAATACTTAGGTTTTGTTATTGATCGAAATGGGGTACCTTCAAGCACTAATAAAGTGAAAGCTCTCAAAAATTGACCTATTCCTAATTGTCCTAAAAATCTGAAGAGTTTCTTAGGGGGCATGAACTACTACAAAAAATTCATCAAGAATTTTTCATATAGTGCTAGACCACTACATCAACTATCTGACCGAAAGAGTTTTCCATGGGATATAATAGCAAAGATCAAGCCTTCTAATAGCTTAAAGAAGCAAATGCTCAAATCCTATACACATACTTCTAGACCTTCAACAACCCTTTGAGATTGAGTCGGATGCCTACAACTATGCTGTAGGAGTTGAGGAAGCCTATCATTCTAAAGAACTATCGACGACCAAGCCTATCATTTAGCAAAGATCAAGCCTTCTGTTAGCTTAAAGAAGCATTTAGCTCAAATCCAATACACATGGTTCTAGACCTTCAACAACCCTTTGAGATTGAGTTGGATGCCTGCAACTGTGCTATAGGAGTTGAGGAAGCCTGTCATTCTAAAGAACAATTGATGGCCAAGATCAACCAAGCCTTGCAGCAGTGGAGGCACTACATTCTTGGTAAGGAAACAATTCTTCATACTGATTATCAGCCAATTATGTTTTTGAATTCCTAGTCTAAGATTCAAGACCAATGCCATTTGAATGGACCTCATATGGTCAACAATTCCACTTAGTCATTAAATATAAAAAAGGCACCACCAATAAAGTTGTTGATTTGTTGAGCCAACCTCCAACCAAAGTATTGCATCTCCTACATGTTAGATTTGTTGCAAATGAGAATTGGAAATGTATTCTTTTGATGAATCTTTTGGATCTATTATGTATGCTCTGCAATAGCCTTTTCTCACCAACCAAACACCTTTCTTAAACTATATCATTCACAATGGTTGGTTACATAAGTTGAATCAATTGAGTGTTCCTACCAGTTCTTCCTAATTAATGCTAATTAAAGAGGCCCATTCTTCTTCTTATAGGGAACAATATGGCACCACCAAACTATATAACATTTACAACGATATTTTCATTGGCTCTCCATGAGGAAGCAAGTGGAAGATTTCATTTGCAATACTCTCTTTGTAGCCAAGCTAAGCATGCTAATTGAAAACATGGGTTATATCAACCACATCCTATTCCCTCTTGGCCACTCTTTGGAGTCTGTCTATGAATTTTATTAGTGGGTTGCCTACTACCTTCAAAGAACATAATTGCATTTTTGTGATGATGTGTTTATTTTCAAACAAGGCCATCTTCATCCATTGCAAGAAAACCATTGGTGCTCCTAAGACTACAGGATTAGTTTTTAAAAATGTATGGTGTCATTTTGATTTACCTCTTTTTATTATTTTTTATCATGATTCTAAATTTTTTAATCACTTTTGGAAGTCACTCTAGAGGCTTTTGGGATGTCAGCTTTAGTATTCTATAGCTTTCCATCTACAAAAAAAAAAAGGCCAAATTGAAGTTCCTTCTCTCAAGATATACTACACCATAAGAATAAATAGTGGGATACTTATCTCCATGTTTTGCAGCATATATATGATCAGGCTACACATGTCTCTACAAGCTAATCTCCTTTTGAGGTATGTTATGGATATCAACCTCTTGCTCCATATGAAATTCTAGTTGCTCTTCCTCTAACTTCTTCATCACACCAACAAAGGAACAAGACCAAGCTTCTCATTTTATTCACATGTCAAAATCCATGCACAAGTGTAGGCAACTCCTCAAACTTCTCAGGCAAAGTACAAAGAGATCCATGATAAGCATCGCATCCCTTCCAACTTCCAAACTGGAGATAAAGTTTGGCTTTACATGGATAAGCAAAGGTTCAAGGATCAAGACCATCATAATATCAAACCTATTCAATATGGACCCTATACGATTCCTCAACAGATAAGAAAAAATGCCTTCAAACTTATCTCCCATCCTAGCTTAACATTCATGATGTAATTAATGTTAGTCAATTGATGCAATATGAGCCCCACTTAAAAGAAGTCCCAATCTCTCATCATGAGCATAATAGCTTAGACTCCTTTTGATGTGGACACCCTTCTTGATGTTTGGACAAACACTGCTAAGAGCAAGACTGCCACTACCTACTTGGTGGGTCGTAAGGATACACTACCAAACCAAACAAAGTGGATCTCTTAGTCATTTTTTGAACAATGTTTCCCCCATTTTATGGAGAAAGTGGGGACCCTTTTTTATAAATAGGGAGGAATTAATAAGGCTTAGCCTCTACATTAGAAAAAATATTCGATTAGTCAATATAGTAGAATATTATAATGTTTAGTTTTGTGCTTTCTAAAAGCTTCTTTCTCCTAGAAGCATCTTTGTGTTTCTTTATAAGAATTGTTATGCAGAAGATTTGGCATTGCCATTGTTAAGAAAATATCTTTTATGTTTTGTTTGCATGTGCTCATACCAATTGATTATGATGAGATTTTTTCTCTAGTTGCAAGGTACATTTCTATACAAGTATGTCTCTTGCTTCTCTTTTTTGTTGGCCTTTATATCAAATGGATGTAAAAACAATCTTTCTAAATGGCAACATAGAGAAAGATGTTTATACAAATCAACCTAGAAGATTTGAGGTGGATGGACAAGATACCCATGTATTTGTTGGTTATTTTTTTTAGAACCAAACTTAATCTCATTCCTTACCTATGAATTTGCCAAACCTTAGTTATTAGCAAGGTTGAGGATTGGCCAACACCTAAGTGAAGTACTTAGAACCCCACTTCTCTTCGAGCTCTGTGAGACCCAGGAGGGTAATCCTACTCATGCTCATAATACCCCTACTTGATCAAGAGCATTTCTAATCACAAATGTATTCCTTAGGAAGTACAAATAAAACAATATTATCAAAGGCTTGGCAGACCTCATACAAAATTGTTATCTATTGCAAGGAATACGCTAATACCAAAGGTTGATATGGTGTGATTTAAAGTATATTATGAGTTCATTCCCATTCTAAATCTCTGGCCAGGTTCATCACTAGCTCAGTCAACCACAAGATAAACTAACGGAAAATCCAGTGCCCTATCTGAGGGAATAATGGAGTCATATTTTCAATCAATCAGTAATACAACTATATTTCAACATCAGTAATCAAGGGACTATCAGCATGCTACTTTGTGGCATCTAACTCACTGTGTTTTAAAACATTGCTTCGTTACCAAATCCCACATCCTTTTCCCACAAACTAATGACCTTATTTTAGCATTTAATCAACTCATTGAATTGAAGCACAAATAAACCCATTCATTCAGTGCAAATGACAGAAGACAAATGAAACTACAATTAATAATTTCATTCATGATTCGTAGGAAAAAACACACAGGAGAGCACATATTTTAGAACTAATATTTTATTTCATTACTGATATTGCTTTGTAAAACTATTTTAAGATCACCATACAGTATGACTTATGACCCCGACCGGCTTCTAATATATTCACTGATTTATCTATATACATTCTTCTGCTCTCTGAGCATAGCTTTCCCCTAGACCTATCTTAGACTCAAAATTTTCTCTGAACTCTCTTTTTTCAGCCATGAAATCCCCTTTATAAACAGGGGAGCAACAAGCATCCGAGTGAGTTACAATTTCATTTCATTTCATTTCAAAACCTAATTTCAATTGATTCTCGAAAAACTCCCCAGGTGGTTTTATGTAATCATTTGAGAACAAGGGAAGACAAAAGACAGAGCACACGCACAGGGTACCTTTAGTCGTTGTTACCACGTCCACATTGAACAAAAAGATTTTGTATCATATTAGCCGGAGGATTTTCACATCAACATGGAAGAGTAAAAGACCAAAACCACGGACATAGTGATAAGAACGCCTCCCATGCAAAGATCATGGTTTCATCAAAAACAAAAACACGGAGCAAACCCTATTTCGAGTCGTCAGCATAGGAAGATGCTCAACCACTCCTTGTTCACGACGAAATTGGAGGAACCATCACTACATCATCATCAGAGCTCTCGTATGGCACCAGAGAGAGAAGATACTGACCGTACCCTAAGTCAGTGTCACCTTCAGCATCCGAAGGACTATCAGACAACACAATGGGAGAATTATACTTCCCCAGACAAGCCCTATGACTCGTCCTTTCTCCTGGACTTCTTCACAGGCTTAGCCTGTTCCTTGCCCTTAAATTTGACCAATTCTTCGAGAATGGTCATGTTTCTTAAATTGTACGTACTCTGGACAAGTTCTTTCTTCCTGTGACCTCGAGCCCTCCTCTTATCCTTTGAAACCTCAGACGCTGCCTAGTTTTCTTGCTCAGTTACAAACATATCCTCATAGCATTCAAACACATTAAGTCGACTAGACCTCTTAACAGGCTGAATTGGCATACCAGTCTTTCCCATCTCTCAGAGCAAAAGATGAAAACTAGCTAGTCTAAAATGAGCATAAATTGATAACTCAAAAGCTTCTGAATCAAAGTTGCAGGGAAACACACCTACAAACCTAGACAATCATAACCAGTACCAGAAAAATAATTCCTAAACGGACTAGGACATGAACGACGGAGAGCTCAATTGAAGACTAACTCACCCAGGACAAGAATGCTCCCCTTTCAACTCAAGGCGAATTAACACCCTCACACTTCTTCACTAACCCACACCTCACATTCACTGCAGACTTAAAAAGATGGTGAAAATGAATATCAAGCAATCTGCATTAAATAGACAATTTGGAGCATGCAGAATTAATGATTCAAGAACTCCTCACGTGAGCAAGTTGATAACTTAGCAACTCAGCTTTGAATTTGGGCCGTCGATCTTAGAGGATTTAAAACTTCATCCATGGCGATCATGAGCATCGTTTTTCGGCCTTTAGCAACTTGTTCCTAGAAAGCAACGATGCCACCTCAAATGGTGCCACATTTTCCCTAAATCTTGATAAATCATACGCGATCTGACAATTACCATGCATCGCCAACTCAATCTGTGCTCCTCATTAATATCGGCGAAGTATATAAAACCAGCATTTTGAAGAGAACAATTCCTTATACACTTCATCGCTCATCTCGGACTTGCCCCAAATTCTGGGGTGCAATTAGCGATGAGAGAATTACCGCGATGAAGTTTCGTCCGTTGGTTCATCCTGCTTTAAAACCATATCAACGATTCTCCATTCATCCCGTTACTTTCTTTTTGCTTTATACGATGTCCTCAAGATTCTGCCACATTGCCCTTTTCCAGCAATAGCCGTTACCTATCGTTGATGCATGTCCTCCTTCACCAGCTTCATCAACGATGCAAGCATCCATGCGATGAAACCTTAGCCCTTGGATCTATGGCCCATCCTCGATCACACGCCTCTTTCCATCGCACATCGCTAATGCATCTTTGCACTTTGGGTCCTATTAGCGACGGGAGATACAGCAAAGCGGCCAGGTTAAGACACGTACATCTGCATGAGAATCAACGATACAAAAGACATCGCACATAAGATCTATTCAAATTAGCGAAAGAAACTTGAATAGAGAATTCCATCACTCATCGCTCTTTTGGAACTTACGCCTTGGAATGCATCCGAGATGAGCGATGCAAGAAAATACAAAAGCACCAGGCCATCGCTCATCACTAATCCTCCTCATACATTTTGCAAGCAATTAGCGATGAGAGATCCCTACGATGACATTGAGTATTCGTATCGTGTATCGCTAATGTAAAACCTATCATTTAAAATCTATCCGTGATACGCGAAGCCCGGGAGATCCATCATATCACTCATCACTATTTGAAATTTACCTTTTCAAAACCATTCGCGATGAGCGATGTAGAGAAGAACATAAGATCGGATCCCATCGCTTATCGCTATTACAATACTCAAAGCTCAAAAGCCATTAGCGATAAGCGATAAACCAACAATACAAGGAGAAACAAAGAGTGTCGCTCATCGCCCATTTAGATCAGGAGCTCCAAAAGCTATCCGCGATGAGCGATAAAAGGAGATACCGCCCATCGCCAATTCAAAACATACACTCCAAAAACAATTCGCGATACGTGATAAAGAGAGAATGGCCGACGGAACTTAAGTGAAAACTTTCAAGCATGTACTCATAAGTTGTTCTAATGAAGGGGACCCTCTAGGATGACAAGAGAAAAGGGCTCAAAAGCTTCTAAGTCATGAAAAGCAAAGGATGTAAAGGCCAAAAAGGCCCTTTACTTAACCTTATAAAATAAAAGAAACTCAGACCTAGGCATGGGGGACCGGTTACCCTACGACGGTGAATGGCATAAGATGTTTTAATGTGACCGGCAACGGGCAACAGGAAGTCAACAGCGAAATAGAGCGTTGGTTTAAACAAAGAACCCTGAAGGTATTATAAGGTAGGATTCAAGATATCACAGAACCTTACAACAGTGATGACAAGCAAAACCCTAAGCCCTCAGACACCAACCCAATATTCAAAATGTGACAAGATTTGAGATGGAACATAAAAAATTTGCAGGTTCCATCAATATGCAAGCTAAAAAAGACCTTAAATGGGCTAAAGCAAGCACCTAGTACTTGGTATTCTCAAATGAATGAGTACTTATTAAATTTGGGCTTCAATAAAACTGTTATAGGTCATAATCTTTGTTATTTATTTGATAAATCTGATCTGCTCATTTTAGTCTTGTATGTGGATGATCTTATTCTTATAGGAAGTAATGAGAAGCTCGTGGTATGGTGCTAGAGAGAGTTGGCATTGAATTTGACATGAAAGATATCATCCTCATGCATTATTTGTTGAGCCTTGATGTGTAACAAGATACAAGACAAGTCTTCCTAAGTCAAGGGAAATACATTGCAGAAATTCTAAAAGGATTTCAGAAGCTGGATTCTATGCCCCTAGTTATTCTAGTGATTCCAAATCTCAAGTTGACACCAGATTTAAAATCAAATTAGGTAGATCTGCTTATATACAAGAAAATAATAGGTACTCTAATGTACCTAGTAAATACTAGACTTGATATTCGTTTTGCAGTAAATACATTAATTCAACTTATAGTCAAGCCAAGGCAAGTTCACTGGACTGCTGCAAAATAGTGCTCCATACTTTAAGGGCACAATTCATTATGAGTTGAGGTATGTTGGAGATGAAGAGTTAATTTTGCATGGCTTTGTCAATTCAAACTAAGCAGGTGGTGCTTATGCTAGGAAGGGCACTTCAGAGTTTTGTTTCAATTTGGGTCAAGTATGATATTTTAGTTCAGCTGGAAACAAGCAATAGTAGCATTAAATCCTGCTTAGGCAGAGTACACAGCCACTTCTTCTGCTAGTTGTGAGGATATCTAGCTTGGCCAATTGCTAGCAAAACTTATTGTTCAAATGCAGGAGCCAACAATAGTTTAAAAGGATAATCAAAGTTGCATCAAGCTATCTGAAAAATCTAGTCCTTCATGATCACTCCAAACACATAGACATTCGTTATCATTTCCTCAGAGACAAAAGAAAGCAAGCATTCTTCAATATGTTCCTTCATATGAGAAAGTTGTAGAAAAAAATTCTCAAAGTCCCTATCAAGAAAGAAGTTAAAATACTAAGGGAAAAGTTGGGGTTGATGGAGAACAGCTTCCTTGTGAAGAGGAAGTGTTAGATTGTTATGGGTCACTCAGCTGGTTTTCTGGCACTAAACATAGCAAAATCAGATATTTCTTTGTGATTTTCTCCTTCTATTGAACAAAAACTTCATGACTCTTATTAGTGTGTAAGGCTGTTAACGATAGATATTGATTTTAGGTTATTTTTAGGCACAGATTTGTTTTTACTTTTTAAGAGTTGTTTTGTTTTTTATTTTATTTTTTTATTCTAGGCATTATAGGCGGCTTATTTTTAGTGGCTTATTGTTTTGTAATGAAGTTACCTAAATATAAAGTGTTGTTTGTTTGTTTGTGCAAGTTGGGAGGTTTATTTAGGACTTTGGGCGCACTCTTTGTAATACACAAAAAACTCTAAATAATAAAATGTTTCAGACAGCGAGTGATATATTCTCATCTCAATTTTTATTTGTTGTTTTTGTAATTTCAGAATTTTGTGTGTGCAGCTTATTGCACTCAAAGTTCCAAGTTTGATTGAAGTTTAACTTAGACAACTTATTTCAAACCGTAGAATGCAGAATCTGCATACCATGTGCTGAATCTTTACAACCTTGCATTTCTCCTATAAGAAACCATATACTGAATATCAAATCCTTCTTTCTCTAAATCTTGTCAATTTCCCAATAAGACACTCCCAAGGATGAGGGAATCTGAAATTGCATATGCGATTGTCTTAGTTGTTGGTATTCTAGATGCAATAGCATACTTACCCAGTCATCCCTCTACTTTTATTTGGCATATGCAGCTAAGCCCAGTAACATCTAAAGCTATCATTGATCATGCATTAAATCAAGATTTAGAATCTAGCATATCATTTTCTTGCAAGACTTTAAAATAACTTTCTTTTCTTGTAAAGTGTTAATAAGATGCATTGGTTGAAAGCATTATCACACAGCCCAATCTCGAGAATAATTGGCATGTGAGTAAGAATTAACTAGACACATGGCAATGACTCTAAAAGAGCAATCTACTAAAAGTACAACATTCTGCGTCAGGCGAGATTTTGGATTGTTCTTCTGCTGATTTTTTGGGTTGTAGTCTAGTGTCTTTCTGTTTTAATCATTTTGATTGTTTTGTTGTAACTGTTTTCTTTTGTGGGCAAGGACCTCTACAGATGCCCCACTAATTAGTTAAAAACATTAAAACAAGCAGAAGAATAAAAAAATGACACTTTGTAATTAGATCTGATGTTCAACAAAGAATAAATCTTATTCATTTTCCCAAAGAATCAAGTCAGACTCAAGAGTACATGACAGCCCAAGAAAAGCATTGTAACCGTGGTTGAAAGCAAGTGTCTTTCATCTTTAAGAACTAAACATGTTGTGAGATCTTGTAGATATCCATTCTTTAGCATGTAATAAGCACATGCAGGCAACAAGGGCTCTAAAATATTGCTTGGAGAATGTATCTATTTTTTATGAATGGACTTAAAAAGAGAGAGAAAAATGTTCATTATTCATTGTACTGCTTTAGAAGGCAAAACACTTGTCTATTTGTCCATTTTAATGAAGTGCCTTCCCTAGCCTCAACCAAGTTTAGTTCATATTTTTCATCTTATAGTCCATCTTGAAGCCACTCTATCAAGTATTGTTATCCACGTTTCTGAATACTAGGTACATAGGAGTAGAAAGATAGAGAGTACCATAGAAATCTTCTTATTATAAGGAGAAAGAGAGTAATTAATAGAACCATTTGTACCCACAGACAACTCTTATTCATAACCACAAAATCCTTTAATGAAACATCAATTTCACGTTTATTATAAGTGTTGTTATTGTCATTCTCAATTACCTAAATATCTGGGATTGGAAAAGATCCCCTGACACCATAAAAATCTTCTTTTCAATAAGGTGAAATAGTGGCATTAGAAGAATTGATCATGCCCACAAAACTCTCCCAACTCCACCATCAATTTCATATCGAAATTTGTGCAGTGTACATCTCAATTTTGGTTGACTCAATTGCCCTCTTTTGAGATACATAAACATTGCTTTAGCAGAATGGCCTGACTTGCACACTAGACTTAATGCAACCAGCAAGAGAAAAGAAACTGAATATTTATACGTATATACAAATATAAACACATATATTATGTACATTCGTATATGTTATTGTGTATGTATAAGCATGAATATATAGTTATACAAATGTGTGCGTGTACAGTTACACGTGTATATATGGATATGAATATATAAATATGAGTGTTTACACTAACACATGTGCATGAATAGGTATGAATATATACATATAGGTATGTGTGTGACTAGTTACACGTGTACAGCCACCACAGAAACACACGACGCCCATATGTATACATTTACAAACACGACAAACAATGCCTTTCGGACAGCCGTTAACTCAAAGTACATCACTAAATG
Source organism: Sequoiadendron giganteum (assembly GCA_007115665.2). NCBI lineage: Eukaryota > Viridiplantae > Streptophyta > Pinopsida > Cupressales > Cupressaceae > Sequoiadendron > Sequoiadendron giganteum. Next base: position 429,251,099 of record CM021104.1, read on the forward strand.
AACAAGGTGAGGATTTTCCAATAATGGATAATATTCGATACTGAAGGATACATTTTTAAGAGTCGAATTCACTGGGAGATACAAATCCCTATTCAATAGAAATGCAATAGGAAAAAGGTCGCTATTGATCCTTTATATGGGAATAATTATTTGTGCAAGAAGAATCCAATCCAAACACATAATTTCATCTAAAGATTCAACAAGCATAGTAAGGTTTGGCATCAAGCCCACAAAATCCACAAAGATAGTGTGGTCTTTCTATCCTCCCGGAAAATGCAAGCAAAATTAATGTAGAAATTGATCGGTCAAGGAACAAAAAAATATATAGAACACTTGACAATTCTGGTGATGGAAACAAAACACGCACAATTTTCTCCAGAAGCTTTTCTCACTCACTCAAATGGAACGTGAATACCCCATGTACATAATCAATACTACCCTGGTCCATAAGTCCCAACATACCTTCGTCATCGTCAGAAACAATAGTTTTGGCTCCCATGTTGAAACCAAGAAACGCAACCACCCCAACAAATTTGCCTTGACCGATAATCGTGCGTTTTCACCTGAATGAAACAATAAAATATCCCCCAACATCAAAAGCAAGTTATTTAACCCCATTTTAGCACAATTTACAGTCACGTGGACTTACGTGAAGCCCTTCAAAGGCAAATGCCACTTCTAATGCCATCAATTTTGAAAGAAAAAAATGTCAAAATCTCAAAACAAAAAACAGAAAAAGGTGAAGTTGCAAAACTCTAGAATAATTATAACAGCATATTGTAACAAACCCACCACCCCAGGTAACGAACTTACAGAATCCCCAAAAACCATCTGAATTTTTATATTCAAACTAAAAAGCGTTGAAAAATTAGACAATGACAGGGTAAATAACCTTCAGACTTCCGGCATTGCCGAAATTGAAGTAAAGCAGTGCCAAATAGCGAAAACCGAAATGCAAAGAAAGCCCAAAAGGCTTAGATAATAGTAGATTAACTACAAAAGAGATGTGCACTTCCTTACCTGATAAATGGCTTCTGTATACTCATTACTCAATTCTCTTCCTGCGATTTCAGCTCTCCCCTCTCTGCATATTATTTCTCGTCACTTCATAAACCCCTGCCCGGCTTGTTAACGTTTTGAAGTCTAATTAATTGCAAAACGATAATAATAATCATTATTTATACGTGCCGTCCGATTAATGCCATCGGACGCCTCCCGATTGCTTAGACGTAGTGTGAAGAACACACTTGGCCGTACTGGGAAGGTTCCACATTTCCCGGGGCTTGTACTCGTTTAGCATGCCTTGCCTTTTTTTTCCTATCATCACACGGACATATTAATCATGCTTGCAAGTGAATGAATGAATGAAAGATTTTAATGACGTCCACGAGATTAAACAGTCTAAGGGACCAAGACAAAATCACGTTTAATCAGTCTTCATGCTCTTTTTCAAGTCGAGTCTCCTACTATTAATTTTGACTAGAAGGCTAGCCGTCTGATTAATCTTATCTTCCCCAAAGAGCTGTTGCATATTATCAACTTTCAAACCATTTTCGTGTTGAGTACGGATATCTTCGTAAGCGGTGCATTCCATGATGAAGTGTCATTCCGTTTCCACAGTCCCTTTATTACAGAAAATACAAGTTCTTTCTTCCTAGGTTTCTTTGGGCATCTTCCACCTATCGGTTTCACACCTAAGGTGATGCGATCACGTCTTCAATTGAGCAACTAACAGCCTTGCTTTCCCTTTAATAGCTGCACCTAAATAAGTTTTTTCAGCATGATCCTTTTCCGGGTTAAACTCTTTGATGTAGTAAGTTTTTTTACGCCCAATCTGATTTGCCCACATGGCAGTTCTAAATTTTTCATTCACGTAGCTTTTTATTTCACTATTGGTGCTAGGACACTCTTGCAAATTGATGTCCCACTTGTTCATCCACTTGTTGTTCTACTTCATCCAAGTTTTTTTCCTACGATCTAGCGTCTCCTTCATAACCATTTTAGGCCAACGGTGGTCATCCATGTTTTCAACCTTTTTTAAATAGCTTATCAATCGAGTTAACGCCAATGCTTCCAGAGGAAAAATCTCGGCTTCAACTAAAAGAATTTCATATGGGACTGTGGTTTTAACTTTGAGACTGCTTGTTATTAGATGTTTCTAAATTCTTTCCAGCTGCCTCCAACTGCACTTTGACATACTGCTTCCCCACACTTCGCACCCATAAAGAACAACCGGCACAACAAGCAAACCAAAAAGGGTTTTCTTGGTTTTTCAATCCCAAAGCTCGGCTTTTCTACACCTGTTCTGCAGAAGGTAGGAGGCTTTCCAACCTCCTAGCATCCTTTTCGTACGACAGGTCTCCCAACTAAGCTTATAATGAAAGTCTATCCCAAGATACTTGTATTCTTTCACAATTTCAAGCGGGCTACCTTCAAAAAGAAAGGTATTTTGTTTATCCTTTATGTTCAAAGAGAAAACCATGATTTTGGTCTTGGTGATATTCACTTGCATCCCAACCTCCTGACAAAAGAGTTTGAGAGCATTCAAGTGTTCTCTTAACCCATGGGTTATTTTAGAAATTAGGATAAGATCATCAGCATATAATAGAAGTTTCACCACATAGCCAGCCAACTGAATACTATCCCCGTCAGTATTGCTTAACCAAGCTTCCAACTTATCAATGTATAGCCCAAAAAGCGTGGGGGATAGAGGGCAGCCCTGTTTAATGCCAATGTCGCTACCAAAACACTCTGACATACCATCACTAGTTTTGATTTTAGCTCTAACCTTCTCATACAATCTGTGAACAGCTACTCTATACTCATTTGGGATGCCTAATTCCTCCATTTTATTCCATAGTTTGTCTCTCGGTACTGTGTCAAAAGCTTTCTTAAAGTCTACAAAACAGCAGTAAGCTTCCTCACCCTAGATGTTCCAAAAAATTTCAATCAAATGTCTAAGGGTGATACAGTGATCAATGGTAGAGTGTCTTGACCTAAAGCCTGTCTACCCCTTTGCCCTTTTGCCCTCATTTTCTGCCCAACTGTTGATCCTCCGTTCAACCATGCTCCCAAAGAGCTTGTCAAAGATAGGATTGACCATAATCGTGCGGTAATTTGATGGATTATTGATATCACTACTTTTAAATAAAGGAATGACCACACTGGTAGTCCACTGGTAGTCCATTCCCCAGGGAATGCACAATTCTTTCCTCTTTATTTATTTGTTTGTTATTACCTATTTTTGTCTTTAGGAGCTCTAAAACAACTTCATATTTTTATCTCTACTATAAATATTTTTATTATTATTGTTTTGTTATTTTTTCTAGTAGCAATTTATTATTTTCATTTCTAATAATTATTTTGTTGATTTCTCTATTAATAATTTCTTTTGCATTCAAGATGTGTGTGTCATTGTTTTGTTGGTTTATCTATCAACAATGGTTCTCATAGTAATATCAAAACTATTCTTATAGCTTGTGGTATTTGCAATACCATTTCCACAATATATGGGAAACCAAAGCACCTCCCAAATGCTCACAATAATGGGTTAGGATCATCCAACTATCTTACACAAATGTTCATACGCTCCAATAATGATGTAAAGCACTTTGCATAAGATCAAAATAAGCAATATTCATCTACTATTGAGGCATTTTGACAAAATTGTCCAAACTAACACAAGAAGAGATACACATGATGATCAAGAATGAAATTGCAAAAGCACTTGTGGACCAACAGAAATTTATGTTAAACCAATTCATAAAAGTCCTTAAATAGGTGGTTCCATCAACTTTATCATCAAGTAAATCTTTTGATGGTTTAGTCCCCCTTAAGTGTCAAGTACACCTTGACTTTTTTATGTTTGAGGGCAAGATTAATGCAAATGCAAAAAATAACTAGTTATAATAGTTAGGATCATATTTCTCCATGAATGACTTTTCTAACATTATGAGAAGATCAAAATTGTACTTTTCAAATTCACTTTGACTCTCAAGAAGTGGTGACAGATCGATATGCTTTGAGACAAAGACCAAACAAAAGGAAATTTTGAGACTAGCTAAGATAATCTAAGCCTACCTAGGAAAATTTTCTAGAAGCCTTCAAGGATGAATACTACCCTCAAGATGTCTATGATGATTACTACATACAATGGTCACAATTATATCAAGGACATGACTAGGGAGTCCAAACCTACATGATACTTTCCATAATTTCTATGCAAGAATGGTCTCATTCAAGTAAATGCAACATCTACTCCTCAAGTATTGAGGCAATCTATAATCATCAATTTAGTCTAGATTGGAGCTAGTTAAAATTAAGGTGGTAGGAGAAGCCTATTGCTACATGACAACCATTAAGGAAGAGTTTGAGTAGAAGGGTGTAGGAAATACCATTATGCCAAAAAATATTGTCTTTGGATAAGAACAAACCATCAAAGATAGGTAAAAAATGTGATAGACATAAAAGCAATCATCACTCCAATGTTGAGTGTCATGCTCAAAATAATTTTCTTATGTAGGTAGAAATAAAGAATAATAAAATTGAGAGCTCAAATGGAATCATTAACACAAATCTTGACATTTTTTCTCAACACTACATAACTAACCACCATAGTACCAAACACTAAAGTAAAGTGATTATTCCATTCATGATGGCTATTGGAAATTTTTGTCAATAATAGTAACATGAAGAACCTCATTTTTATAGCAACCATTAGATGATTAAATTTTTTGGCCATGCCACATTTGCAACCAAGTACAAATTATGATGGTTTAGCTCTTGCAATGCCCAAGGTATATGAGTCGCTCTCTAATACCACTTTTCATGGTATTCATACTTTAAAGGAGTTGGTTTATGATGTATTATCAATGGAGGTTGGTAATAGACTTATTAGACATCATGCATGCATACTCATAGGTGTATACATAACACTTTTACTTGCAACATAGTCGTATTAGTGAGCAAAGAGAAATTTAATTCTTAAGGTGATTATGTAGTTAATACATGTCATGTCAACTCTAAAGAAGATTATGTCATATATATATGCATGTTCAAATTTACAAATTTCATAGTCAACTAATACATCACATATAGCAATAAAGGTAGATCAAATTCTAAAAACAAAGTCGCATAATCATTATATGTCCATTACATGGTGTAGAGACTAAAAAATATCCCAAGCCTATGAACGACATATTTACACTAACTTGCATCTTTTCTACATAATTAAATAATTTTTTAATTATTTAATTATCCCCTAATATCACATTCTTTTATTAATTAAATAATCTTATATTATTTAATTAATTCACTTTATCTTTATTCTTCCTTGATTAATTTGTCATTAACTACTATATTCTTATAATTTAATTAAATAAATTATTATTTTAACTAGCACTTGCACCGAGAGGAGGTGCAATGGTTACATTGATTTTTTTTTATATTTTACGTTTGAGAAGAGGTCTATAATTGAATGTGTAAGTAGTAATTAAAAGCTTTAATCATTTGTTGGGAGTAAAATTGGTGCATTTATGGATGCATTGTTTATATAATGTTATTGTTGAAACAAAGCAATTAAATTTAATGGTGTTGTTGTCCAGTTACACTTATTGTGTGAAGTTGATGTTGACCAAATTCAACATTGCATCTCACATCTTGCTTGCTATTTATACCCATTGGAAATTCTTTTGCAATAAGATATTTTCGTGGGAGTGGAGTTGGTTCTGTAATAACAAGTAATATTGAGTTAGAGTAAAAATATTTTAGTAATATGTTTTTTTGTTGTATTTCAATTTTTAAACTTTGTTTTGTAGCATTTCTCCAATTGTAAGTTTGAAAATTCAGTATTTTATGTATTTTAATTTTTAAAAACTGAGTTTTTAACTCCATCATCTTTTTTATTTGTGGCATTCCTCTAATTGTAAGTTTGAAATTTTGATATATAGAAAAATTCCTCCTTCCCAAACATCGGGGCCCTGTCACATACACATCTACAAACATACTTCAAGTAGATTCCTCATTATTGTTGGTTCACAAAGGAGTGGAAAATGAGTTGTTGGGCAGCATGATGTTTCTTTGTAGTCTATGTAGTTGTAAAAGGTCGTAGGCAACATAATGAAAGGCTTTGTACAGGTTACTTGAGTATAATCAGTCTATAAAATATTTATTTTTTCTACAATCTCATTTATAGTTGGGAGCAACATCAAAGGCCATATTCCTACAAATCAATAAACATTTAATTGCAAAACAAAGGCAGATTGACCTTGCAATGTTGTTCTACACAAGAAAGTAGAGAATAACCATATGGAAACCAAAAAAAAGAATGTTTGCACTGGTCCATTTGGAATCTGAATTTGATGTCTACTGAATCATACAATTTCCAATCAAAATTAAAAATTAGCCTAGGCATGTCGTTCAGTATGATCTTTATGTGTTGCAATAGAAAAAGAGCCCTCCCTTATGAAATTTAATTTAAATTAGAGCATTAATTCAGTTCCATAATTGCTTTGTATATCTTTTTAAATCTCTTGTTCGATTCACAAGACAAAAAAATGAAGGAACAAAACAAATCAAAATACTTATGATCTAGACTAATCTGCAGTGAAGGCAATACAATTCTAGTGCAACACCACCCATCTTCCTCAGACCTGCAAAGTGGGTTTTAATTATATAATAAAAAAGCTTTTTATTTTCCAATGACTTGTTTCTGTACGTCCAATAGTAGGATTAAATAATAACAGTGAGTGTACCATAGATAGGCCTTGTTGGTAGAGATTTTGATTTTAGTTAACAACCTATAATAAATTCTAATTGAACGTAGAGAGAATCTATAGTCAAGATAACATCACAATCTCTGGTATAATTAATTATTCTCTAATTTTCAATGTTGCACTCCAACTCAACAAATTTTGAATTTTTTCTTTCGAGCATAATTACATTTCATGTATGTTTGTCTTTCTATGCAATATCCTCTTGTTTCAAAAGGTGGATATTTGAAACAAGATCTAACCAATGCATTAGAGATCACTCTAGAAATATGACTTTAAATATTTGAGCTTGTTGCAAACTTCTATTATGGGTCGATGATACTCATGTCGCCCCTTCAATGTTGTTGCTTCAAATGTGCAGCAAAGCTTTTTAAAATGGCTTAAGAGTATGGCAGAAGAAACTTCTGTGAGAGAAGTGATCTGTATCTTACTCAAGTTGTCCATTAGCTGAGAAAATTCAAATTGTAAGTAAATACATAGACTCTTTAGCCTACATCGCCTGCATCAAAGTTCTTGATCCTTAATAGAGAAATGTAAAATCAACATAAAGCCAATTTTTGAGCAATGTCAGTCTGAGTTCAAGACAAATGACAAATAATGAATGGTGGGTAAAGTATCTTCTAACCATGACAATAGAACTATTTGAGAGGATCATTTTTTATTTTGCATTCAATGGGAGTATTGTATCCAAGATTGATATTTTGAGCACCTGTAAGTCTTTTTTGTATCTTTAATGTGGTCCTATGCTATGAAGGTGGCCTATTTGGGTACCGTCTGATCAGAGGAGTATTTAGGTACTATGGCCCCTGTCCAAGATAGGGGTTTTGGAGACTCCTCAGATATGGAGAGGCCATTTAGGGAATTGCGGTGTTAGCTTTATGAAGATCATCTAAGGGAGACAGCATATGATATCTTCATTGTAGCATAGAAACCTTATGCTGGGAGATCCACATTGACATACATACCTCAATCAGAGAAGGAAGCATAAAGATTAGAGAGATCGCTGTCTATATCACCATCTCTGCATAAATCATTGACATCGATTGCAAGTAAGATGAAGAAGGCCCTTGGTTTGAGATCATCTTCAAAGAAGACCCACAACAGCCCTTCGAGAGCTCATGAGGTTGCAGATGAATGTGATTGAGTAGACTAATGCCTGTGTAAGGCGAGCTTTGTTGATAATTTCAGCTGGACAGGTATATTGCTATCAACACCACATTTTTGTTGTGTTCTGATGTAATGTTAATTAATTAATAATTTAAAGCATTTCCTTCGCATTTATCCAGTGGTTTTTCCCTTAAGGTAAGGCCTCAGTCTTTCTCATTCATAATTTTGGTTTTTCGTTTTGGTTTTACATTATATGTGATGTAAACTAGATTTTGGGTAGTGGAATCTTCAGAGGAAATCATTCTGAGTGGATGTAACTTTGACGCTCCTGAAGTAAACAAAGAAAGATTTCCACCAGAAAGACAATGTTTCTAAAGCCGTTTCTCTAGGAATTTCTAGGAAGCAGACTAGGGGATGGATAAGACTTTGATATTGTGTTTTTTACTTTTAACTTTTTATGCATTAAGTTCTCAATTCTCCTTTTTTTCCTACGAAATCTCTATTTTCCTGACACTTGCTAATCCTAGCACGTGCCTACTCTAGTGCTCATGTATGTAGAGATTGGGAGTGCTTATATCTATGTAACATAATTTGTAAAAACTTAAAATATGCTTGAGTGCTAACCTTCATCTGCAATGCAATGTCATAGACATTATACCTTAGAATTTGCAGTGTTTTTGGAAAGCAACTTAATGTTTTGTTTGCCCCTTCCATATCTTCTCCTGACCATGTTGCCATTGACTAAACATTGAAAGTCTTTGGTGGAATGAAACGAGAGGTAAATCCTCTGATCTCTGTCACCTTCACCACTTGCATACACATTTTTTTGGAGTGTGTATGGCTCTCCTAATTTGTTCCCCAGAAACTCAAAGTCCAATTCATCATAGTTTGATCCCTCAAAAGAAAGCTGCAAAATAATTCATCAAGAAGTAATTTTTCATGATAAATCAATCTCTATGATATGAACTAAGACTATAATTTAAAATACATACACAATAAGGAGTCACAGTGCCAGCAAAGTCTCTAGGAACCAGCATGGTTTGCATGTTAATGTTCCCAAGCAAATACGTATTCTTTGAAGCAAAGCCCAACCCAGTTAAGCAAACATACCCAACATCGGCAGAGCTAAATTTTCTTGTACACAAATAGCTTGATTTTGTTTTTACCTACCAGAATTCTACTAGATGGTGAGTTGCAGTTTCTACCCACCATTAACATCTTTATATATTTGTTGGGAATATAATTGCTTCATCTATTGATGCATGTTTGTACGTAGATATTTTAGAAACAAAGTAATTAAATTTACAGCTGATTTTTTTGTGGGAATAAAATTGGTTGTGAATTAATAAGTAATGTAGAGTTTGAGTAGAGAAGGAAGTGTTATACATACATGTAGTTGATGTTGACGAGGACTCGACCTTGCACCTTCCATGTATCGTCTTATCTTTTGCTATTGCAACTTCTATTCGACTGAGAGTCTGCAAATGTTGTTTAGAAAATATGTTTTATTTTGCTTAGTGAAGTAAAAAGATATGTAGCATGAACAACAAAAATAGATGTAATGTAAAATAACCTAAGAAATTTTAGAATGGACGAGAAGGACTAATCTCTTTTTTCTTTGGGTTGTGATTATCTAGCAAGTGTCCACCTACATACCAAAAATGTTTAACTGAGTTAGTTAAAGGGAAAATATTTTTTTTGACATATATAATGAAGAAATGTAGTTGAGATGAATAAAATGTAAATGAAACATGCAACTTTGAAAGAACTAGATTTTGATATTAAATGACACAAGTAGATATAGTTTGCAGATCTAGCTACAATGGTTGCAGTTTTATTATCTATGGAAGTGATATAATAATATGTTATCTAAAGAAATGGAATTAGGATATTAGAGTGTAGTTCCTTGGATCTTAATTATTTAGAAATAAAATTGAATTTATTGCCAATTGATCAAATTGACTCAATTTGAAATTTAATTTCTTTTTATGCCTATAAATGATCAAATATTGATTGCACTGGAGGACATATCAAAAAAATTAAAAATACTATACATAAAAATAAGCTTAATGAAAAATAAAATTTACTAAAAAAATAGTTCAAAGTCACTGACCTATTTTTGAGAGGATGAAGTTTGATTGTGAATATCCCTTTTCCCTTTTGCAACTCTTCAACAATAAATTGATATCAATTCATACTAAAATTGATTTGTGAAATTAAAGCTAAAAAACTAATTCAAAATAGATTACCTGAAATTAATAATCTCATTCAAAAAATTAATAATCTCAATTTATCATTTACAAATACACAAACAAAATAAGTTATTTTTTTCGTCTATCTTTTTAAAGAAATAAAACTTGTATTTGTACAACATAGGCATGATATGCAAGGCCTCTTTCTTTTTAAAGAAGTAAAGCTTATATTTGTACAACATAGACATGAAATAAAGTTTTTCTTAAACTTTTTTTTTTTATGGGATTGAGTCTTTGTGCTAGACTTGTCCATCTTAAATATCTTTGAATTTTTTCTCACAAAGTGCTTACACAGAGATTATGTTTGTGGCAAAGTGCTTACATCTCTAGGCATCTTCTAGATAGATGTATTCAAGATATTTGTACTATTCTACCTATGCCTCCACCAAGAAAATCTGCAACTTATTGATATTTTTATATAGGTCACATGAAAGTTGATTGTCTTAGTATAACTAAAGAACCTTCTGCCTAAATTTGTTGGTAAAGGAGGCAGACAAGAGAGAGAACCCTTGTAAATGCTAGAAAATGAGATCAGGACTTAAAGATGATTCTGAATACTATTTTATTGACAAAATCATGTCTTAGAAAATTATTACCGCACTTCACTCTTTAGAAAGAAAGAACTCTCTGTGTTGAAGAAATATTGCCCTTATAAATGTTAGAAAATGAGATCAGGGCCTAAAGATGATTGTGAATGCTTTTTCTTTTGACAAAATTATATCTAGGAAAAGTATTACCATACTTCAAATTTTAGAAAGAAAAACCTCTTGTTGCTATTGGATGATATTTAAACTTTAAATTCATGGGTAAGTGCACCAATCTGTGACACAATTTAGGTTCCAAATTGAAAAAATGTTCAAAAAAAACACGAAATAAGCCATTTGGCACATGCCAAATGGCTTATTTGACATAAAAGCCAAAAATCGAGTTTCAAACCCTCATTTTGTCTTCAACCTGTAGCTTGAGGAAGAGGATTTCAAGTCTGCAACTCGCGCTCGCCAAATCTCTTCCATTGTTTGCATCCTTAGCTTGCCATTTTCCACGAGGATGTCGCCAACACGTCGGAGAGGTCGAAGATTGCAAAGAGGCATGTATTTTTATTCTATTTATTTCAAATTTGATTTAGAATGAAAATTTAAATAGGTTTTTATAATAAAACTTTTTTCTAATTCTCAGGGAATGAATCTCCACCTTGAAACATTGAGAATTCACAATCACCCCCGCATGAAGAGCCTCCTATACAAGAACAACCCGAAACCCCTCCATCAATTCATAGGCATCCTCAAGGAACACAAGAAAATATTCAAAATCAAATTGAAAACAATAAAAGAGACATTCAACAATTAATTGCAAGATTAACCAAGCATGTTGAAACCCACCCTTATAGGAGAGGGATTGTTGAATCATTGAAGTCAATTGTAACTCATGTAGGAGAAATGAGCGAGCAAATGAATTTTTGGTCAAATAAGAGGCATGAGATGAGACAATTTTATGCTAGTGGTTTGTCATATGCAGATGACAAAAAACTAAAAATTAGCAAAGTCAAATTGTGTGCCCTATTTATAGACCCAAAAACCAATGAACCTTTGTCTCATGCATGCAGGAGGTTCCCCATCCATTGGTGCCACCGTGAGTTAATTAAAAACAAATTTTGGGAGCGGTGGTGGATGGTATTTGACCAACTTCCATGCAATAACCATGAGGTGCCGCAATAATTTTTGAGGAAACTCTATTGCGATTTTGTCCTTAATAAAATGCCAAACTATTTTGACATCTTAGACATTTAGGGTAGAGGTGGGGGCTCCACACACGATAGACTTGTTGCACGACATAATCCACAGTTGGCATCGAAAGCCTTAGGCAGACCCATGGTGGAGCATGTCATTGTTCCTTCCATTGTTAAGGACGGTGTAGAGGTGGACACGATGAAGTCAATTGGCTCACTCACCCAGACCATTTTGCAGTGTGTGAGTCCTCTAGTAGAGCCTAGTGTGGAGAAGACGTGTAGGCCGCGAGCTCCACCCCACCATTGTGGTGCTTGTGGTTTTGTTTGCACGTACGATTATTAGGGTGCTTGTGATGCAGCTACACAACCTACATCAGTTGCAGAGGTGATGGCTTTCACATATGATATTATGAATGATACATTTGACATTGACACTCAAATAAAATTTAGCAAGTTATTTTAATGTTGTTTATTAAATTATATTTTGAAATTTAAGAATAACTAAATTAGTAGAATTTTGATATGACAAAATTTTAGGGTCGCACTATTCATGTGGCATGCTCTATTCCTACAGACCCTTATACATTCTCGACAATGAGTCCACAGGTATGCAACTAGTATTAAAGATATTATTATTGCATTTGAACAGTTGAATGTTATATTTGAATGTTTGTCTCATAACATGCTTCGGATTTCAAATAGTTTCTTGGTGCACCTTCTTCCTCCACACCTCGCAATTTATATCCTCAAACAACGTACACTCAGGTAGCCTTTATTCATTAATGGTGTTGTAAATCTATGTTAGCTAGTTTTCATAATTTTGCGTATATACAAATCTAAAAACTTGATGAGAAACACAAACATTGCATTCAAGTATTCCTTGATCATGTCACATTATGTTCTCCTAATTCAATTTTTGTTCCTTTATTCCTTCCTAATCCCTTACCAGTAACATTTAATAGTTCACCCTATTTTCCATGATCCCCTCCTAGCCCATCCCACTAATATCTTCTAGTCCATGATATGTGTCATTATGTCCTTCTACTCCCATCTTATTGTACCCATTATTATATCACCCTAGATGTTCCATGATCCCCTATGTTCCTTTATATCATCCTATTTTATACCATATTTATCCATGTTTCATCCTAGATAACTCTTCTCTATTATTACTACACACAAGTCAAGTTTGCACTTCGTGTACTATAGTCAAACCCTAAACACCTCCTAATTCACCCTATGTTGCATTATTCCCTAATAATTGCATCCCATTAACCTCAAATTGTCCACCCTATATTTTTTATCCCATCCTAGCCCATCCCATCAATCCATACTAGTCCATCCTATGTTCCATTAATCCCTTTGGTGCAAGGGCACTACTCTTTTCTATGTTTCTTCATTAAGTGTTTGATAGTGGTGCAGGAGCACCCATGGGTCTAAGGGACCTAGAATAATTTGTTATGTTTTGTTTCTTTTTTTAATGTTGTAATAAGGTCTCATGGACCATTTCATTGCTTTGTAATAGGTCTCCTAGGTATTTGGTGGAGTTTTGGTCTTGATGACCAACTTTTTGTACAAACAAGGTCTCCATCTCCTTTGTAAGTCTAGTGCATTTTGGCAAATTAAGAAAAAAGAATTCCTTGATGTAGCTAGACACCTGAGGGGAGTCATATTGTTCATTTTGAGGATTTTTGGATGCCTTTCACACAATTTTGAGGTATCTTTGAAGGCAGGTTGGTGAAAGTTGGCCAAATTGCCTTAATTAGGCATTAAAGAGTCAAAAATGAAGTATTTTTGTGTTTCCAACGGCCAACTGATTCAAATTTCAGTTGGAGGACATTGGAGGAGGTTGTAATGCTTCATATATGCCTCTCTTTTTTGAGGCAAGGTTGTTCTTGAAGTTTGGAAGAAGTTTTCAATAAAGAGTTTGTTGATTTATGTGTTTTCTTCAAGAAATTGCTAATATTGTACTTGGTACGGTCTATACGTGTTGTTTCATGCTCCAAACCTGTAATGGTTGGATAGGTAATTGAATAAGCTTTCTTTTGGCATTGGATTGGTGAGATTCTGTTGAGTATCGAGGGAGATATCTTAATTTTACTCTCGAGTGATTTGAAAACCCTCAAAATCAGGGCTTTGAGTGAATTATGGGTGTTTCTTCCATCCCCACATTGTCGAGTTGCTAAATCCTGGTGGGATGGAAGGTATATTCCTGTAATATTATTTCCTCAATGTATTAGAGAATGGAAGGCTCATTGGAGGAAGTGTTGTGAGATTCTTGGCTTGACATCTCTATGTGGCAAGCCTAATTAACAAGCAAAAAAGTGAGTTTTGCTTGGTTTTTAGAAAATCTGTTTGGGGGGCACTTAGGAATGATGGTAGAAGGTGTGTAAACCTTGTAGGAGTTTCTTTTTGGGCTTTGGGGTGAAGGGTAGAGCCAATATAGTCAAGACCCAGGTGTAGGTCTGTGATTTAGGCCTCTTGGAGCAGCGATAGAAAAGGTCATTGTGAGTTATGCCTTGACAGTCAAGAGGAAAGGTTTTGGAACTTTGTAGGGGTCCATGTGGGGTGTCTGAATCCATGGGTTTGATGTCTTTACAGTCCTCCATGTGGTTTTTATTCTGACTATCCTACCGGGTAAGGGCTACAAGCCTTAAGAGGGATTGAGGTCTAAATCACCATAGTGATAGTTGTTTGTTGAAACCTAAGTGCTAGAGGGTTGTTGAACCTTGTTTTGTCCTAATGTGACATGATTCAAATGGTTTCAAGCTTTTTGGGTGGTCAGAGTTGTGAAACCTAGGTGTGTGGGGGTTGATCACTTAAAGAATAATGGAGTTTATGACTCCTTGTAAGAGTATTTGAGAGAAGTGTTGAATTGGATTGTCTTTGCCATCATAGTTGTGTGTTTACCTTCCCTGCCATGCTGCATCATAGTGGTATTAAAGCCTGATTGTAGGTAATTGTTGAAGGGAAGACATCATGCCTCCAAAACAACTTGGACCGGTGGTTGCAAAGGAGTTGAAGGCCTTGAGACAAGAGGTAGAGGCCTTAAAGGCAATGAACAAAAGAACAAGAGTGGCCATGGAGGAATAGAGTTCCTCTGAAGAAGAGCCAGAGGGTGAAGGACTTGCAGAAGGTGGAGAGAATCCTCAGGGGGAAGAGATACCCCCTCACGAGAGAAGAATCCTTAAAGCAATGCAAGCATCAAGAGGAGAGTCCTCTGAAGTGAAGATTGACCTATCCGTGTATAGTGGAAAGATGGATGTGGAAGAAGTGTTGGAATGGGTAGAGGCATTGAATAACTATTTTGAATATAAAGAAATGGCAGAGAACAAGAAGGTGAATTTTTCCAAAACAAAGTTGAAGGGATTTGCCTTGACATGGTGGAATTTCATCCAAGGAGAAAGGGTGAAGATGGGTAAGTCCATGATCAACTCATGGGATAGGATGGTGCATAGGTTGAAGGCACAATTCCTTCTTGCTGATCATGAGGTGCAAGAGTTCAAAAAGAGGTAGAATTTGAAGCAAAAAGACATGGATGTTTCATCCTACACTGAACAATTCTTCAAGTTGAGTATGAGATGTGATCATGTAGAAAGTGAGAATGAAAGAGTGGCTAGGTATATCAATGGCCTAAGGATCAACTTATAAGATGAGATTAGTTTGGTTGTCCCCAAGACCATGGAGTATTGCATACAAATTGCACATAAGGCTGAAGAGAAGATAAGAAGAAAATAAGAGCAACAAAATAGAGGAAGAGGCAAGAATTTCAGAGGTAGAGGCATCTTTGGGGGCATAAATCAGTCCCAAAAACATCAAGAGGAGTCTAATCCTAATGAATCAAGTGGAGACTCAAGCAATAGAGGGGGATTCAGGGGTAGGAGACCCA
This sequence comes from Sequoiadendron giganteum, assembly GCA_007115665.2. Lineage (NCBI taxonomy): Eukaryota > Viridiplantae > Streptophyta > Pinopsida > Cupressales > Cupressaceae > Sequoiadendron > Sequoiadendron giganteum. Next base: position 429,266,843 of record CM021104.1, read on the forward strand.
ATGGTAGAGGTAGATTTAATGGAGGGAGAAGTTCCAATCAGTTTTCAGGGAGATGTTACACTTGCAACCAGCCTGGGCATCCATCCTTCAAATGCCCTAAAAAGCAAGGATCAAGCTCTCATCGTGGAGAGAGGAGGAATCAATTGGTACATGAAGATGAAGAAAGTGTGACCTCACCTACAGTAAACCTCACATCAAAAGTTGGAGAGAACTTGATAATTAGGAGAGCATTGCTCAAGGCACCAATCCCTGAAGAACCCCCACAAAGGAAGGCACTCTTCAAAATCAATTGCAAGGTACAAGGTAAGGTGTGTAAGATAGTAGTGGTCTCAGGATCAACTAATAATCTTGCTTCAATTGAGATGGTAGAAAAATTGAATTTGAAAAGGATTTCTCACCCTAACCCATACAAAGTTTCATGGCTTAGTAAAGGACAACAAGTCTTGGTGAATGAGCAAGTATGGGTAGAATTCAACATTGGTTCATACAAGGACAAGATCCTATGTGACATCATCCCTATGGATGTGTGCCACTTGCTGCTTGGGAGGCCTTGGCAGTTTGATAGGAAGGCCAACCGTGATGGGGAGAAAAATACATACTCCATTGTGAAGGATGGGGTGACTTACAACCTCACACCTCTCATAGAAGAAGACAAGGAAAAGTATGAAGGACCTAGTGTTTTGATGGTGGGTGAGAAGGAGTTCATGAAGACCTTGAAGGAAGGAGGAGGAAGAGGATTCTTCCTGATTATGAAGCCAAAGAGTGAAGCAGATTTTCCCACAAAGAAGAAGGAAGATGCACCTAGAGAGGTCCAAGAGTTGTTGGAAAGCTACAAGGACATAACGGTAAATGAACTACCTAGTTCCCTACCTCCAATTAGGGATATAAGCCACCATATTGATCTGATTCTAGGGGCTACATTGCCCAATAAGGCTGCATATAAGATGACACCTGCTCAAAATGAGGAGATTGCAATATAAGTGCAAGATTTGTTGGATAAGGGGCTAGTGAGAAAGAGTTTGAGCCCATGTTCTATTCCTACTATCCTAGCACCAAGGAAGGATGGGAATTGGAGGCTTTTCACTAATTCAAGAGCCATTAATACGATCACAATCAGATATAGGTTCCCAATGCCAAGAATGGAGGACCTTATGGATTGCCTAGCAGGGGGGTCCTACTTTTCCAAGATTGATTTGAAAAGCAGTTATCATCAGATAAGGATCAGAGAAGGTGATGAATGGAAGACAAATTTTAAGACTAATGAGGGCCTCTATGAATGGTTGGTGATGCCCTTTGGGTTGTCAAATTCCCTAGCACCTTTATGCACCTTATGAATGAGGTATTGAGACCTTGCATTGGAAATTTTATTGTGGTTTATCTAGATGATATTCTTGTGTTTAGCAGGTCTAAAGAAGAACATTTAAAGCATCTTGACATGGTATTGAAGAGGTTACAAGAGGAGAAGTTGTTGATCAACATGGAAAAGTGTGAATTTATGAAGGGAGAACTAGTGTACCTTGGATTTGTCATCTCCAAGGGATGTTTGAAGATGGATCCTTCAAAGGTGGATGCTATTATTACTTGGCCAACACCAAAATCCATGGGAGATGTGAGAAGCTTTCATGGACTTGCAAGCTTTTATAGAAATTTCATCAAGAACTTTAGTAAAATTTGTGCACCCATCTTGGACACCATCAAAGGAGGTAACAAGGGTAAGTTTTCTTAGACCAATGAGGTTGATAAAGGGTTTGAATATCTGAAAAAGAGAGTAGCACAACAACCTATACTTGTGCTCCCTAATTTTGATAAGGTTTTTACAATTGAATGTGATGCTAGTAACCAAGCAATAGGGACTGTCTTGAGCCAAGAAGGCAGATCGGTTGCATTTTTCAGTGAGAGGCTGAATGAAGCAAAGAGGAAGTATTCTTCCTATGATTTGGAATTGTATGCTATGGTCCAAGCCCTCAAAAAGTGGAGGCACTAATTGTTACCTAAAGAATTTGTTGTCTATACTGATAATCATGCTTTGAGTTTCTTGAATGCACAGGATAAACTCAATCATAGGCACATGAAGTGGGTGGAGTCTTTACAAGCCTATACACTCACAATAAAGCATAAGAAGGGCCAAGAAAATAAGGTGGCAAATGCTCTCAATAGAAGGGAACTTGTAGTGCAAGAGATCCAACTCCAAAGCATGGGGGTTGGTGCATTGAAAGATATGTATCATGAAGATGCAAATTTTAAGGAGGTATACAACATTTGTGATCGACATTTGAATACTTTTCATGGTGAATACTCTGATTTTTTGTTGCAGAATAGTTTTCTCTTTAAAGGAAGCCAATTGTGTGTGCCTAAATGCTCAATTAGGGAGAATATTATAAAGGAGAAAGACAGTGGGAGTCTTGGAGGTCATTTTGGCCTTGATAAGACCTTAGAACAAGTGAGGCGGTACTACTATTGGCCAAGGCTGCAAGTGGATGTGAGAAATTTTGTGGAAGGATGCACAATCTGCCAAAGAGCAAAGCGAACTTCATCAAATGCAGGGCTCTATCAACCACTTCCCATTCCCAATAGGCCTTGGGAGAGTGTAAGTACGGATTTTGTATTGGGGCTGCCTAGAACCTAAAGAGGTTTTAATAGTGTTTTTGTGGTGGTTGATAGGTTTAGTAAGATGGATCATTTTCTTCCTTATAAATGCACCAATGATGCATCTAGTATAGCGGGTCTCTTCTTTAAGGAGGTTGTTAGAATACATGGATTGCCCTTAAGCATTGTTTCTGACAGGGATTCTAAGTTCATAGGTCACTTTTGGAGGACCTTGTGGAAGAAACTTGGCACAAAACTATCCTTTAGCTCTACATACCATCCACAAATGAATGGACAAACTGAAGTGGTGAATAGATCATTGGGAAATCTCTTAAGATGTCTTGCCAAGGAGCATGGACAAGCTTGGGATCTGATTTTACCTCAGGCTGAATTTGCATACAATGACTCCATAAATAGGAGCATTCGTAGGAGCCCTTTTGAAGTAGTCTATTGCATGCACCCTAGAGAGGTCTATGAGTTAAGAGATCTACAAGGATTTGATAGGAGAAGTGCTCAAGGAGAGGACTTTGTTGTTACAATCAGGGATATCCATCAACAAGTGAAGGAAAATATACAAAATAATGTAGAGAAGTACAAAGAAAGAGCATATTTGAAGAAGAGGGATGTTCAATTACAAGGTTGGAGATTTGGTGATGGATCACTTGAAGAAGGAGAGATTTCCAAAGGGAAAGTATACTAAACACATGAAGATGGAGCCTTGGGTCTAAGGTTTGTGGAAATTAATGAGAGTGTGGAGTTTTTTCAACTTTTGAGCATATTGGGGTCAGAATATACATGTCTGAGTTGGTGGCATGGTCTGGGAGGTTGTGCAAGTGAGACTTTGAATAAACCCTCTTGACTTGGCATGAAATTGGGGGTTTTGGAGTTTGCTATGTTGGAGGTGTCAAACCTGGGTGTTGATTGTGGTTTTAGAGGTTTGAAGGCATAGGAAATGCTACCCCAAGGTTTCAAGGGTCTGCATTAAGTTTAAAGGTATGTTGCTTTGTAAATCTAGCCTAATTCATGGCCTAGGACAGCGTTGAGGGTCTAATTTCAAGGGATTGGTCCAAAATACTTGTATTTGGTTAAGAGATATGTTGTATAACTCTGAAATGGGTATTTGAATCCACCTTCTTATTGTCAAGTGTTTTGGAAAGCATGGGAGTTAAAGGCCAAAAATTAAGTTTGCACTACTGCTAGGTTACATGAGTGAAAGTGAGAAGTTAGACTCCCGATTGTTGTCAAGCTGTGAGCATTGTTTGGATAAATATAATAGGCCATTTCAATCTTGTTAGATGCCTCTTGAATGCAATTTGTCACTTTGAATGAGTTTGAGCCCCCTATCTGCATCACCCTTCTATTCCCATCCCATTACCCTCTCTTATTTCACCTTATGTTCCATTATCCCCTCTTGGTCTTTATATCAACATGATACCTGAGATATTGTTTTATTTGTAGATGTTGACAAGAGACAACCTTGGTGATTTTGGTGGCACGATGGACCATGGAGTTGTTGCAACAATAGCCAGTTATGATCCATTGAGAGAGGTATGGAATAGATTAGTCGATTTGACATTATATTTGCTCTTTTATGGTCTATTATAGAAAATTTTCATGAGACTTTTATGTAGTTTAATTTCTATCTTCATGGTTGCTATAGGTGGTTGTCACTCCAGATCATGGACGTGGTGATGCTGTAAATGTGCATGATGACTAAATGTATGCGGTAAGTGATTATATATTTTGTTATATGCCATTCCACAATTCAATTTCAATGTTTTAACATCTTTACTTTTTATTGTATCAGTTGAAGCTCCAGAGTGAAGAGAGGAGGACTAGTGAACGTGTTTAAAAGACAAGATAAGCAACAGTTACTCCATCCAGCCGAATTTTGAAGGCAGTACAAGATCTATTTCCTTCCCCTAGAGGGAAATGACTATGTATTAGTGTTGTTTGTTGTATGCCTATGTGGCATTTTAGAGCATATGTTTTGTACTATCGATATATACATGACATTTTATGTCCATATGGCTCCTTTGTACTAAGCCTGTATGGTTTTTTTGGATATATTGTATATACTTTTATCAATATATATCATTGTATAGCCTTTTGGTTTTTTTATTAAAGAAACTCTTATTTTGCTACTGCCATTCTTGAATGATGTTATCATGTGTATCGTGTAAGTTGTATGCTTGAATTTTGTAGGCATGGATTTTGTTTACATCTAATGCTTAATTAATTACTGTAGAATGCTCAATAAGCCCCATCTAAAGCGTATTGTGTAAATAAGCTCCATTTGTGGTGGTTTGTATCTTTTGGAATGCTTCAATTACTTGTTCCTCACTTATTCACATGTATGCTTCACTTATTCACATGTACGCTTCACTTATTCACATGTATACTTCACCTATATTGTGTGTATTCACGTGTATGCTTCATGCTTCCAATGCATAGCAACAAAAATCTTTTGGGGAAAAATTTGACAAACCAAAAGTATAATAGTTTGTGAAAAATCGGGAAAAATTGTACAACAAGAGATAAAAACTTCTTTTTTAAAAAATTGAAAGGTATTTCCATAGTATATAGAGATATAGAGAGCAAATAAAATAAATATTTTAACTAATGAATTGTAAAAAATGGATTTTTGTAGTTTATATTCATATCGTTGATTACATTGCATTGCACATCTTTCAAAGTCAAAGCATTACTTCACTTTGCATAACTAATAAGTAGATGCTAATAGATGACAAAATTTCAATTACAATATAGTTTGTACAAAGTCAACCTAAGCAGTTATGCAATTTCTTCACATTGCATAACTAATAACTAGGAGCAGCTGCCAATTGCATTTTCTTATCATGGCATTCTATGAGACCAAATTTCTTTGAGGTATTTTTCAAATAGTTCCTTGCCTTGTCTATGTTACCACATTTTTCATACATGTCTACTAAAGCATCTTGTCAAACAATTCACTGCCTTGTTGCTATGGCTAAAAGCCTAAAACAAGTGATTTCGAACAAGCTATGGATGCTTCGAAAAAATATATCAAAAGCATAATAGTAAGCAATAGCATAGACAAGGTAGTGAACTGTTTGAAAAAATGCATCAAATAAATGTGGTGACGGAATACCATGACAAGCCATAGACAAGGCAATGAACTAGTTCAAAAGTTGCCTGAAATAAATGTGGTCTCATGGTGACGGAATGCCATCATAATCAAATTGCTTTTGATTGTCATGGCATTCAATCACCATGAGACCTCATTTTTTTGAGGCATTTTTTCAAAGAGTTCACTGCCTTTTCTATGCTACCACATTTTTTATACATGTCTATCAAATCATTGTATCAAATAGTTAATTGCCTTGCTGCTATGGATAAAACCCTAAAACATTGATGTCGTAGGAGAGGTCCTGTAATGTCACTAAACACAATTCCAATCATTAATCACAATCCTCAAGTCACAAATCCTCACAACTATGGATTGTCATGACATTCCATCACCATGAGACCATGTTTCTTTGAGCTATTTTTTCAAACAATTCAATACCACATTTTTTGTACATGTTTACCAAAGCATTTTATCAAATAGTTCACTACCTTGCTGCTATGGCTAAAAGCCTAAAATGAGTGGGTTTATTGAAAATCCTATTCTGACAACTCATAACACCTTTCCAATGCATCAAACATGCTTAAAAGAACCTGGACATGCTTAAAATTCCCTCACAAACTGCTGCCCCAAAGGATTTCAACCATTTCCACTCTTAAACCACTGAATTTCACCAAAACTCATCAAATTGCCAACTAGGGCATCACACCAAACCACTCAACTCACCTCCCCTACTCTAGAAACTATGAAAATATGTTCCCTACCCCTAATTATGCCATTCCACTAAGTTACAATAGGATACAATGGGTGGAATGGCTATAAAGTCATTTTTACACACTCAACTACTTGCATTTGACAACTTTTTCCCCAAGCGAGAAATCACCACCACAGGAAAAGGCCTTCGAGATAGGGAAAACCGAGAGAGGTTATTGTAGAGGGGCCCAACATGATCCCATAGGCTTAGACGATAAGTTTCTAAGCGTCCCAATGTCTAAATACGAGCATGTTGAAGTTCGCAACCATTTTGCACTTTGGACCCTTAAGGGATCGATCCGATTGAACGTAGTTCGAAGCGATTTCACGTGTTTGGGTGCAAAAGAGGACCAGTTCATTTGGTCAGATGAGCTACAGAATGAAAGTTGCACCACTTTTGCAACTTTCAACTACTTGCATTTGACAACTTTTTCCCCGAGTGAAAATTCACCACCACAGGAAAATGCCTCCGAGATAGTGAAAACCGAGAGAGGTTATTATAGATGGGACCAACATGATCTTTTAGGATTAGATGAGGAGCTTCTAAGCATCATGATATCTGAGTAATATCATGCTAAATTTTGCAACCATTTTTCACTTTGGACCCTTAAGGGATCGATTCGATTAAATGTAGCTGAGCGATTCCGCGTGTTTGGGTGCGAAAGAGGACCATGCCTAGCGTAAACATACCTATTCAGACGCGTTGGAATATTTCGCATGTTTGAAGAGTTGGCAAAGTAGCTAGAGGGTGATGCAATACATGTAGGGATTCACAATGAACTTGTTCAAAGATTTAGAGGAAGGCTCTTAATAGACTTACACACAACTTGATCACTTAACTTACCAAGAAACACAATTTTTGATGCAGAGAGGGGTGGAAACCATTCAATACACCAAATCAATGATAATCAATCAAATTCCAAAGCAAAATCAGATGTTCAACTAAAAATCTCAACTTCTACCAAGCTTTCCCTTGTAGCATAGGTAACCCGATTCAAGGGCCTTTTCACCAAGATTTTCCAAAACACTTGACAAAATCAAGGATTATTAAGATACCCATTTGCAAGTTATAATACATAGGTAAACCCTAGCATCAACTCCTTTGGACCAACATTGACTTCCAATAGACCCACCTTGGGAAAGGCTATTCAATTGGCCTAATTTACAAAGGGAGTACCTTTTAAACACTAAATCTTCACTCAAACTCCTCAAATAGTAGTATTTTATGTGTCAAAAGCTCCAATTTCTTGATTTGTTTCCAGGTCCAAGACCTCTAGACCCCTAATACACCAAACCCTCAATTTCAAGCAAAATACTTGGGGTTTTAATGAAACTCCTATCTCTCGGACTTTCCAAACCCATACAAAGCACCAAACACACTTACCAGACCCTGCACATGGTGAATAATACATTACATGGACAGTCCTTCCCACATTTTGTCAAAACACCACTTGAAGCCCTGATTTTCACCATGAAAAGACCTTGCTACAGTTCTAGAACATCATCCCAAACACCCAAACTTGACCCCACAACATTTTACATAGGTTAGGCATGTATTTTAAAAGTTAGAGGACCCATTCCACAAGTTACAGTAGGCAAAAAAAGTGTAATGGGTCGAATTACATAATGAAACCCTTCAATCCAAGAACACTGTGAAAGTAGGTAGCAGCAGTAAAAACGATATAACTTTCTCTATACAAAGAGTTAGAACCTCTAAATAGGTGAAAATGAAAGCTAATTAATTAATCTACAACATCCAACCAGTTTCATATCATCTTAGAGTCTGTACAAGCCGTACAACAACAAGAAAATTGAGAGAAACTAGTAAATTTCTAGAAAATAACGTTCTTCTTGATAAAAAAACGGTGTACAAATCAACCAACAACCTTTCCTTCGAGGCATTGAAGGTTATTATACATATTTTTATTTCATTCCAACTCCCTCCAACTCTGCAACTTTTGCATCTTTTAGCAACTTTTCTGACCACATTTAGCCAAATTGCAAGCTATAACACAACTAAACTCCCTTAGCTCCAATTACATTATTAAATGGTCTAATTGACCTTACTGAACACAATATACTCAACATTGACTAAAATCCTAGCATTTGACCATGCTCACTAAAGATGACCTTTTTGACAAAATTGACCTTACAAGGTGCTCCTGCACCAGAGGCCTGGACCGTTGATTTTGAATAAACCCTCCTTGTTTCAGGAATAGAAAGGCCTAAAGCAAGGGTTTAGTGTTTAGATGCATTAGAGAGGGTTCCAGTGACTAAGATATGATAAGATATGAATAATTTTCTCTGTTGTGAATGCTACGAGGAAGTGAATGTGAATTGGTCAGTTCAACATTGAATTGAGGTTTTTGAGATTGAAGATTGTTTGAAACTGATCTAATTATGATTGTTGAAGGTTTTGTCTCTCTACTCTGCATCACAAACTTAGGGTATAAGTTGTTGCCACCTAAATGAAAACTAGAGAATCATGTGTTTATTGTTCTCAAAACCAAATTTTTGATTGTCAACAAAGTCATGAAGAATATGAATTCAAAGAAGGGTTTGTGATGCTATATCTTATAATTATTCACTATTTCTTTGGCAATGAGGTAACTTAGAAAGACAATAAGCATTCTCAATTGCACAAAAAATTCCATTTTTTTATTTATTAGAAAGGTAAATGGTATGAATGAATGGAAAATCGCATTAACAACTATGTCAACTCACTTGAATTTATCTAAGCACATGTGATGAAAGTGATTTTTTTATGGAACAAAAAAATTAATGGACACTTGCATTAAAATTGATGAAAGCTATTAGGTTTTTCAAATTAGTTGAAAATAAAAGTTTTCCAAATTAGTTGAAAATGAAATGAAATAGAGTGGATTCCACTAGCCATGCTGGAAATGGACTACTATAAGCAATGCAAATAGAATTCATAAGTAAATTTATGTTAAGTAAATGTCATGTTTTTCATTTTTTTGTTCTTCAAACTCATTAAAAATTAACTTTTTTATGCAAATCCCCTCTAATTCAATGTTGAATTCTATGTCCAATTGTTATGAGTAATAAAATCATTAAATAAATTTAGTTTATATTGTCAAAAACAAACAAATATATTAAATATAAACATTTCAATATTACCAAATGAATATATTACCTCAGATAATGTAAAATGATGTAGAAACTTCAAAATCTCTTCTTCTATGTTGTCTACCATGCAGATTGGTGGTAAAAAGGTGATGGATCAAGCATAGATTGGTACAATATGAAGTCAATTGCATAAAAAAAAGGTGTTTCTGACTCGGATAGCGTTGAAGCAGACAAATATAGGAGAATGTGGGCCTGAATCACGGGGTCAACCCCTATTTTACCATTTCAAGGTAAAACACATTAAGCGCTCACCAAATATGTTGTTTTGAAAAGGAGAGACCTGAGAGAGAGGGATATAGACAAAGTAGGAGAGAGATAGAGGGAGTGGGAGAGAGAGAGAGAGAGAGAGGGGGAGGGAGAGGGGGTGGGAGGGAGAAACCTAAGAGAGGGAGAGGGAGAGAGGGTGCGAGGGAGACACCTGAGAGAGAAGGAGAGGGAGTCAAAGTGGGAGAGAGGGGGTGGAAAGGAGAGACCTAAGAGAGTAGGGTGGGAGGTAAGTGAGGCCTGACAAAGAGGGATTGTGAGAGAGGGCATTGGAGTGACACAGATTAGTTTAGGTAGTATGGGAGGGAGTGAGACCTGAGAGAGAGAGACTTGAGAGGGAAATAATTTATTCAGTTATGGTGGGGGGAAGAACTAAAAGAGGGAGTGGGACCCTTAAACCATAAACCCTATACCATTAAACCTTAACCCTTAAACACTAATCCCTCAACCCCCATACCCTCTTAATCCCTCAACCCTCAACCCTTAAATCCTAATCCCTCAACCCTTAACCCTCAACCCTTAAACCCTAATCCCTCAACCCCTATACCATCTTAATGCCTCAACCCCTCTACCCTCTACCCTTAAACCCTAATCCCTCAACCCCTATACCCTCTTAATCACTCAACCCATCTATTCTCTACCCTTAAACCCTAATCCCTCAACCCTATACCCTCTTAATCCCTCAGCCCTCAACCCTTAACCCTTAAACCCTAATCCCTAATCCCTCAACCCTTAAACCCTAATCCCTCAACCCCTATACCCTCTTAATCCCTCAATCCCTATACCCTCTTAATCCCTCAACCCCTATACCCTCTTAATCCCTCAACCCTCAACCCTCAACCCTTATACCCTCTTAATCCCTCAACCCTCAACCCTTAAACCTTAATCCCTCAACCCATATACCCTCTTAATCTGTCAACCCCTCAATCCTTAACCCTTAAACCCTAATCCCTCAACCCCCATACCTTCTTAATCCCTCAACCCTCAACCCGTAAACCCTAATCCCTCAACCCCTATACCCTCTTAATGCCTCAACCCCTCTACCCTAATCCCTCAACCCCTGTACCCTCAACCCCTCTACTCTCTACCCCTCAACCCCTCAACCCTTAAACCCTAATCCCTCAACCCCTATACCCTCTACCCCTCTACTCTCTTAATCCCTCTACTCTCTACCCTTAAACCCTAATCCCTCAACCCCTATACCCTCTTAATCCCTTCAACCCTCAACTCCTCTTAACTTTAAAACCTTAACTCTCAACTCCTCTATACTTTAATCTCAACCTCAACCCCTCAACCATCAACCCTCAACCCTTAAACCCTAATCCCTCAACCACCATACCCTCTTAATCCCTCAACCATCAACCATCAACCCTCAACCCTCAACCGCTAAACCCTAATCCCTCAACCCCCATACCCTCTTAATCCCTCAACCCCCATACCCTCTTAATCCCTCAACCTCAACCCTTAACCCTTAAATCGTAAACCCTCAACCCCTATACCCTATCAACCCTCAACCCTTAACCCTTAAACCCTAATCCCTCAACCCCTCTACAATCTTAATCCCTCAACCCTTAACCCTCAACCCTTAAACCCTAATCCATGAACCTCTATACCCTCTTAATCCCTCAACCCTCAACCCTCAACCCTTTTACCCTAATCCCTCAACCCCCATACCCTCTTAATCCCTCAACCCTCAACCCTTAAACCCTAATCCCTCAACCCCTATACCCTCTTAATGCCTCAATCCCTCTACCCTCTACCCTTAAACCCTAATCCCTCTACCCCTATAACCTCTTAATCACTCAACCTATCTACTCTCTACCCTTAAACCCTAATCCCTCAACCCCTATACCCTCTTAATCCCTCAACCCTCAACCCTTAACCCTTAAACCCTAATCCCTCAACCCCCATACCCTCTTAATCCCTCAACCCTCAACCCTCAACCCTTAAACCCTAATCCCTCAACCCCTATACCCTCTTAATCCCTCAACCCTTAAACTCCAATCCCTCGACCCTTATACCCTCTTAATCCCTCAA
>CM021104.1:429279175-429389323 GCA_007115665.2 Sequoiadendron giganteum
GGGAGGGAGATACTTGAGAGAGAGGGAGAGAGAGAGAGTGGGAGAGAGATAGAGGGAGTGGGAGAGAGAGGGGGATGGAGATACCCGAGAGAGTGAGAGAGAGAGGGAGAGAGATAGAGTGAGTGAGAGAGAGGGAATGGGAGAGAGATAGAGGGAGTGAGTGACAAGACCTAAGAGAGGGAGAGGGGGTAGGAGGGAGAGACTTGAGAGAGAGAGACAAAGAGAGAAAGATAACAACCTAAGAGAGGGAGATGGAGTGAGAGAGACAAAAAGACCAAAGAGGGAGAGAGAGAGAGAGAGGGAGAGGGAGAAAGGGGGTTAGAGTGAGATAGATTTATTTAGGTACCTATGTGGGAGGGAAAGAGACCTAAGAGAGGGGATTGGACTGAGAGAGTAGTCTAGGTCATGTGGGAGGGAGTGAGACCTAAGAGATAGAGACTTCAGAGGGATAAAGAGTTATCCAGTTATGGTAACGAGTTAGAGAAGGTATGAAATGTAAAACCTCAACTATCCATCTATGATCATAAACTGTGCATTCTAAGCATTATTAAAGTTGTTCACCAAAGAGGGGAAATTCTAATTTTGTGCAAAGTAGGTCGTTTGGCGAGCGCCGAATTTGGCCTGCTTTGGACGTGTTAATTGACAGGATTTTCCAAATTTCCTGATATTTTCATCCATTCTCCCCCTCTCATTTGCATGTCTTTCAATGCAAGTTTATAAAAAAACCGTGATAGCGTTAACTTCTCTCTTAGCTATCTAAATATATAATTATTTTTTCATTTGATTTAGTTAAGGTTTTGATCCATGGCTTCTATTGTAAATGCCTCTGTTTTTGGTCAAAAACCAACATGTGCTAGTTTTAGGGTAGATTTTTACCTGTTCATCGAAACGTGAAAGAAAATACATTTTTTGAAACTAGACTCCATTCTACACATGATGAAAAAAAAGAATAAATTTTTGATTAGTTTGCAAAAAATTTAGGGGGGAGCGCACTCAAATTTTAGCTTTTCAGGATGTGTCCACTTTGAAAATTCATAAAATATTATATATTCATTAAAAATATTATCCGAAAGAATGAGGATAAACTACATGGTGTTAGCTAATTTCTCACCATTGGGATTTTTGAAATTCTAAAAAAAATTCAATCAAAAAGGGGGGAGCCCTCAGGCGCTATGCTATTTTTTTTGATAAAAATAGGACATATTTTGGCCCCCCCCTTTTTGAGACCCTTAATCTTAATTAATTTAAAAAACAATAGTAGCTTAGAAACTAGACTCAGAGAATTTAAACTTTTTTTCTTGCCACATCTTGAAATTTTGAGCATAACTATCTTCATTTTCTCGTGCAAATCATATTTTGCTAATTTAAAAAAAAAAGGTTAAAAAAAGTGGCATCTTAAGAGCCAAATTTGTGTCACAGATTGGTGCACTTACCCTCATACTTTTGGCGATGAAGAGGGTTGCACTAAAATAAATCCTAATAGATTTTGAAGCAGGGAAAAATTGAGTTAGTTTTTTGTTGAAACTGGGATTTGCTTATGTTAAAAATTCAAATGTATTTTTTTTAATTTTTGGATTATCCTGGTTTTAGTTGAATAGTACATGTAAAACTATCGTTATTCATGAAGCACAAACACCCAAGAAAATGATATGCATCTAAAAGAAAAAAACATCTAGGGGAGAGGATCCAGTAGTTGTGCACCCTAACTTCGCGCTTCTTAAAATCCTATGTGGAAATTTCAAATCACTCCCAATTTTTTATAGTAGCTTACTTGGAAAGTCCGTTGCTTATAACTTTCATTTCAGGGCCACAACATCAAATATGATGCCACACTAGCATGCATTTTGTCAAGGTGTCTAAAAAGGCCCCCAAAAAAAGTGAGACCAATACTAGTGCATTCACATCATGGGTAGTTGAGCGTTGATGTGGCATCACATGATTGGTTGCTTTTTAGATCAAAGGAATACATTTTGTTTAATTATGGGTAGTCAAGTCACAACTATTGGATATTATATAAAAAACTACTATCACAACTATTGGGCATTATATAAACAACTACTATCACAACTATTGAAACATGCTCAACTACTGGGTCCTCTCCCCTACTTCCTAATTATATTTTTCATATGCATAAAATGCATCATATGATGATTTTTACCCCAGTTAAAATTGGATTACAAAAACCAACAAATTGTAGGGCCTCAAAATTTGAAATCAGGCATAGTGGGATTTAGATCTGGTTTAACAGTCAAAAATACCAATCATTGATGATAGGCTTTTATAAGCACATTCAGTAACCGACATTGCAATGCATTATAAGTTGACCAAGAAGCATGATATGATTTTATCGTTGCAGTGACTTCTTTGGTGGCATTGTTCTATATCCTGCCCCCTTGAGTTTTATATTTATGTGGAATCTCAAACCTGCATCACAAGTATTAACCATATATTTAAAGGTGGAGATATGACAACATCAGTGGGAAATTCTCAACAAAAAATCTTCCTTTGTCTCTCCTTGGTGTTGTCCTTTTTTGTTCCTTACTTTGGCCTCCAACTTGGTATTCTCTTGATTACAAGAAGAGAGGCATCAGGGCATGTTGTTGCATCATGAATAATTATTTTTGAAGATGGTATTTTGACCACTTTATTCCTTGATTGAATACTTCTAAACAATTGAAATAATTTACTTTTTGATTGCTACATTATGATTCCTTGATGTTTTCCTCCCTTTATCTTATACATCGTTTTTCCCTTGGTACTCTTTGTATTATTGATGTGGGGTTGATTAGTAGAAAAACTAGCAATAAATCTTGAAACCGTAACCACCCATGCTTTTCCATTGTTGATAATTGAAGTCATAAATTTGTGGCTAAGGAAAATCCCTTCCAAATTGTTTCTTAGTGCAAATATCAAGAGAACCTTATATAAAGTTTTGATGCCTGCATTACAAATGTTTTTTAAGATAAAAATGTATCAAATTATTTTGAGGTATATACTCAAAATGCATGCACAACCTAAATTCCTAGATTGTGACAAGATATATACTTGTTAAGAGGTTTTAGGAACTTGTTTTTTGTAGTTGTCTTGCTGTGTTTTTTTTCGGGAATCCTGTAGTTACTACCCTTTTATTATTTTCTTTAAATTTATCTTTCTATCTTTGGCATTTGCATAACCATTAATTTAATCTTTCATCACATGATCTACAACAAATTTAGTTGAGACTGTCTTAGACAGAGCCGAGGTTGCATGATTAGCAACATGACTGACTTAGACATTATTGAGAATTTCTCCAAGTTGCTATTAATTATGTGTTGTACAACTATAGTTCTTGATGCCTTTTTCCAGTGCCATGATATTCCTTGTTAGCAAGTCTTAGTCAAATGGTGAATCTTGATTACGGATAAGTGACCAACTCACTAAAAGATTATATTTATTAACTATTCAAAAATTATAAAGAAATGCTTCAATCATTTGCTTTCACATTGGCACAATTTCTCAGAAGTAAACCTGGTAATTTATTCTAACTAAAAAATGGTCCATACTGAGGCTTGTTTAGGGTTTCAAGAAGGAGAAATATAAATTTATTTTTTATGATTAACAAATAGAAAAATGCCACATGATGAGGCCAAAATAAGGTGTTGAAAAGAGTCAAACACTTGTCTCTATGATATACAGAGAAACTGCAACTAATAATAATAATGATAAAAAAAAATACAGAGAGGATCACAATGGTCATTTACTGAGAGAAAATTGGCACACACTTTGACCCATTAGGTTTTCATAAAATAATGGGAGACCTGTTTCATTGAGTTAAACAAAAATAAAATACTTGTGGAGTATTGTTGAGCTACACTAAGGTACAACATAATAAAGATTGTTATTTCCACAAACCAACCAGACTATTTTCCACATAACAACTTTGTAAACCTAAGGCCTTCTTATGACTATGCTCGGTGTACTCAGAACTCTATTGCTATAGCTACCAGTCCCTTCATTCTTTGGGATGTGGCTTGGCTTCTTCAAACAAGGATATAATTAAAACTCAACAAAATTTTAATTCGGATTTTTTTAAACACGACATACCTGGGGTATAGTACTTGGCAAATCATTGTAAAAACTACTTCATGCAGGACTGTTGGTTTTGGGCTTCCTTTACAAGCTTCACCATTTTTGCCACTCTAGAGTCCTCTACCTTGGCTACAGTCTTTACACTTAAATACCTTTCATTTATTAGTAGTTTGAGGTACCAAATTCATCACAACCGATATAGCCATTCGAGCCTGAAACAACCACATATTTAACCCTAAATCTCTAAATTGAGAAAAGTTCACTGAAAACAAAAGCAAATTAATAACAAAAAATTTGAACCTTGTCAACAGATCTAGATTCAAGCCATTCCACCAATGTAAAGAGAAAGACAATGGTAGCTCCTTCTACATAGTCCCTCAATGCAATCACACCTCCCACTATTTGAAACAAAATAAGTTCATTGAAATTCTATCTGAAACCAAGCAATTCAATACACCAATATCTGCGGCCATATATATTTAAACACTATAGAAAATATTAGTATCTAGTTTTGCCCATAGATGTTTATTTTAAAATCGCCAACACAAAACAGTGATGAATCATGACAGTGTTGTGATAAGGATAAGAAACCCTTTCATCTTATCGCCCGAGTGATTTGTAACCACGATTTTCCAGCCGCTATTTAAACTCATGGGAATTTTTTCTCAAGCGTGAGAAAATTTCGGTCATTAATGACCCACAATAAATAGCCTATTGACTAATAATAAACTCACGGGAATTTTTTCAACTATTTTTTTTTCAAGCATGAAACGATTTCGATTGAACTGACGAATTTTTTCTCAAGCGTGAGATAATTCTGGTGGGCTATGCCCACAATAAATAGCCTATCAGCTAATTATCCATCACTTTTCATCTGTAATTAAATAATCGTTCTTAATTATTTAATTATTCATTCTTCCACTTCCTAAATTAGATAATTATTTTAATTATTTAATTTATCTGCATTTATTTTCTCTCTAAATAAATGAAATATATATATGTTATTTAGCTCATCTTGCATATGCAATAATAATTAATTATTAAGCATTCATGCAAAATCCACCTCATGTTCTAACTAACACTCTCTTCCACTTCACTTCTCATGCAACTAGTTAACTCACACTCAGTTTGAGTTATCTTCCACATAAATAATTTTATTATTTTATTCCATATTCTTCTAATTAATTAAATAAATCATTATTTATTTAACTAGCAATCGCACCTTGGTGTGAAATGGGTACACCGAAGAGGTGTGTAAGGTCAATTTAGGGAAAAAATTGGTTTATATTTTACATACATTTGTGTAGTAGATAAAGTCAATTGATAGGTCATTTAGAAAATAATATTGTTTGTGTAACAAAGGTCTCCAAACATGATTGAAACACAATTGAAAAATTCATAGAGAGATAGAGAGAGGGAGAGATATAGGGGTAGAGAGAGATGAAGAGAGCAAAATAGAGAGAAGAAATATGGAGAGATAAAGAAGCAAAGAGATAGACATAGAGATCTATGGATAGGGAGAGGGAGAGTGATGGATGGATAGAGGAAGACATATCTAGAGATAGAGGGGGGGAGAGGAAGAGGGAGATAAATAGATAGATAAAGAAAGGTAGAGGGAGAGACAAATATAAAGAGAGATAGGGAGAGATAAAGGAAGTAGATGAGGGAGAGATAGAGAGATATAGAGGAAGGGGAAGAGGGAGAGATAGAGAGAGGTATATATGGTGAGATAGAGTGGTAGAGTGATAGAGATATAAGGAGATATTGAGAGAGGGAAAGAGGGAGATAAAGAGATAGACAAATAGAGATGGAGAGAGGGAGAGAGAGAAAGAGGGATATATAGAGATATATGGGAAGAGAAAGAGAGAGATAGAGATATACAAGAAGATAAAGGGAGAGAGAGAGGTAGAGATAAATAGATAGGGTGATAGGGAAAGAGCAAGGGAGGGAGAGATAGAGAGAAGGGGTCTAAGAGAAATGGAGAGAGAGAAGAGTGGGGAGAGATAAGTAGAGGTAGGTAGTCTATTTCAAATAGGGAATGCCTTCTGCGTAAAAATGTTACAAGTATGTGCTAAGCAACACTTTTCTTCTTTATATATATATATAATTTCAGAATAAATAATTTGATTAAAGTAGACTAAAATAATAAATAAACTTAATAATTGAACAATGTTTATAATATTTTGTAATTAAATTAAAAATAAAATTAATCACTAAACATAAATAAATAAATAATGAGGACTGCATTATATTAGATAAATAAAAGGAACAACAACTCTACAATTGTAACTAGGCTACCAAGCAAAATCCAACACAACTGCAACCAAATTGCTTCCCACAAAAATATACCCAAAAAACTACTCTACTATATTCAACCTTGTACAAATTCTGATATATAATTTAAAAACAGATTTGATAAAACTTTTCTTCTGTCTTTAAACTACTATTAGAAAGAATCTGTAATTTCTACTTTTGAAAGAATTTTTTATTTTAACGTAGCATACTTTCATAAAATTCATTACGAAATGAAAACATCCCTATAAAAATTAAGTTACCCCCTCCATAAGACCATAACCAAAGTACATAAAATCTGATTCATTTTATTCAATTAAAAAAAAGTACAAACATATTATGTCCTTGTATGAAGTTCGGGACACCAGGGGAAAACATTGTGTGCAGTAGTACAACAAAAGTAGAAACAACCAAAAGAATTTAAGAAATCAGGGGTTTTGACCAAATTCATTACTAAAATATAAAAAGAAAAAAAACACCAAACATTTCATCCATTCCAAATCAAGTTCAAACCCTAACAAAACATGATGCTTCATTCATCACCCAAACAAAAAAAATTGATGCCCATAATTTTTCAGAAAGAATCCAAAATCTTGAATCCCACATACAACAATACCCAGATCTTACATATTGAGAGCAGATTGTTGGGCTACAGTATTACATAAATAAAATCCATACCAAACATTATCAAGAATAAACATTTTATAAGAGAAGCTAGCAGATTGACTCCAACCATAATAAACTTTAACCCACTTTGGCTTCCATGCATCAGATTTGATATGCATCAAGTACAAATAACAAACATTGTAAACGCAAGGGCCTAAAATTGTGAAGGAATATGTGGAACATCTCTCAAAGGCGTCGGTGGTCGGATCATCGAGTCTCGCTACATACACCTGGTTTCCAAATGCATCCCCAAATGCAATACTAATTTCGTCGTTTGTCCCTACGAATGGAAAGCAGCTCGTCTTTATCTGTATTGTGTATGAATAGCTTCCCGATTTCTCCGCTTCCCCTGTTTGCTACAAAATAATACACACATCCATTAAAAAACCAACAAATGAAATCTTTAGGTTTTGATCAAATTGAATGAAAAAAAGAAAAAACCTAAGAGAAAAAAATGTATTGGGGTTGCAGAGAAGAAGCTTTGCATTGATATATAAAGATGAAAGCTATCATAAAGTATGTGCTCAATAAAAGTTGACTCTGTGAATCCGCCATACTTCTTTTTGTCCCTGTGAATAGGGAAGAATACATATGTTTCCTCTTGTTTTTGACGAGGATCTCTCAGTTTATAGAACAGTGGTGATATAATTGACAAGGAGTTACATTTTGTTCCTTAATTACGCAGTGCTGACGACGAGTTACAAACCAATGGTGATGAACGCAAGAAATGATTCGATCTGCCAGATTTAAACAATCTACGGTTGCATTCAACCACACTGTCAACCAAGCCCTCTAGGTGCTTATAAACCGTTGATTGACAAATTGAGCTTGGAAAGCTCATATAGGGACACACCTTCGGCGTAATTGTTCATTATGACTTTTCAACTATAATTAAATAATTTTAATTATATTTAATTATTCATCTTCCTCTTCCACTATAATTAAATGATTGTTTAATTATTTAATTATTTAATTATTCATTAGTTTTTTCTTCTATAGTGAAATAATTATCTTTAATTATTTAATCAATCGTGCACACATCTCTAAATTAAGTGATTATTTTAATTATTTAATTTAGCTAACTTTAGCCATCATGCATAAATTAAATGATTATCTTTAACTATTTAATTGACCTTTTCCATCATGCATAAATTAAATATTTGTCTTTAATTATTTATTAATCCATTCTCCCACCTTTAGATTAAATAATTACTTATGTAATCCCTCACATGCACACTTATTCTAAATTAAATAATCTTAATTATTTAATTATCCTCTTTTATCTGAAACATCATCCATTGAAAAATAAACATTTTATTTATAAATTATTGTTTTCTTCCATGTTCCTCCAATTATTTAATTAATTATATCATGCATTATTTCCTCAAATCTTAACTGGCACTCTTTGTCAGTCAACTGATATTGATTGACCACTCTTTTGATCAATCAATTCTCTTAACTCCCACTCACTTAGAGTCTTATGATCAATCAATTAACTTAACACTTCAATCAATATCTTATGCAACCAGTTAATTGGAATCCTACAACTAGTTGCAATTAGTTAACTAGGCAATTGATTCCTCTCATTCATTCTTAGCCTTTGATCTCAAATCGACACCTCTTAATCCAGATCATTCATCTAAATCAATCAAATCTATATAATAACCCTTCATCCTTCACATTCATCACCTAGAATTTTATAGTTAAGTCATGTCTATTTGAGCATTTATCTTGAGCAATTGAGAGCATTCATCATAACATCTAGGTCATCATACATCAAGCTTTTGAAAGCTATCATGGAGGCTTTGTGTTAAAGTAATCTAATATTTCAAACAACATAAGTTACTCCATAATGGGATTAAGGTTTGCATTTCTTGGTTAGAATTCAATTTGGTTTACTTTGAATATTTCATGCTTTTGAATTCTAGTTTGGTTTTGCGAACAATTTCATTGGATTGTATGATTAATTGATCAATTGTTTCGCTATTTTGATTTAATTCATGTCATTTGATCAATTAGTTTTATAGTTCACAAAACAACACACCCGATAGGACCCACATCCCTAATCTAACATTTTTATCAAGTTTTTCATGAGTTATAGGTTTTTGGAGTGCAATCGTGTTTTACAGAAGTCATTATCATTAATGGGGTTGCTACTGTAACAAAAGAAATTTGTTATTGCATAAACAGGCTATGGTCCTCACAAAATAGGTCCGCTATTTATCATAACAGAGCTATTGTTGTATCTGAAAAGGGTCGCTATTGCTTACTATTTTCTCTTTCAAACTTTTGGATTTTGGTTTTCTAACCCTAACCCTAACCTAGTTCTTGTTCATTGATTGATTTTGATCTAACCTAATCATGCAACTCTTGTAGGGTGATGACAAATCATTATAAACTTCTAATCCATTGGTTTTGTAGGACGAACAATTGAAGACAAATCAATATCAAAATACTAACACTTTGCTTGCAGCCCTTCTCAAAGAATCATTTCACTCAAGAATTCTATTTTTATCTTGTTAGAATAGCAAACACTTAGTTTGATGCTTAAAAGACAAATTGCTTTGAATTATCTTTCATGCTTGGCAATTTGAATACATATCCTCTCCCCTTGCACTATTTGATGATCTTGGGTGATGAGAAAAATCTTGGACTTTGTATTTTTAGTCACTGAAGGTGGCTTGTATACATATCCTCTCCCCTTGCATCATTCGATGATCCTGGGTGAAGAGAAATATCAAGACACAACCTTCCTATTTTTTAGTAGAGAGGCTTGCCTTGAGACACATCCTACAACAAAGAACTCAAAGCAACCTCAAAGCACGTGTTTAGGCGAGCTATATAAAAGTATGAAAATGAAAGTAAGTAGCATTTATCTAGGGATGTTATATCTTGTGTGTCAATTTTGATGTGGGTGTATAGACCACACGTAGGTCGATTAGAGACTTTAGTGTCTCATATTTGAAGTATACCTATGGTGTTCATTGAGTCATTACAAACTATTCCACCCAAAAGCTAAAGCCAAGTTTTTCTTAAACATTTTTTAAGAAGGTGCAATGGGATAGTTGGTCATTTCATGAAGATATTTTTTGCGTACTGATTGCTTTTTGAGGTGAAAAATACCCCGAAGGGAGATTTTTCCTTTCAAGGTATGACGTGTATCATGTATGCATGCATACTCTAGTCATCCAATCAAGCTAGGTATTTTATTGTGCAGACCTGACTCAAGATATGTACCCACTTGACTAAAAAGGGAATGTTATTTTAAAATATTTCTTAGTAAAATTTATGGAAGAAAGCTTACAAAATATCCCCCTTACCTTTTGAGTCGGTTATTGTATACTTTTTTTGTTGTGTGTATCACTTGATCTTTCAAAAAAATCACCTTAAACATTAGACCTAAAACTTTCAACTTGCAAAATTGTCAAAATTGTCATCAAAGTGGAAATCAAAAAATAGAGTCACACTTGTCAGAAAACTAGGTCACTATTGTGCATCTTATTGCATTTGTCTTGGAAACTAGTCACTAGTGTATTGCATTTTCTTGCTATTGAACAACTGATTGCTATTACTTATTATGTTATCTATCAGTCACAGTGTCTAAACAAAGTCACTCTTGTCATTATTGTCACTACTTCCTTTGTAAAAGCTTATTAGTGTCTCAAATTCAACTGCAGTTATTTGAAACAACCATTGCTATTGCATTCCTACTTAGCTTAGACTATTCAAACTTTGTCTCAAACCTAGGGTTTGTCTCAGACAAAAACATCAAATCAGATCCACATTAGACTTTATCAACATTCCTGTACATCATTAGTCTTTTAGACCATCCTTTACATCATCATCATACATCAAACATCAAACTAGGCTTTGGACACATATCAAACCTCAACATCTTGCTAGAGTCTTTATCTAATCAACTTATCATCTTGTGGTCTTGTCAAATTTAGTGGGACATTATCCTCTCCCTAAGTTTCTAGATTACTATCATCCTTCCTTACTTGCACTCACAAGCCTAGTTCAAGTAGAGAAATCAACTTATCCTTTATCAACACCTTTGAGACTTCGCAAAAATCACCCAAATATTGTTTATCCTCATGTCCTTAGACTAGCATCATTTCTCTAAACATCCAAAAAATCCACTAACACCTTTGGCATAGGGTTGAGTATCAAAAAATAGCATCATTTTTAAACATCCAAAAATCTAAAATCAAACTTGATCATCAAACTATCCAAAAATAAACATCAACCCATATCAATCAAACAACATCATTTGTCCAAAAGGTTTACCAACATTCCCTTTGTACATCATTTTGTAAACCAAAACATCACCACACTTTCATAACTAGAAATCTCTCATTCTCCACATTCTATTGTAAACTTTTATGACAACCACAAGATCACAACACGTAACCATAACATCCCAACAACATACAATGTTATCTCATTCATTTGTCTAATCTTCAAGTCAGTAAAAACATGTCAATGTCAATCTATTATCTGAATCCAGTTCCACTCTATACACCCATAGAGTCATCATATCCTACTAGCTACAACAACATAGCAACTATGGATGTCCCTATTCAATACATTGGAATACATTGTCACATGTAGATTTTAACTCAATGTCAAAAATCGCAAATTTGTTTATCAATGAACACCTCCAAACCCAACAATAGCACCAAACATGAGTCCACTCGTTTATGGAAACCAATCGATTTCATGTTAGAAAAGTTTGTGCAAGCTAATTTCATCAATCTTCCAAACTCATTAGTTGGTTACGAACCTTGGTTCCAACCCATGTGGTATGATGATAACACCTATTGTAAATACCATGGAATAAAAGGTCATGAAATGTCAACTTGCACAAAACTCAAGAACCTTATATAAGACCTTATTGATTAAGAGGAAATCAATGTTGAGGATAATCTTCAAAGCCCACCCACCAATAATCATATGCATAATTTTTTTACCTCGTATAATGAGCTAGAAGATATAGATACTTTTTCAAAGCATGGTCAAGATAATCTATCCGTGTCTAACAATGATCCATTGAAAAAATATTAACATCAATTGATCTCGTGGTTGAAAACATTGACAAGATCTCTACCTCAATTATTGAGGATAACACCCAAGATTCGTCTACCAATGATCACAATGACAATGTCTCTACATTATCCAATGAGAAAGATGACATATCTCAAGAATTTATTCCAAAGCATGATCAAAATCCTTCACCAAAGTCTAGCAATGGTCCTTTCCAAGACATAATGACATCATTTGACCTCATGGTTGCCAATATTGAAGAAATCCTTAATTCAACACTTGATCCAAATTCACTTGAAGATAAAGAGAATATTAAACCAATACCCATGCCTAAGGAAGACATTCAAGAACCCTTTTCAAATGATCCATCCTTTGAAATTAACCCATGTCAAGAACTTGATCTGAAGCATATCAAAAGCAATTTTGAAATCATTCAAGATCAATCAAGGACCCATATCTTCTCAAGATCTAATGGGTCTATTCCAATCTGATACAGAGGATAACTTTGATAAAAGCCAAGATCAAGGATCTGTATCCCTAAGATACTACAATGATTTAATGGGTATCTTCCAATCCATACAAGATTTCACAAACGATGATCATATCCATATATCACATGCTCCTACATCTTACCATGAGATGATTAATCCTAATGGATATGTAGATGATATTCATCCACAACAAGAGTCTCCTACTCTCAACATCATTACCAATAAACAAGGGTCTCCTACTCTTAACTTCCTAAGAAATAATCAAAGCATAGCATAATCAATAGAATTTCATGATGATCATGGAAAAGATCCTTACAATAACTGTGAACCATCAACACCTATAGAAGGAGCATCAAAATATGATATATCTCAAATTCAGATCAAAGACATTGAGTATGAGGGCATCCAACATTATGAAAGAAAAAGGTTATGTTTACAAGAACATGGTATCTTGGAATCAACAAAGATAATTAGCAATCTCGAGCAACAAAGCATTGGGTACACAATAGTCTTGGAATCCAATCATGCCAATGATACCTCTATAATATTGGGGGAAAATTTATCTAATGCAAACACCAACACGGGGAACATGAAGAGTCCTTATGATGAAATCAATACCAACGCTACAACCATTTGTATCATGAATCTTCATCCACACATTTTTCCACCCTCTAATTGGGACCAACAATAAGAGAAAAGGTTATATCAAAGAAAGGAACAATACATTGAAGCAAAATAATTGGAAAAACAAAATGGGGAAGAAAAATTCAAATGGATACCAAAGAAAAAGTAACAAAATCATCCCTATCAAACTCCATTGGTCAAAGAAACTATGGGACAAAATTAAAAAGGGAAGTTCATCCATAAAAAAATTCTAGCAATACAAAAGAAAGCTTCAAGAGTGACCTAAAAAATATATGAATAAGTTGATCCCAATCGAATCTCGATATCCACCCATCATTGCTCATCCTCCCAAGTTTGGAAAATAAAAGATTCTAAACTGTCAACCAATCCATTGGAATCTCATATCCCTCAACACATTTCACATCCACTTCGACATCCATGATGTCCAAATATCGCATTGACTGTGTCTTGGTAACAACTCTTTATCATAAGGACTCTAAAGGCACCCTATCACGATGTGTGTATCTAGGTGAGGTTAACTTCGGTATTGACAAAGTAGATAAGAGAATTCAGGGGTTACATTCAAGTACTCGTATCTTAGCAAAACAACTCCTTCAAGTGGGATATCATTGGAACATCATGACAACAACAACATCTATATTAGCACATGGTCAACAACGTCTAATCAACACCACCAGGTGGTTCAACATGAGCATAAATCTTCAAAAAATCAAAATAAAGAAAAAAAATCGTCCTCTAGTGAAAACCACTATGGTGGCGCTTTGGATAAGTATCATGATGAAAACCTGGAAAATAGGCATTGTGTGTAGAATCAAGAATCTATGTGTGCCATTTCAGGTGGAAGCATCTCATCTCATCCATAATAAATCCAACATTCCATCCATCTTATCCATAATAAATCCAGGAACCCTTCATCCAACCCATTTTCATCCAAATCCAACTTATCTTGACCTTAACAAAAAATTTGGTGTGCACTTCATACTTGCTTAGGGCAAAGTATTTACATGGTTTATTATCATTGATCCTACCCTATTCAACATTATCTGATTCATGAAGCATTATCCAAACGATCACTCTTTATCAGAACATGTTATCAACAAGATAATCCTTCGCTTACCCATCCATCTATCCAAGCATTCACCCATGGCATTTCATACATTAATAGACATTGGGGATAGATACTTACATCTTGCTTCAGGAATAAATCTTGAGCTATATCCTCCAACTCATGTACTAATCTAAATATTTGCAAACGCGAAATCGAATTGGTCAAAACATTTGTAAGCAAAAAATCCAAATCACTAGCCCATGCCACATTTTGATGAATAAGATGTTCCTTATTAAGATATATCTTTTAGCAAACATCAATCCAAGCAATCAATATCAATTGCTTCTAACTTACACTTTAACATCACATCAAATCATTCCAATAGATTTTGTTCCAAGCCTATCTTCAAAATCTTGATCTATCTTATCCAATTAGTTCACCATCATCTTGGGATATATCCTTTCCCAATCCTTGTGTTGTTCAACACTATCCTTGCATTGTTGTGTATCCTCAACAATGTTACCACTATTGACAATCAATCAATCAGATCAACCAATCCTAGCTTGGTTTTTAATAAAATTTCAAAAATATCACTAATATCATCACATATCCATATCCACTTGTCAAAATCGTGTGAAAATTAAAAAAATCCATATAAACATCAAAATCCAAAAATAATAAAAAATGATCAAAATCCAAAAAAATTATAAAACCATCAAAATCCCAAAAATATCGTTGGTCATCTTCGTACAAGCCGCTTTGAGTCCAATAAATCAGACTATGTTGTCTCTACATTTATAACGTAGGCAAGGCCATCAATCAATGAGCCCTTGAGGCACTAGGTCAATCCCCTTAGGTCCCCCTCTTGCTCTCTAAATCTCTCAAAATACCAAAAAAAATCAAATATCTTGAAAACATAAAAACAACCTCAAATAACCTCAAAAGCACAAAAACATCCAAAAGATCTAAAAAAAAATCCTATCTCCACCATTGCCTACCTGCAATAAACTATCCATTCATAATAAACAAATCATCATCCTCACCCTTTGACAAAGCAATAAACAAGCAAAGCAAGCATCAAAATCCAAAACTTCCAAGCTAAAATTGTAAAGACTTGGTCATTATCAACTTAAAACAATGCCTAAGCATTAACTACCTACCTATTGAAATCATCATCAACATCCTGACATATGTCTTAATGGATAAACCGTTCCTACAATAGACATTATCAATGGATAATATCTTGAAACATCAAAACATCTATGGCATGTGATACAACAACATTGTTTATCTTTTGTGATCTTATCTTTTGATTTATCTTATTGTCTCATTTCTAAGATCTCTCAAGGATTTCCATAAGGATTTAGAGAAGAAAGAATGGGGCATTGATCAACGATTTTGTATGCTCTATTTTTTGGATATTTTTGCAATACTACCATGGCGAATACTTTCCTTGTGTGTGGGGAAGTCATTTTGGGCAACTCGTTTGACCGTTGCATGTTAGGTTCCTCATACCTCTCTATGCACTAGTCTGAAATGCTTTGAAATTCTCACCCATAGCAAGGTTTTTGTATGTCTAGTATGAGCAATAATTCTCCTTGTTTGTGAAGTCAAATTCCATGTAATAGATACAAAGTTGCCCTAGTCATTAATACCCTGATGCATTGTGTCTATTAGCTACATTAATAAGGATTGCTATACTTAATATCTCCATGAAGAAAAATCAAACTCATCATGTTTTACATATCATCAAATCATTATCAATCATTCATCAATGCACATATCCATAAATCAACCATAATCTATGGATTTTCAGCAATTAGATCAAAATCATGAAATTTCTTCTATCCTTTAATCCTACTAACTATTCTTCACTTCTTATTAACATTTTCTTCTATCTGTCCTCACACTTAAACGCATCAAATCGACTTGTCGATAAATTTGGCTCATTATCCAAAATCTTCACCAAATTTCCCGAGGGGGCACCACAATATCCCACCTTTATCGGGGCATGCCGAAGCATACTAGGGCACATCTTGAACTGAATTTTTTCAATTTTCTTTGACACAACACTCACAATCACATTGTATCAAAGAGGGGCAAAATATAGACGTTGAAAAATGTCCCAAGCCTATGAACGATATTTTTATACTAACTTGTGTATTTTCCACATAATTAAATAATTTATAATTATTTAATTATCCCCTAATATCACATTCTTCTATTAATTAAATAATATTATTTAATTAATTCACTTTAACTTTATTCTTCCTTGATTAATTTGTCATTAATTATTTTGTTCTTCTAATTTAATTAAATGAATTATTATTTTAATTATCCATCATCACTTTTCATCTATAATTAAATAATTGTTCTTAATTATTTAATTATTCATTCTTCCACTTCCTAAATTAGATAATTATTTTAATTATTTAATCTATCTACATTTATCTTCTCTCTAAATAAATGAAATTATATATTTTATTTATTTAGCTCATATTGCATATGCAATAATAATTAATTATTAAACATTCATGCAAATTTTGGTTCATGTTCTAACTAACACTCTCTTCCACTTCACTTCTCATGCAACTAGTTAACTCACACTAATTTGAGTTATCTTCCACATAAATAATTTTTAATTATTTAATTATTCTTTTATTCCACATTCTTCTATTTAATTAAATAAATCATTATTTATTTAATTATTCATTATGACTTTTCAACTATAATTAAATAATTTCATCTTCCTCTTCCACTATAATTAAAGGATTGTTTAATTATTTAATTATTCATTAGCTTCTTCTTCTATAGTTAAATAATTGTCTTTAATTATTTAATTAGTCATGCACACATCTCTAAATTAAGTGATTATTATAATTATTTAATTTAACTAACTTTAGTCATCATGCATAAATTAAATGATTATCTTTAATTAATTAATTGACCTTTTTCATCAAGCATTAATTAAATAATTATCTTTAATTATTTAATCACTCACATACACACTTCTTCTAAATTAAATAATCTTAATTATTTAATTATCTTCTTTTATCTCAAACATCATCCATTAAAAAATAAACATTTTATTTATAAATCAATCTTGTCTTGCATGTCTCTCCAATTATTTAATTAATTACATCTTGCATTATTTCTTCAAATCTTAATTGACACTCTCTCTCAATCAACTAATATTGATTGATCACTCTTTGATCAATCAATTCTCTTAACTCCCACTCACTCGAAGTCTTCTGATCAATCAATTATCAATATCTCATGCAACTAGTTAAGTGAAATCCTACAACCAATTGCAGTCAGTTAACTGGGCAATCAATTTCTCTTATTCATTCTTAGCCTTTGATCTCAAATCAACTTCTCTTAATCCATATTGTTCATCTGAATCAATCAAATCTATAAAATAACTCTTCACCCTTCACATTCATCACTTAGAATTTTTATAGCTAAGTCATGTCCATTTGAGCATTTGTTTTGAGCAATTGAGAGCATTTATCATATCATCTAGATCATCATAGATAAAGCTTTTGCAAGCTATCATGGAGGATTTGAGTTGAAGCAATCCAAAATTTTGAACAATACAAGTTAATCCATAATGAGATGGTAAGATTGTTTATTGTTTATGATTTCATATGTTTGATTTGGTTTTTCTAACATCTTGTTGATTTCATAACAATAACACGATTAAATCTCATTGGTATGTGGGTTCTATTTCATCTTTTTGAGTTCTCTTTTTGAATTCATTGTTAATAATCCATTACACTTTTACCCCTTACACATGGTAATTAGGGTGTGCTAGCTCCCCAACAAACCTATTGGACCACCAAGCAACAACTAGAAATCAAGGTTTCACAATTCATAAACTTAACACAATTGAGACTATTGATTTACAAAGAGGGGTGATTAGTTTGAAGTACACAAGAGAACCTACCAAGTGCTTGCAATAACATTAGGATTGTACATATATCTTATGTATATCCCACACACACTCCAATCATGGCTTAAATCACTCTACACAAGATCAAACTTGATAGCAACCATACTTCTACCAAACATTTTATGATTTTTATCACAACTTTAGTAAGGTATGACAAAACTACAAAGGCTAACTCAAGTCACTCATAATTGTACCATTAGGAGTGTTATGTTTACAACATGATACAATGCAATCAACACGAAAATCTATATGACACCCCTAAAGCTTGCATTGTGTTAGGTCATTTTCTAAAACACCACACACTTATCTGTCACACCATATAACTATCAAGAGATATGAATCACACACAGAAATGTTTCAACTTTTATAATTATTTTAACTTCAATAATGACAACTTTCAAAATATGTAATTTATATACATATATGTAACATTAGCTTAGTGGATAGATAGGCAGATTGCAACAATCAAACTAGAAGATAATAGTCATACATCTTTATCAAGAGTACCATGTAGATAAAAACACATTGATTATTCTCTCTCTCACCACTACTATATCTCAGGAAAACATGTGCTTTAGTCTTCTTTTTCAATTGGTCATTAAATTGATAACTTACTACAAAACACAAATGAACAATTATAATAGTTTTATTAATATGCAAGCTTCAAATATGTATGCAACATATATGAGTTTGTGTATACAGTACACACACACACACATATATATATATGTGTGTGTGTGTGTGTGCTTGTCTATGTCTATGTATATGTATGTATATATAAATATATGTAACTATGACCAACAAATTAGTATGGGCCAACTACACTTGATCCATGAAGAATTAAAGCATATTCATGCCACTAAACATCAATCCAATAGAGATCATTCAAAATAAACTAAACTAAGAATTTTATAAAAACTAGCATTCTAAACTATGAAATCTTCAAAACACCTACTTTAATCCATTTGAAACTTATCCTATTGTGGGAGTGGTGTCGCGTTGATGTGGAACGATGGCCCTTTCCCAATCCCTGTGGATAAATGAACTTGTTTCAACAAATTTTATTGAAGAAAATTGATGAAACCATTGATAGATGTGTGATGAAACATGATTTAAAGCTAAATGAACATGATGCAATCTATTTTAACATGATTTATGCTAAAATAATCAAGATGTGCAAATGCAAAGCTAATCTAAATGGATTCTAAGCTAAAAATATTGAAACCCTAATTAACAAATAAGCTAAATGTATGCATCTAAGTTACCGTGGAAGCCATTAATGGAAGCTAAGCTATTATGCAAGTAATTAAACTAAAAAAGATGCTAAATATGAGTGTGAGTGTGAGTGATTTTAATAGCATAAGTTTGATGTTAAAAGATGGATTCATTTGTCTCCAAATAGTGATCTATTTATAGGAGGACAAATGAGAAATGAAGGGTTGAGATAAAAAAAGGTTAATCAATGGTCAAAGATGGAAGAAGTTGGAGGCATGGATTATGGATTCTCATCAACAATTAGAATCAATGATGAGATTTGATCAAGGGTTTACTTTTGTTCAAATGAACACACTTTTAACTTACACAAGAGGTCACAAGTTACTTGCACAATAAGTCAAGTAAGTTTGTTAGAAAAAAGAATATTCCCCTTTTTCAAATGAGTGAGGAGAGAGAATATTCTCATGGGTGAGGGAATTTTTTTTTTAGCAAATTAAAACAAAGTTTAATTATAAAAAAGGGGAAGGAATATTCCATGGGAATATCCCTTTTTGGAGGAATGTGCAAAGGAGGAATATTCCCTTTCAAATGGGGGTATTAGATTTATTAATAATTGATAATTAAAACAATGTTAATTATGAAATTAGGAGATTTAGATATTTTCATTAAATAAAGTGATTTAATGAAAAGGGGGAAAGTGAAATGATATTTAATTAAATACTTAAGGTTATTTAATTAAATAAGAAGACTTAGGGATTTAAATTAAATAACTTGATGTATTTAATTTAATAAGATGAAATGTTAGCATGAAAGGGGGTGAATTAACCTAATTAGATTAATTAGGTTGGTAGATGAAAATGACACAATTAATTAAATAGCTAGGCTAATTTAATTAATTAAGTGAAAAGATGATGGGTTTCAAGATGAAATGATGTTAGTATATCTGATTCAAGTGCACGATATCATTCAAGACATTTTTAAGTGTCTACATTTTGCCCCTCTTTGAAGCGAGGTATCCGCTACTTTGGTTCAAAGATTGATGCTTCTTCGGGTTAAAAATTGCTGCTTAAATCAAAAAATAAAATAAAAATGATTTTTTGGATGCCCCACTGTTGCCCCAATGGAAGGAATTAGCTGGTTCCCTTCCCTCTCGAGAAATCAGGCAATTTTTTTGAATTTTGGGTGGATTTCTCGACAAAGATGTAATGCTACCTGAGGGGTCCAAAAATGCTCTGGGATGCATAAAACATGCCAAAAACGTAAAAAACAATACAAAATAAGCTTCAATTTAGCAATATTGGTGAAAGTGATGAAAAACCCTAGCATCAAGGTTAAATTAGGGCAAAAAACCATAATTTGCAGGCTTAAATAGGTGATGGAGGGTCACTTTCAATTCATTCTTGCATTCACACTTTAGAGAATCCTTGCATTTTGAGCTTTGACCCTTTGACGAAATGGCGCAACAAATGCTCTCACGACAAATTTCTAACCGATTTTGCGAGTATCAGAGGCCACTAGGCGTAGGACCACCGGTATGTGATTCAAAACTTGACTTTCATTTTGAATTTTGAGTGCATTTATTGTGATTTGAAATTTGAATTTTGGCAGTGTCACTATACAACGATGCTTTTTTTAGAATCGATGATGCTATTTTGATTTATAACGATGCATATGTGATTAGCGACGTAGTTTGCAATTTGAAATTAGGGTTTCAGATTTCAAATCACAACACGGGTGTAAATAGCAATGCACCTTGTGATTTGAAATTTAGGATTAGGGTTTGCCAAGTTCAAATAGCGACATGTGTGATCAGCAATGCATATTGTGATTTACAATTTGAATGCATCTAGTGTCGTTGTTTGAAATTTGAGTTACAATGATGCTATCACAAATAGCGATGCTTTTGTCATTTTATGGGATAAAAACTCCAAACTTAGCCAAATTTTATGAATTTTGATGTCGTGCACTTCGTGGGTGTAGGAGGTTATCCAACCTTTTATGTCCTGTGAGCACCAATTGACAATTTTATCTAGGCTTGGTGATTTGTTTGAGTTATGATAGGAGCACATGGGAGAGATTGGTTTGTGGTACATCACCTACATGCCCATCATTTGAACTCATTTGGCGATGATGACAACACTATGCGAGCGATGGCATAGCGAGACCTCATTGTTCCACCTACCTACCGGTGAGGGGTTAGTGACGCCGGAGGATGTATGGCAGATTTTGTGATTGCCAATACATGGTGAGTGCGTGATCTATGACACTGATGTCGGTTATGATGCCTACCATGAGGTGCTTGACCAGGAGGCTATTGTCCTAGTCAACTCTTAGATTGACCTTGAGATGTACAGAGGTTGGGTGTCGACCTTCAGATTGATCATTGTGGCAGTGATCTCAGATTTGGTTGCCCTAGATCAGCAGAGCAAGGAATTCAGTCCAAGATGGGGGTTTGCTTGGCACAAGATGTTGTTCAAGAGGACTCAGTTTGCATTGGAACTAGTAATGTTGGCCTCCCTATACCTTGATATGCATGAATTTGTGTATTGTGATGGCAGAGCCATTAACATAGGGGTCACCCTTCTCCACATATGGGCATGGGAGCACATTGTTGTGCTTTGACCTATTGTTCACATGGCATATGTGGAGCTGGATAATCCAGTTGTTTGGTGGTATAGACGTGCCATCACTTTACAACAGATGGGGCAACTCGACATTCCTTACTGGCGTCGAGTGATCGATGAGATGGTAGTTTTCGATGGTGGTCATGGTTTCAAATGTCGGCATGGTACGATGATGTTCAGTAGTTGTTTTTTTCTTAGTAGACTCAATTCATGTAGGGCCAAGAGCACATGATTATCAAGAGGTACTTGCTTGATAGAGTTACCAAATAGTTTGGTGAGAGGTAGGACATGCCTGATGATCAATATACTGCCATTTTCCCAAGTCAGCTTGAGAGATAGCATGGGGACACACAACCCCAGTCCACGAGGTTGTAGAGGGCTTCAGATAGTTGGTTGCTAGGCCATGGACCTATTATCAGGGACAAGAAGATGCATATACAATGCTTGCATATGATGCATGGTTTGTACCCCCTCCCAGACTGATAGATCCAATAGGTATACCTCCATGAGGGAGGCCAGGAGGGAGGGGAGTAGACAAAGGTCGAGGCTAGCCAGATGATGGACAGGTTAAAGGACATGGAAGAGGTCCAAATGGTAGGGGCATAGGACAGGATGGCCAACATCATGATGGACAGGTCCTGGGTGCACCACCATTGCACCAATAATAGCAGCCACCTCAACAGCCATCGATACAACAATAGCCATTATCGGGGCCAAATCCTCGTGATGCTTAGATTCAACAACTACAATAATAGATATAGGTGGTCACGACTGAGAGAGATCAAGCTATAAAATATATATTGGTCATTATAGTTGAGAGGGACCAAGCTCGACAACAGGTATTAGCAGTCATGGTCGAGAGGGATCAGGAGCGTCAACTCAGATAGACCTCTATATGCAGTTGGCAAAGGAGGTCAAGCGCCACCAACAGTTAGAGGCTATGATGACTGTAGCACAGGGACAAACATTTTATACCCGTTTGTACAAAGAGGTCGTGACCGAGGCTACGTATTATCGCATACACTATCATCGGGATGTCCCCACAAAAATTAGGCAACCAAATTACTCATAGAGTGGAGTACATCCCCAGGTTGAGGATTAGCTAGAGAGACAAGCTGGTGAGGAGAGCATCCATCAAGGCTAGTCCACTTGCATAGACACTTTTTTGGTTATTGTTTGATTCTTTATACAAATATACATTCATGGTCTCCTTTTTGATAGCCTCGTGGATATTGTACTTTTGATGGATATACACATACTGACTCAGATATTATACTATGACAATCATTTTTTCATATATATACGAGATGATACAGATTTATGATGTGATGTGTTCTTTATTTCATGTTTATGAATGAATGGATAAATTTTGATATGATGTGTTGATGAATGATAGCTTAGGTCAGATATAAATGTTGATTGCCTAAGGCATCATCTTCATTTATATTAGACCAGATTGATCTTCATACTTATATTTCTGAAATAAGTAAATTCGAATTTATAATGTGTGGATAAAATCAAAATATTAATGATGTTAATATAAATCTGAACTTACCTTTTAATTGACATTTGAAGAAAGGATATGATAAAGGTGACTAACCAATTGGTAATCGGTTCCTCTTAGACACGTACGCTCATAAGAGACACGTCCCTTGAGTGGACGTGCCTCCACTTGTGGAGACACGTCCTCTTAAGAGACATGTCTCTTAGAGGCGAGTCTTCTTCATACTAAAGGGAGTTCGATTGATGATATGCAAACATCGAAATCTATTAATGTTCTGCAATCATGACATTCGACATCATGAGAAGAAATCTGAGAAAAGTCTTTGACAAATATAATCAGACCTGCTTGAATTTTGCGATCCTCAACATGGTATCAGAGCAGGTTTTTTGTGAAGATCCGATCAGATTTGTGGAAGAATTTAAGTGATCAATTTGTTATTCTACCTGGTCAATATTATCGCCATTCATGAAAGGAAGACTTGTCTTGGCACGATGCTTCTTTGTTCATGCATCTCTTATGTTGGCTGGAAATCGTGCGTGTCCCTGTGTGCACGATTGTGTGTCCATCTGCAGGATTTGATACTTCACTGTTCGGGTATTTTGCCTCCATCTAAATTCCGTCGAGTGTTCTACCAGTGGTTGGTGTTTGTCATGTTTGGAGCAACCATTAAAATCATGTTTTGTCCTTGTCGGGATGTTGATTTTTCTTCCATGCGTGCTTCGATTCTATGCATGGTTGCTTTGCATGTAAAACACTTATGGTGGTTGCTTTGTGAAGTCGAATCATTTGGTTCCATGGTTGCCATCTTTTAGTTGGTACCAATACCATCATGACCAATATTCATGATGTTGGTTATTAACGCCACGACCATGGAGTTGAGCTTACTTCATGTCGGTGAATGAAGAACATGTTCTCTGGAAAATTCGAGCTTATTGGCAAAATTCAGTGATGGCGTGGTTCGGCTTAATCTAGAGGCATCGGGCGTATATATTCATAGGTCACTCGCTTTGGCATTATTGGCTTCACATTTCACTCAGATATTGGGTCTTTCCGTAGTGTTGAAGTTCTACATTGTTGATAACATATTTACCATCGCCCTAAAGCAGGAAGTCAAGCGCACATGTTGACACGATATTCATATTCATGGAAGTTGAATTTTAAGTCATCTTGTTCTTTTATGCTATTCGGGCAAGCATGTATATATTGGTTGATTGAGGTTGTGCGAGTATATTGATGCATCCTAGAAATCATCATTGACATTGTTGGTGTATTGTGTGACTGCTCCCATTGATACTCGCTAGCGCATTGCAAGTTCCTATGTGATTGGGAATTTTCATTATCTATTCAGTATCAGACGTATAGACTTGCATATCAGGATTAATTCTCATAATGTGCCACTTTCCCTTTGTTACCACTTCTGAGTGCTATATAAATTAACAACCGAATCAAGGCAATCGTTGATGGAAGTTGTTTGGGAAGGAAGGGAATTGACTCAGTCTGAAACAACCATACATCTGTCTACATTTTAAATCTCTATTGTGGTCATCTTGAAGTCAAACACATTTCACATTACTATCTGCCTATGGATTTCAAGACACATACCCTATACTAGCATTGACTTTGGTCAAGTATTGCTGATGGGTTCTTCATAGAGCCAATTAAGGAAAAGAAGCTACATCGACTCAGATTAGACAAACCGAAGGTATATGCATTGGGAGTATTGGCAGAGGTTTGAATCAGGTGTCAACAACCATTTGGAGTAAATCAAACTTGGAATAATCGAGAATACATCCTTCAACTATTTGCTTCAGTGCTGATTGTGCTACCTAGAAATTAAATGAGCACTGTCATAGGAATCTTCGATTTTTAGCTCATGCGAAGGGCAGACTCGATGTGATCAACACCACTGTAAAGGGCAGAGAGAGCAAATATTGTGATTGATCATTCAAATTCATGACTTCATTAAGGACGGATCAAAATATTTAAAAGAGATAAGTATTCTTTGGTTGCTGAGTTATATCATTTGTTTTGATCTTGTGAATTCTCTTGAATTGTGTTGTGTTCACTAGCATAAGATCCTTTGAAAATTTCATTCATGATATAACTTGTATGATTTTTTGGATAGTTATGAACTACTTATAAACTCTTCTAAATGCTTTTAGGATGGATCGAGGAGCAAAAGGATGATGAGAGAATGCCTAAGGAATTCAAGGGAGGAAGAGCTTGAGGCATCCTATGAGGAATTCATGCAGGCTGAAGAGATAAACTTCATTGGAGACATCTCTCAAAGAGGAAGAATCTATATAGATTGCGATAAATTTCTTCGAAGAAGAGGAATTAACATTCAGAGGGAGTCTGACAAACCATCAAGAGGCAACCTTGGATGAGGAGGTCAGGAGGCTGATGCAAGTACTTAGAGCTTATGAGGGAGTAACATCTTCACGTGTTGTAATACTTAAATTCTCTGAGATAGAGAGATATGAGGTGAAAACCCTTTTTTATCTCTGAGACTGAGATGAGGTGTCATGTCGAGGGACTCCATGATGATAGGTCCCTGGATCTAACTTCAAAAGAACCCCAAGCACCCATAGTGTGGCTTAAAGGGGGGGTGTTGGATATAAGCCACACCCTGACTGATGATGGGCTAGACACAAGGGGATAGTAGCTCAGTTGATAGAGCTCTCCAACAACAAATGGAAGGTCCTAGTGAATTCTCTAAGCCAATTCATGTGTGAGCCAAAGGAAATTCATCTTATGGTTGTAAAACATATATTGAGATATCTTCAAAAACACTATTGACACAATCTTCTTTTCAGAAATGACCAACTAGATCAACTTGGATACTTTGTTTCAGATTGGGAGTGTAACCAATCAGAAAAGAACATTAGGATGTTGCTTCAGTTTAGGATTGGCCATGATCTCTTGGATCTGCAGAAAACATTCTTTTGTAGCACAAAGCTTGACAGAAGCTGATTACATTGCAACCTGTATGGGGGCAAGAGAAGCAGTTTGGCTTCGTAAAATTGCTTGAGGGACTCCTTGATCTAAGCACATTGAGATCCTACCATTATGAGACCTAGTAGAAAGGAAGTGATCCATTTGGAGTATATTAGTTCAAATGTTTAAACAACGGACATACTCAACAACTTCTCTCCAGAGTTAAGGTTGAACTCTTCGAGAAGAAAACTTGGTATGTAATTTGATATTATGTTTGAAATTCAAATTTGTCTAATAATTTGTACTAATATATAAAGATTTTTAATGTGTAAACTCTTTTGTCATGTGTGTGACTCCATGACCTTATGGGCCTACTACCCTATGTACATTATTGAAAGGTGACAATCTTTCTAATAATGAACACTTGTATTTGACATTGTAAAGTGACGACTTTACAATGATAAACTATCATGATAGATATCATATGACTTGATATCTATGGACATGTCATGATAGTATCTCTTGGACACTTTGATGGATATCATGGGACTTGATGTCATATGAAGATCATTGTGATCCTTAAAGAGATAATCATGGTGGATATTTAGATATCCGTGGATATGACATGAATTATGGTAGACATCATGTGACTTGATGTCAGTGCACATACCATAATGAAGATATGTTATGAAGAATGTCATGTGACTTGACACTTTCAGAAGCGTACCATATCTTCTGATATCACGAGTTAGGTGATATTACTTTTACTTGGTGGAAGTTTATCCTCCCTAGCTAAGAGGGAGTGTTATTAGAGTTTATCTACCCTAGATAAGAGGGAGTATTGAATAATGAAGATATGTTATGGAGAATGTCATGTGACTTGACACTTTCAGAAGCATACCATATCTTCTGATATCACGAGTTAGATGATAATACTTTTGAAGTTATTCTCCCTAGTTAAAGAGGGAGTGTTGAATAATGAAGATGTATTATGGAGAATGTTATGTGACTTGACAATATTGAGAAAAGCATACCATGTCTTTGATATCACGTGTGAAGGTGATATCTTCACTTATTTGATTTGAAATATCTTCCCTAGCTAAGAGGGAGTGTTGATGAATGATAGCTTAGGTTAGATATAAATGTTGATTGCCTAAGGCATCATCTTCATTTATATTAGACCAGATTGATCTTCATACTTATATTTC
Source organism: Sequoiadendron giganteum (assembly GCA_007115665.2). NCBI lineage: Eukaryota > Viridiplantae > Streptophyta > Pinopsida > Cupressales > Cupressaceae > Sequoiadendron > Sequoiadendron giganteum. The sequence goes on from CM021104.1 coordinate 429,306,872, forward strand.
TGAAATAAGTAAATTCGAATTTATAATGTGTGTATAAAATCGAAATATTAATATAAATCTGAACTTTCCTTTTAATCGAAATTTGAAGAAAGGATATGATAAAGGTGACTAACCGATTGGTAATCGGTTCCTCTTAGACACGCATGCTCATAAGAGACACGTCCCTTGAGTGGACATGCCTCCACTTGTGGAGACATGTCCTCTCAAGAGACATGTCTCTTAGAGGCGAGTCTTCTTCATACTAAAGGGAGTTCGATTGGTGATATGCAAACATTGAAATCTATTAATGTCCTGCAATCAACACATTCGACATCATGAGAAGAAATCTGAGAAACATCTTTGACAAATATAATCAGACCTGCTTGAATTTTATGATCCTCAACATGATGCATTATGATCATGTATGGATGCAATGTAATGAATGGATGTGTTTTCTTTTCAGTATCTTTTGACGAGATGTTATGGGATGGATGATATGCAAATGTTATGCTTATGCAAATAACATGGATGCATTTATTTTTGTGTATTTTCCTATGCAATTTTATGACATGTTGATGTATGCTTATGGATGTATGTATGGATAATGTAGATGTCCATGCTTATGATATGATAATGTGATGTATGTTTATGATATGTGTGCAATGATTTAAGATGCTTAGAATAACAAATTTATATTATTCATCACAACGTAAATGGTTAGGATGGTGTAGTGAAATATGATATGCTATGATTATATGAGATGTATGCATGCTGATGATTTGTGGATGCAGGATGGATGCATTGATGATGTTTTTGATGAATGTCATGATACTAGATTAGCATGGAGAGAAGATAGAAGAAACAAGATGAATGATTTTGACCATTAATTGTGATGATTGATTCAAAAGGTCCAACATCTATGATCCACCAAGACGTTATTAGAGATGGTGATGAGAAATGCATGATGATAATTTTCTCATATCTTGGGATTGGGATTTTCCATCATTCCTTATTGTTTGATATAACACATAGATATGATGCATCAAGGTATTGATAACTAGGATGATGTTGTATCTAGTGTAATGGACTTTGACTCTGCAAATAGATGGGATAGTTCTTGTTCACATCTTGACATATGAAAACCTTGTTGGAATGTAAGTCAGAAGTTTAAAATACATAGGACCAAAGCATACACAATAGTCAATAATCTACTCCAAAAAACCTCCCTACACACAACTACCAAGTATGTGCCAAGATTATTTTACAAGAATACCCACAAGCACAAAAAACAAAAGATAATGATCGATGCCCCATTCCTTTCTCTCTAAATTGTTTTGATAGACATCATCAAGAGGTCCTCAGAATGGGTCAATAAGATAAATCATAAGAAAAGATGAAATACAAACAATCAGTGTAGTATATATCTCTTTCCAATTTAACATAGCTAAGGTGATTTTTGATATTGATTTCCATTGTAGGAAGGATGCATCCTAGGACATGTAGATCAGTTGTTTTGATTAGGATGAGGTGTGTGATAAGTCATTGATACAAACTTCATTGACTCGTTTACCTATGATCTAGACCTTAGATTTTGACACTTAGGTTCTCACTTTATGACTTGTTATACTTTCTTTCTACTTGTTTTGCCAAAGGTTGAAGGCAATGATCGATTTATTATGGATGAAGGTTTATTTCGAGTGAAAGCAAAATGGGATGGATGGTTTTGTTGTTTTTTGAATATTTCAATGTTTTTGATGTTTTCTAATATTTTGAGGATATTTTTAGTCTTTTTGAATTGTTTATGTGAATATTTTGGTTTTTGATTATTTAGGGTTTTCCAATGTTTTGGGATTTTCTGATTTTTTAAATGTTTTGGGGTTTTCGGATTTTAAATATTTAGGGGTTTTTTGAGATTTGTATGTTTGGGGATTTTTTGAGATTTGAATGTTTAGGGATTTTGTAAGTTTTGGCCAAGAACCTAACCTAAAAGACCTATCCTCTGGGGTTGATCAAAGATTAGCCTTGCCTACATTATACACATAGAGACCACATAGCTCGACCGACTTGACTTATTGACAAATGAGATAATGAACAGTTGAGAGATGTTGGTTTATTATGATAGAATCCTAAAGACTAACCTAGGGTGTATCGGGGGCACATCAATGATGGCTTTTCCTACGTTCAAGCTCAGAGACTTGTAGTTCGACAAGGTACTATTTTTTTTGGATTTTCGATGTTTTGACATTTTTAGAGATTTTGATGTGTTTTAGATGTTTTGGATTTTGACTTTATAATTTTGCAAATGCTTTTGGATTTTGTGATGAATTTTTTATGAATGTTTTTGGGATTTTCGATTATGATTTCTAATAACCTTAAGATATGCAAGAACCTAATCTAATCCACAACGAAGTGCCCCCAGCATGATGCAATAAAATACCTCAATATAGGCATGAAAAATTAACCTTAGGAACATGCCAAGTAGTAATAAGGGGATACAATACCTCACAACATCAAGCTATGATATGGACACCGATGGATGATGGAATAAATAGGATGACATATGTGATGGATGGATGGGATGCCAAGAATGATAGGATAACGAGCCAAAGATAGTTGGAGGTGCTTTATTTATGCAAGGTGCTTATTTTCCAAGTTTTCACCAAGGTACTTGCCCAAAGCACCACCGAAGTGGTTTTCACTAGAGGATGATTATTTTTCTTTACTTTTTTTATCCTATTTCTCATTTTTTTTGGATTTTGATTTTTTTTTTGTATTTTCAGATTTACACCCTTCAAGACTAGGCATAAAACTTTTTAAGATGCAAGTTATTAGTTGGTTCCTGCAAGGGTTCACCTTCAGGTGTTGACAATTGGTATGCTCCTAATCCATAGCTTGTTGTGATGACAAAGGGACCCAACCAATTGGGTTCAAAATTTCCTTTAATATCCTAATATGGAAGATTCTTCTGATTCTAATTTAGGACAAGATCCCCTACCTAGAAAGGTTGACACTTGATCTTCTTGTTATAGCTTCATTTCAGTCGGTTTTGATATACTTGCAAGTGATTCAGGGTGTGAAGATGATGCTCATCGAATAATTCTAGCTCATTCAGCCGAGATGCTCTATATTCTTCATCAGTGATTAGGTTTTGTAGTGAAACTCGCAATGATGGGAGCTCGACCTCAATAAGAAAAATGGATTCTAATCTATAGACCAAGGAGAAAGGGGTTGCACTTGTAGGTGTGCGGATATTGGTTCGATATGCACAAAGTGTGGGATTTAACTGCAAATTCTAGTCATGGCCAATTTCATTGACTATTTTCTTTAGGATTTTCAGAATCGTCTTATTCATAGCCTCAGATTGATTGTTGCCTCGAGGGTAATACAGGTAGAGAATCAGTGTTGAATGATGAATCTTTGGCATAGCTCTTTTACATCCCGATTCTTGAAGGGTGTTATGTTGTCTGAGATAAGGGTTTTTGGAACACCAGAATGACATATAAGGTAATTCAGGATAAACTTATAGAAATTTTCTTTCTCATTATTTAGGTCATCATAATGGCTTTGACCCACTTGGTAAAGTACTAAGTGGTTGTTATGATAAACTTGTGGCCATTGGATGAGGTTGGAGTGATCTTTCCTATGAGGTCAAGCCCCCATTGTGAGAAAGTCCAAGGTGTGATCATTGGGTGCAACTCCTAAGCTGGAGCATGAATTAGATCTCCATGCTATTGACACTAGACACATTTCTACACATACAGATGGGATTCTCTTTCCATGGCTGGCCAATAGTACCCCGTCCTCAACAGTTTCTTTGCTCAAGTCATACCACTAGAATGGGAACCACATATTCCATTGTGTACTTTTGTTAAAGTGGTTAAGGCTTCCTCTTTGTTAAGACATCATAGTAATGTCCCTTCGATGCTTCAGTGGTAAAGGGTATCACCAAGGATCATGAATCGAGATGCCTTTTTTACAAATGTCTTTTTAAGGTTGGAGGTGATATCGGAGGGGAGGGTTCCTCTCCTAAGGTAGATGAATATGTCATGATACCATGGGGATCTAGGAACAACAATGACACACAAATTTAGATTCAAGGTTTTTGAAAGTTAGAACGAGAAGTTGTTCTACCAAGAATTCACATTAGAGGACGTTGTGCAGAATGTCTAACAATGATCCAATTATTTCCATAATGTTTGTTGCTCAGTTGTTTATGTGAGGAATCTTCTCAAAAGTTATATCAATAAAAAGGTCCTTGAGACTCTCTACAATATTTTTATAAGGAGTAAGCTTGTCATCCTTAGTTTGGTAGTCGTTATTGACTTGGTTGATGACAAGCTATGAGTCTCTACAGACTTTTAACTCTTGTATCTACCATTGAACTGCTATCCTTAGACATGTAATTAGGGCTTCGTACTCAGTACTTTTGTTAGTACATAGGAATGATAGCCTGTATGACTTTGGGATACAATCACCTTGAGGGGTGATAAAAATAATACCCTCCTCTAATCCATGTTGTGTAAACGATCCATTAAAGTACATTTTCCACTGATCTATTAGATTTACAAGGAACACTGATTCATCAAGGAACTCAGATATTAACGATTTCTCTGCATAGACAGGTGCCTCTGTTAGTTGGTTTTCGATCACTTTTCCTTTGATTTCCTTGTGATCCACGTACTCTCTGTCAAATTCAGTCAAGATCATCACCCATTTGGTTATTCGCCCAGTGAGAGTAGCTTTGGATAATAGGTATTTCAATGGGTCGATCTTTGCAATAAGCTTGACTTGATGTGACAACGTGTAATGTTTGAAATTTTATGAAGCAAAAACTACTACTAAGAATGATTTCTCAATGGATGAATAGTTTATTAAATATCCTACCAAGGTCTTGTTGATGTAATAGATAACTCTTTTCTTACCATTTTCATCATGTTGTGCTAGAAGAGGACCTCGTGTTGCTGGTGTTGCTGAAATATATAGGATCAATGGTTTGTTTGGTATTAGTGGCATGAGCACTAGAGGTGTCAATAGGTAGTCTTTGATTTGCTAGAAAGATTTATCACACTTCTCATCCCACTTGTAAGTTATTCCTTTATGGAGAAGATGTGAAAAAGGGTGGATTTTGTCTGATAGCTGTGCTATGAACCTTCTGATGGACTGAATTCTTCCTTGTAACCCTCTCATCTACTTCATTTTTTGTGGTGGTTCCATGTCCAAGATGGAATTGAATTTTTCTTGATCAATTTCTATCCCTCTTTTTGAGATGATATAGCCAAGAAGTTTCCCTAATGTAACCCTAAAGACACTTTTTTGGATTCAGCTATACTTTGTATTCTTTGAGTCTGTCGAAGACGGGTCCTAAGACTTCTATGTGCTCACCTCCTTTCTTTGATTTGGCCAAAATATCATCCACATAATCTTTGACTATTTTGTGGATCATGTCATGAAAGATGAGGGTCATTTCTCTTTGATAGGTTGCTCCTACATTCTTCAGCCCGAATGGCATTACACTCCAGCAATAGGTTCCCCATGGACAAGTGAATGCAGTTTTGTGTTGATCCTCCTTGGCGATCATGATCAGATTATATCCTGAAAAATCAACCATGAGTGACACCATTCATGCCCAGCTATTAAGTCCATGATGAGGTTGATGTTAGGAAGAGGGGAATCATCCTTCAGGCATGCCTTGTTTAGGTCTGTAAAATCTGTGCATATTTTGATGCCCCCAATGGGTTTGAAGATTGGTACCAGGTTTGAAACCCACTTAGAATAATCTATCAGTCGAATGAATCCAACGTTAAGAAGCTTTTGTAACTCAAGTTTTACCAAGAGTGCTATATGAGGGTGCATCTTCCTTAATTTTTGCTTTACTAGCTTAGCTTCAGGATAGACTGCTAAGTGATGCACAACCACTTCTGGATCAAGCCCTTACTTATCTGTGTATGACCATGCAAAGTTGGTTCTTCATGCTTTCAAGAATGTTGCTAGGTTCCTATGTTCTTCATCCAATAGGGATTCAACATAGAAAGTAATCTTGGGTGCTTCTTATGTTCCTACATTGACTGGAGTGGCCTTTTCTGCTAGAATTGTTGACTTCTTTGGATGCATTGCACTAAAGTGGAGCTTGAATCCCTCATCCTTGGGCACCTCAAAGAGGTTTTCACCTTTAGATGCGTCATTTCTTTTTACTATTTTAGGATCAAAAATTGCCACAAAGTGGTTTTCACTTAATGATCTGCATGTTAGTTGCATGTCATCAATTTTGCGACTAAAAGATTCAATTGTCTCCTCATTGTATGCCCCCATGTCTAGCTCTATGTGAAAACCATCTTTTTGATCTGCTCATGGTAAACTGTCATGGAGTCCCATGAATTCTAAGATCGCTTCATTGTTTTTGAATAAATCTAGAATTGGTGGTCATCGTTGGTCCAAGTTAATGAGTTGTGGGTATACTAGGCGTGTTTCAATCGGTTGGTTGCTTGAAGTAAAGGATGTTATGGATATCATGAAGAGGGATTTATTCTAAAATAATTCAGAAACATCAAGGGGGAATTCGTCTAGCGTAGCATCATGCGATGTCAGTAACCAAGAGGAAGCCTCAACTCGTTTAGCAGAAGTACCTTTGCCAAGAAGGGTAACCTTGCTAGTAGTAGAAACCTAGGCCAAGATTCTTTAGGTATTTCTCAAGAATGATGGGTTCTAGCAAACCATTATCATTATGTCCTATTTTATTGTTCTTGTTATAGCCCCATCCCTTCATTAGTTGAAAGCCTTTATTGTCATCTTCCATGGGAAGAACAGGGACAGGCCGTTCATCCTGATATAGCAGTTTAGATACATCCTCCTCATTGAAATATTCTTGGTTCAAATCCCCTCACTTGGTGAAGGTAGTAGCTACCATCTTGATTGTTTTGGGCTCTTTGTTACTATATGTGGGTTTCCCATGGGATTGAGGATAAAGAGGTAGCTCTCCCAAGACAAAGGTATCCTTCATTAGCTTATAGTTTCCACAACCATCATCCTGGATCATTGCTTCGATGTTGGGAATGTTTTGCACAATAGGTATTTTCATTTCTAATGTCGTTGCAAGGGATGATGGGTCAACAAATGAAGAGGATGGTGTAGGCCCTTCATCATTCTTGGGTATTTGGTGGATCTTATAGAACTTGGCCTCAAGGTTCTTGCAATAGTAAATGGGCTCAGGATCTCCATGGATGGTAATTTCTCTTCCCTCAAAAGGAAAATTTACACATTGATGATAGGTTGAGACTACAACTTTTAGGGTATGGATCCATGGTCGGCCAAGTAGGATGTTGTAGGGAAGATCAAGGTCTAACACTTGGCATGTAGTTTCTGCAATGATAGGTCCCACTTGGATGGGTAATGCAATGAAGCCTTGTGATACTCGCTCTTGATCATCATATGCTCTGATGGTGGTACTCTTTGCTTTCTCAATGGTATCCTTTGAATAGCCCAGGTTCTTGATCAATTAAAGGGTACAAATGTTTAGACTAGCACCTCCATCTACTAAGGCTCTTTTGACCTTGTTCTTATGAACGATGACCTCAAGATGTAAGGAACAATTATGAGATGGATTTGATGGTGGGTCTTGTTCTGAGAAGGTGAGAAGATCATTAGTGATGTGCCCTACCATAGCTTGAAAATATTCTATATCAATATCCTTGAGGACAGATGATGAAGATAAAGCGTTATATAAGATTTCCCTATGTGTGGGAGATATTCTCAATAGTTCCAAGATTGATATCTGTGCAGGGGTCTTCTTAAGATGATCTTGGAGATTGTACTTGCTAGGATTGAATATTGGAAAAGTAGGTTGCACCCTAGATTGAGATGGGACTCCTTGAATAGTGATGTTTCCATGTCGTGTGGTGTCTCCACACTTTGCACTAGGCCCTTTGATGGTGATAACGGTGATGACACTATCACAGGAGGCGACTACATTGGAATAGGTATGCTGCACGTTTATGTAATCCTTAGCTTTTCCAGTGTTGTTCCCTTTGTTATGATCTGGCATAGGGTTTTTGTATATCTTAAGATTCTAGTTACCGGCTGGTACTTAAACTAATATGGTGTCGCTCTCTATAAGGTCTTGAATAATATTTTTGAGCCTCATGTAGTTTTCCATTTTGTGTCCCTTGATTTTGTGAAAGTCACAAAGATCATTCTCATTGTACCAGGATGGTTTTTCCTGTGGTTCTTGGTAGTTTTCAAAATTGGGCAATGTCATCAAGTTTGAATCTACCAATTTCTTCATGACAGTCTCGATAGGCTTAGATAACTATGTGTACTTGCATTTCAGATAGTTGTTCTTGTTAGGGGTTTGTCTTTGTTTCATTTCGGTATTGTTGATCTGATTGTTCCAAGGAGGTATTGTTTGTTGTGTAGCTATTTGATTGTTGTTCAGTCTAGGAGCACTTAAGACCACCTTAGCATCCACCACGCCATCATTTGTTATATTTTTGTTTTTAGCCCAGACATGAGGCTTGTCGTTCGACTAGTTGATGGGTGATTGTCTTTGTAAGCTTGAGTATTTCCTTGTGAGATTAGAGCTCTCTTGATGTTAAGGGCTCTAGGGAAAAGCTCACCATAAGAGGTAATGCACTACATTTTCAAGTGGAAGGATAGATCCAAATCTAGACTTGCTATGATGATCCCCACTTGTTCATCAGGAAGGGGCCATTTACTCTTACTAGCTCTTTGTCTCCATCGTTGCAAGAAATTGGTGAAAGATTCTCATTTTGTTTTGTTTGAGAGTATACAACTCTTCTAAGCTTACATCTATGTCAAGATTAAAGGAGAAGTGATTCATGAATTTATTAGTGATTTCTTGAAAAGTTTTGATACCGAGAGGTAGTTGAGAAAATCAATCCATGGCAGGACTTGTTAAAATTTGAGGAAAAATGCACATTAGATAAGAATCATTGTAGGCCACCTCCATACACATTAAATTAAACTCTTTTACATGGTCCACATGACTTCCCCTCCCTTGTATTTATCAAATTTGGGGATTTCAAAGCTAGGAGGGAATGGTACCATTGCGATGTTTCGATCAAATGGATAGTGACATAGGTTATGTGTATGAGGCTTCTTTGTCTTGCCCATTCGAAGATCCTACATTTCTTGTGATAACACCTTAAGTTGTGATGCTAGATTGTCTTGCGGGTTTGGCGGAGGAACATGCGTTGCATATTGTGAGATGGAAAATGGGTTGTATGTGGGAGTCTAATATGATAAGGTGTTGTATAATGTGTATGGTGGTGTGGGATTTTATGAAGGTGATTGTAGTGTTGATGTATATGTTCCTGATGTGTTTGTATTGACGATGTTCTATTGAGGATTATAGTAGGAAATTTGTTGTTGTTGTTATTGTTGGGCATACTATTGAGCTAGTAAGGCTTGTTGTTATTGTTGAGCCACGGGGGCTTGCTATTGTTGTTGTGCTGCTAAGGTTTCTTGATGTTGGACTTGTTGTTGTTGTGCTGCTAAGGCTACTTTTTGTTGTTGCTGCTAAGGCTGCTTGTTGTGCTGTTAGGGCTACTTGTTGTTGCTGTTGTGCTTCTAAGGTTGCTTGTTATGTTGCTAGGGTTTGTTGTTGTTGTTGTTGTTGTTGTTGTTCTACTGCTAAGGCTACTTGTTGTGCTGCTAGGGCTGCTCTTTGTTGCTACTGTTGTTAAGCTACTAGGGTTGCTTATTGTTGTTGCTTTTGTTGGACGACTTGTTGATAAGCTTGTTGTAAAGTTAAGGCATGTGCTTGCACTGTAGGATTAATTGGTTGTTGGGACATCTATGATGGATTTTGGGTGTTGAAGTTTTGATTAGGTAGCGGATTGTTGATGAGAGACTAGGGGTTCCCTTGGTTTAATATTCCTTGGAAGATAGTGGATTGAGATGGAGGAATGTAAATTTGAGGTCCCATTTGATTTTGCATGGTAAAAGGGACCATGGGAAAAGATGAGGATGGTTTCATTAGATTTTCTAATGGTAATGACATACTAGGACCTTGATTTCATTGATTAAAAAGGTTCCCTTGGTTGATGCTTTGAGGATTTCCTTGCGCTAGGGATGTGAATAAGGTATTACCTAGGTTAATGGGATTGGTGAGATTGTTCTAATTTGGGTTGATGATGATGAGATGGATGTGTTTTGTGGAACCAATAGTGTGGATGAACTAGTTGGGGGATTGGATAGAGATGTCCCTATTTGCATTAGAGTTTGAATTTACATTAGGGTATTGGCATGCCCTTGTGGGTTGATTTGAGATATTTGGCCTATACTTCCTTGTGGGATGTTGGGCACACTTGTGGTACTTGTGGGGAATCATGAAGATAGGTAACCTCGATGTGTTGATGTTGTCATGGACTCATGAAGTGTAAGTGGTTTATGTTGATGCAAGGGGTGTTCGAGAATGGTTGAGGCACCAAAGGTTGGTGTCCAAGTAGTGCTTTGAGGTGGATTGGTATTGAGAGTACCCACAAGTGTGTTTATTTTGAATGGAAGAGTTAGACCAAAGTCCTTGGCAAGACTAGTTGCAAGACTAGGAGTGGATGTTTGATTTAGCCCTAGTGATGGGGTTGTTAAATCTTGTGTCAAAGGTTGCACAACAAACGATGGGGAAATCGGAGCAACGTTTTCTAAGGCTTCATGTTCTTGTTTGTACTTCATGATTTCTTCCTTAGTAAGTCCAAATGGGTTGTTCGTAACATCTTCAATCTCATATGGCCCTGATGGAGATGAGGGTTGTTGTGATGGGGTAACTTGAATTCTTGGATCTAATTCTAAAGGATTGGGATCACTTGAGGTGAATGTGACTTTGGTTTTCTCCATAAGTCTCTTGTGTTGTGATCTTGTCTTTACCACAAATTTTGGGTCACCTATGGGAGGGTTATGTTAAGATTTGTAATGTTTGAACTCTCTAGTTGACTCAAATATAGGTAAAAGGGATGCTCTAAGTATTTTGGGAGAAATTATGACAATGGGAGATGAAAAGGTGAATGATGTGGGAAGCGATCTTTGCAAACATTTTGGGACAACACTTTTGACTTAAGTTTAATGTTTTGATGTTTAGATAAAGGATGTTTATGAACTTGGAAATCTTTAGGGTAGACTTGTGACCTTCAAGATAAACTAGTTCAAATATGATAACTAAAATAACCAAATTCATAGAAAAGGATTCATTTCACATACAAAGTAGCTAAGTTAGGGGTTGGTTTGATAGATGTTTAAGTCAAAAAGTGTTGGTGTATTCAATTTTTTTCCAAAGTTTGGTGAAGTGAAGGATGAAGTTTTATGAAGGGGTGGATGAAATGTTTGACCCAATGTTGACCTAAAGTGAACCTTTGTTTGATAAGACCAAGGTAGTGAGAAACATGCTAGACCTATAAATTTTTCAAATCCTAAAGACTCAATGATTTAGATAGGTTCAAGATCATAAAAGAGACCGGGGTTTTGACTATAAAAGAATGCATACAAGTCTGGATTATTCCTTGAAGAACGTTTGTAGAAGTTGTATACCGACCTGGTTCTATTTTGGTGAAGTGCTAAAAGGTGTATTTTGAGAGATTTTGGGCTAAGATGCCTAAGTTTGAAGTGATGACCTGTGGACCTTCTCTTGGGGATTTTGATTTTGTGTGAGATCATTTACAAAAGTCCAAGTCTATGGAAGAAAATAAGATATTTATTGTCACACAAGTGGTGGCAATATGGTTCTTCCAACCTCAATATCAGTTTGTTCCTCTTCTTCATCTAAGATGTTTGCTACGTTTCTCCACTAGGTTGGTGTTTCTTTTGTTTCAAAAGTGAAGCTTCTCAAACTACTAATTATATTGATTTTTTCTCCTTCAATGAGTTCAAAGTTTGGTTGAATGATAGCAGACATGAGGTCAGGTTGGTCAACAAGAGCAATCAGTCTCCAAATGGTCATGTGGGGTTCAATTTTTCAAGCTTATCTTGCTTAAGTGAGTTTCTTTTTACCACAAACATGTGTCTTGATTAAGTTTCAAACTAAATGTCTATGTCAAAAACATCATAAATTTCACAAGGTCCATTTTGTGAAAAGGATGAAGTTCAAGCCATAGTTTCCTATGATGAATTTGGGAAGTATGTATTGAGATATAAACCAAAATACTTAGAGGTCTCTAAGAATAAATTCTTAGGACAAGCATTATTATCAAGGTTTTTTCAAAGGGTATCCATACTTAAACCAAAGGGTTAAATTTTGAAATGAGTTGGTTGATGTTTGTTTGCAATTTTTTGGAACCAAGAAAAGTATTAAACTGACTCACAAGCATTTACCATCTTAGGTTCATAAGATACTACTTGTTGAATCCCCACTTGGATTTCTTCAAACACTAAGACAATGCGAACAACTAGAGATTTTGTGACACTGGCTCCCCTCCACGACACACTTCTCGGGACCACCAAATCTCAAATCCTGAAGATCCAAAGATCCTAAGGATTTTCCTGTTTCAACAATGAATAGTAAAATGTGGGGTGGCCTCGGAATGAACGTTCCTACACCAACAAGCATAAAGGTTTTTGGCTTCTAAACAATTGGTTCTTAGTAAGGACTTTCATTCAAGGTGGCCATACACACGACAATATTAGCTTAAGATTATTTCAATCAAGAGGCCTCCCAATCCCTTCCTAAGAAAGGATTTTGATGTGTTACACGAAAACTAGTGGTTGCACTTGTCGGTATGACACATCCGCTCTTGTTGTTTATGAATTTTGTCATAAACACATTTTTATATAGTGGTTCAAAAGATATTAACTTTAGCTCGTTACTGCTTGGGTCGTTCCCTCCTTTTGAAGTAGGGAGGTAGGCCCTCTAAAGATAAAAAAAAGCAAGGAAGTACGTTTGTAGTTCGATCTCCCTAATCGCATGAAGCAAGGAGAGAGAACACACAACACCTTTTCCCTACACTAGCATGGGGTTCATTTTAATCCAAATTGAAATATGTGGGTGATTATACAAAATGTCAAAGGAATGTTTTTGATTCCCAAGATCGCCAAGTGGCACGAGAGAAGAGTATACACATTCAATGACATAAATGTAAATCACAAGACATAGCAAACACCTGTTAATTTTAACCCTCAAAGAAAAGGTGAGTTTATTTTAAGCACCAAATGAAGTGTTAAGTTGTATTGTTCAATTTTAAACCCAAAGCAACATAATGAGGTGAGGGTTCATTTTAATCCCATTTGAGCATTCATTTTAAAACCCAATTGAAATTTAGTATGGTCCTAAAGAATAAAATTAAAAGCATGCTAAATGGGTTATAATTGCTGCAAATGTGTCAAAACACTTGTTAAAATTATAATATTTAAAAATAAGAATGCTTCTTCACTTCAACTTTTATCGTCCAACCTGTAAAACCCAGTTAGCCTAAAAACCAAAACAAAGTCAAAGGCATGTTAGTGATCAGATGAAGTAAAAAAATTTAAAGCACATGCGAAAAAATTGACCACTATTTTGCTTACTAGAGAAGGGCATCGTTGTTCACGATAGCGTAACCATAAAGCAAATGGGTGTCGCTCTAGTTAAAATTAGTGTCACTGTGCAGAAATCCAATGACGGCGATAGTGTCGCTATTTGAGAGTGCCATTGTTTGCAAATTCTCAATACCTCTAAAAGATATTAGCATCGTTGTTTATTTTAATTAGCGCTAGAATATTAATTAGGCATCACTATATCAGATGATGATAATGTTGCTATATGGCGATGCGTTTTAAAGGCATTGTTGAAATCCTCTAGAGCGTCATATCTGTAAAAACTGGAAAATTGACTTCAAGAGGAAAATTTGTTAAATGTGATCAGTTATGCCCTCCTTTTAGCACCAAAATGTGATCAACAAATTAGTGTGGGCCAACTACACTTGATCCATGAAGAATCAAAGCATATTCATGCCACTAAACGTCAATGCAATAAAGATCATTCAAAATAAACTAAACTAAACATTTTTATCAAAACTATCTCTAATCCATTTGAAACTTATCCTATTATGGGAGTGGTATCGCATTCATGTGGAATGGCGACCCTTTCCCAATCCATGTGGATAAATGAGCTTGTTTCAACCAATTTTATTGAAAAAAACTGATGAAACCATTGATAGATGTGTGATGAAAGATGATTTAAAGCTAAATGAACATGATGCAATCTATTTTAACATGATTTATGTTAAAATGATCAAGATGTGCAAATGCAAAACTAATCTAAATAGATTATAAGCTAAAAATATTGAAACCCTAATTAACAAATAAACTAAATGTATGCATATAAGTTACCATGGAATTCATTAATGGAAGATAAGCTATTATGCAAGTAATTAAACTAAAAAAGATGCTAAATATGTGCTAAATATGAGGGTGAGTGTGAGTGATTTTAACAACATAAGTTTGATGTTAAAAGATGGATCCATTTGTCTCCAAATAGTGACTTATTTATAGGAGGACATATGAGAAATGGAGGGTTGAGATCAAAAAGGTTAATCAATGGTCAAGGATGGAAGAAGTTGGAGGCATGGATCGTGGATTTTCATCAACAAATGATAATCAATGATGAGATTCAATCAAGGGTTTACCTTTGTTCAAACAAACAAACTTTTATCTTGCACAAGAGGTCACAAGTTAAATTGCACAAAAAGTCAAGTAAGTTTGTTAGAAAAAAGGAATATTCCCCTTTTTCAAATGAGTGAGAGAGAATATTCTCATGGGTGAGGGAAAAAATATTTTTAGCAAATTAAAACAAAGTTTAATTGTGCAAAAGGGGAAGGAATATTCCATGGGAATATCCCCTTTTGGAGGAATGTGCAAAGGAGGAATGTGCAAAAGAGGAATATTCCCTTGCAAGTGGGGGGAATTAGATTTATTATTAATTGATAATTAAAACAATGTTAATTATGCAATTAGGAGATTTAGATGATTTTCATTAAATAAAGTGATTTAATGAAAAGGGGGAAAGTGAAATGATATTTAATTAAATAACTTAGGGTTATTTAATTAAATAAGAAGACTTAAGGATTTAAATTAAATAACTTGGTGTATTTAATTTAATAAGATGAAATGTTAGCATGAAAAAGGGTGAATTAACTTGATTAGATTAATTAGGTTAATAGATGAAAATGACACAATTAATTAAATAGATAGGCTAATTTGATTAATTAAGCAAAAAGAGGATGGGTTTCAAGACGAAATGATGTTAGTATACTTGATTCAAGTGCATGATATCATTCAAGACATTTTTAAGTATCTATAGTGAGATGTATCTATATCCATATATCTTGTATACACATATACATACACATTACATGTACATTTATTTACATATGTAAGTTATAAATTATATATACACTATATACTATATGTATTTTCCTTGGGTCTCGAGTATTCACTTCGTCAAGTTCCTAACCATTAAATAGTGATCCAATAGTGCTCCAAAAACTATTTTTTATTTGGATTGATAATTTCCCTCACCCAATCCCATATGTTATTTTGTCCAATTTCATCACATTATAGAATATCACAGTTGCATTGCCATCCCTTAAAGGCATGTATGTGAGCAAAGTGGATTGAGAGTCTTTACTCTATGAATTCCAAAGGAGAAAGGCTTTTAAAGACCATTTTGATGGTTCATTTTCCAAATTATTGGAGAAGATCATTGAGGTAAGGTTTCATTAGAAATTTTGGTTTTTTAATTTTATAATGTTACCATTTATTTATTTTTATAATTAATAATATATACCACATGTAGTTATGTAGTTATGTTTACAACTGCATGTTACATGTGTCTATATACAAGTACATTTAATAAATACACACATTAACATGTAACTACATACACACATACACATATAACATGTAGATGCATATATGCATATATATGCATGTACATACGTATATGTGTGTGAGTATATACACTCATATATACATAGCATGTAACTATATATGCATACACACATATATAACATGGAGATAAATATACACATACACATAATGTGTACATATAAACATCCATATATTATATACATATAATAAATGTATGTTTGTGTGTATATGTAGTTACACACCACACATGCATGCATGTATATATGTATTACTACATGTTACATGTGTATGTGTGTGTACTTAGTTACATGTTATATGTGTGTATATACATACACATGCAGTATATAACTATATTATATCTACACATACATATATAAATGTGTATCTATGTGTGTGTGTATACATCCATACATGTATGCATACATATATACACATGACATATGTATGCCTATTTATATAAGTATGCATATATGCATGTATATGTATCTATACACATATGATATATATCATGTGTATATAGATACATATATATGCATGTGTGTATACATGTAAATTCATATATACTTACATATGTATGTATACACACACACATATATATACATATATGTATATGTATATATTTGTGTATATATATGTATGTATATGTAGGTACATATTTCATGTGTATGTGTATATGTAGCTATATGTTACATGTGTATGTTTATATATATGTAGTTACACATTAGGTGTGTATGTGTGTATATATACATACACATGCATAATATGTATGTATTTATATATACACAATATATATTACATATGCATATACATGCATGCATTCATATATATAACACACACATATGTTAGACATACAAATACTGAGAGGGGGTGAATTAGTAATTAATACCTTTTAATTTAAAGCACTGCATTCATAATATCATGAAAACATAATCAATGGCAATGCAAGTAATGAACACATCCACACAAGAGAACACCAAATTTACATGAAAACCCTGAAGGGAAAAACCACGGTGAGAAAAGATGTTTGGATGTACTGTCCAAATCCAGCCTCACAAAAAATATGAAACTTACAAAATTTTATGGGAAACAACCCATTGAAGACACCAATCCCCTTATAATGAATTCAAAAGAACCACCTACAAGATAAACCAATCCCCTTACAATGAATTTGTAGGCACCAACCTATAGGAGACACAATCCCCTTATAATGAATTCATAGGCACCAACCTACAAGAGACACCAATCCCCTTGCAATGAATTTGCAAGTACCAACATACAAGAGACACCAATCCCCTTACAATTAATTCATAGGAACCAACCTACAAAAGACACCAATCCCCTTACAATGAATTCATATGCACCAACCTAAAAGAGACACCAATCCCCTTACAATGAATTTGTAGGCACCAACCTATAGGAAACACAAATCCCTGCCACTAAGCACCAACTTAGCTACTGAGCACCAACTCAAATTAAGAGGCTTTAACCTCATATTATAGAAAGAAATATGGATCTACTTTCACTTAACCTACTTTGTATTAGCAATTGAACATCTCAATTTGTTCAACTTCCTTGACTTCTCTTTTCTACTTGCACATCAATTTACACACATTTTTCAGATAGACACATTACCACTCTTACCTTCATGAAAATTATCTATATATATATATATATATCCATTCCATCATGTTAATGATATCTCATTTCAGCCTAGAACCCTTTAACACCATCCATAATTATCCATGTTGACCAAGGATAAACCTTAATTTAAAATGATATGAAACATGTAGTCAGCTCAACCCTAAATCATATATGTTATCGCCAGTGTAAGATGACATCATACACTTCCTTCCATTATATTAACTGGTGCTATTTTCCCTTCATGTGCTTCCTCCAACTGGCACATGCTTCCCTTCTCTAATGTAAACACTTAGACATTATCACTGTCAACCAACGAACACAAAATTTACTCTTGTCACTTCTATCTTACAACTTTGTGATTCAAATCTATTGAAACTATAGATTAATATACTTTATGTGTAGTAGTACTTGACTTCCAAACCACAAGAAATAACAATTAACAATGATAGAATATGGTAAAAAATATGATGATAGTTCAATACATAACATATTCTACTTCTGAGTAGCAAACCTCAGAACACTTCTGTAAATATTTCAAGACTTTTACAAAAGTAGTAAACAACAGGCATCATCAATTTCATATGTACCCTAGCTTCCCATGTTTCCCTTATTCAATAATGATAACATTAACATTCTGCAACATTTGCAACTGAAAAAAGTGATATACCAAATTCGCACATATTTGACATCAATGACAATCTACAACATTGACATCAATGAAAACACTAAGCTCAACAATCTCCCCCTTTGTAATTGATGGAAAACAAAGAAATGACCAATCCTTGTTTACATTCTTGTCCATATCTCTTTTTATCTTTTTCTCTCCCCACTTTATATTCTCTCCAAAGCATGATGGTCTAGATACACATTGTATTGTCCCTTATATTGTCATTTTATCCTTTTCTCCCCCTTTGACATTAATGGAAAGGGGACTCTTAGTTCCTTCATTTTATAATTTATTCTCCCCTATGTTATGCAATCCATTTACTGTATCTTATTGCATTTAACCGTAAACTATCAATTTTTGCGGCAGGCAGTCACAACTCAAGAGAAACTTCTTTATACCAGTCTCAGAGCTTTGGCCAAATCCGTTACCTGAAACACCTTGGGGGTTCATGACTAACTCTCCATGAACCTATACTTCCTCTTTTTTACTTAAGAGGAGGGAGATATTACTCCCAACTTCCACCTAAGATACTCAAATGTTTCTTTTAGAAGTGGTTTAGTAAAGATATCTACAATCTAGTCTTTTGTGTCAACATACTCCAGCTTGACTTCCTCATCTGCAACCTTCTCTCAAAAATTGATACTTGATTGATATATGCTTTATCCTAGAGTACATTACCAAATTCTTTTAAATATCATTTGCACTTATATTATCACAAAGAATTGAAATGGGTTCATCATATTCAATTTCATATCCTTCAAGGTTTGTTTCATCCAAACTACCTGAGTGCAACATGATATTATTATAATTTATTTCAATTTTGCAATAGATAAGGACACTAAATCTTGTTTTTTTCTCAACCAAGATACAAGACTATCTCCAAGAAAGAATACACCACCATTAGTTCTTTTCCTATCATCAACACTTCCAACATAATTTGCATTTGTATATATTGTTAATTTGAAGTTTTTTCTTCTTGGATACCACCGACCATAGTTCATAGTAGCTTTCAAGTATCTAAAGATTATTTTTACTACCTTTAAATGTGTCTCCTTAGGTGTAGCTTGAAATCTTGCAACCATACATACAACTTGCATAATGTCTTCTCTAGATGTAGTTACATATAATAGACTTCCAATCATAGACTTGTACAAAGTTTGATCTTTTATGGAAGACTCAACATCCTTACTAAGCTTACATACAATAACCATAGGTGTACTAACCAATTTGCAATCTTCCATGTTGAACTTATTCAACGTCTCCTTGACATTCTTTATTTTTTATATGAATATACATTTGTGTGACTGAGATATTTGTAAACCAAGAAAAATCAGAACTCGCCAAGCATGGACATTTCATTTTTTTTTTCATTTCATTAGAAAACTCCTTACACATAAAAAATGATTTCATCAACATAGATAATAGCAAGTAACTGATGGTCACCTTCAGTTTTGATGTAAAGATTACTATCAGCTATACCTTTCTTGAATCCTTGTTTCTGCAGAGACTTATCCAATCTTGAATACCATATATTGGGGCCTTGCTTGAGTCTATACAATGCTTTCTTCAATTTGTAGAAAATATTCTGATCCTTGGACAATTTAAATCCTTCTAGTTTCTCAATGTAAACTTCTTCCAACTCACCATTCAAAAATGTTGACTAACTTGATATCCATCTAATATACTTTAAAGTTGTTGAATGTAGATAATGCCAAAAACATCCTAATTGCTTCAAGTCTAGCTACCAGAGAAAATATTTTTTCAAAGTCAATACCTTCCACTTGAGAATAACCCTTATAGACTAACCTTGCCTTATTTCTAATCACTTTTTCATCTTCATTGAGTATTTCTAAATACCCATTTTCTATCAATAACATTTTTATCCTTAGGCCTTGGAACAAGTTCCCAAGTTTAATTCTTTTCAATATGATTATGTTCTTCTTCCATTGCTTCTATCCAACTCTCATCCTTGCTAGCTTCTACAAAATATTTTGGCTCAATTTTAGATAGCAGAGCAAAATATACATGTTCATTCATTCTTAATAACCTTCTTCTAGTTAGAACTCCACTATATTTATCTCCAACAATTTAACTCTCAAAATGATCTCTTTGAACATATCTTATCGGAGTTTTTTTATTAATTCTCTCAGACTCACTCTTTGTATCTTCTTTAATAGTACAAAATGATCCATGAGAATCATTGTCATCATCATATGATGCCAACTTATAGTGCAGTGTCTCATCAATTTTTATAAATTTACACTTTCAACAACCTTCTTCAATATTTTGTTGTAGCAGCTATATGCCTTGCTCCTAGTTGAATAACCAAGACATATACCTTCATTAGATCTTGATTCAAACTTACTTAAATTTTCATCCTCTCTTTTGATGTAGCATCTGCTTCCAAATATTTTGAAATGCTTGATTGATGCCAGTCTTCCTTTACATAATTTATAAAGTTTCTTAGTGTTAGTCACTCTTATTTATCCTCTGTTGAGAATGTAGACTAGATGGTATGAAAAAATTCTCCCCAATATATATCAAGTAGTTTAGCTTAATTCAACATTATCCATACCATTTTATGAACTGTTATATTCTTCCTTTCCATAAATCCATTTTACTAAGGAGTCCTTGCAATAGAGTATTGTCTCCTAATTCCATGTTTCTCATAGAATTCTTCAAAATCATTAGAAGTGAATTCACCACCTCTATCAGACCTTAGACACTTGATTGTATGACCAATATCATCTTTCTACCAAAGCTTTGAATATTTTGAAGTTCTCTTTTAAGAAAGTCACCCATGACATCCTAGAAAAATTATCAATGAGCATCATAAAGTACATATCTCCTTGTAAGCTCTTTGTCCTCATTGGTTTGTACAAGTCTATATGAACTAGTTCCAATGGATTTATAGCAAAATATTCCTTTTTTAGAAATCTCACTTTTGTCAGCTTTCCTTCTTGACATTCTTTGCAAAGAGTGCATGGGGCTTTGCAATCTTAGGCATATCTCTTATTGCTTGTCTAGAACTGATCTTCACAAGATGATCAAATTTTATGTGACCCATCCTTCTATGCCAAATCCATATTTCATCATTTTGTCCCAAGATGCATTTCTATTTTTTGATCTCATTGAGATTGTACACATTACTTTATATCCTACTTCCTTCATCAAAAATATTATCAATGCTTTCTTGTCTGATTTCACATCTTCTTGCATCGAATAACATATTGTAGCCTTTGTCACACATTTGACTTACACTCAGTAAGTTATGCTTTACACCTTCAACATATAAGACATCATATGTCTTAGTTTCTCCACCATCAAGACTCAATGTACCCTTTTCAAATGTCTTAGCAATAGAATTGTCACCAAGCCTTACTGACCTACTATTCCATTTTTTCAAACTCATAAAATTACTTTTGTCTTTGATCATGTGGCTAGAACATCCACGGTCAATGATCCATAAATTTTTCTCATTCTGTGCATGAAATGCGATTTGTGCAATCATTGACTTTTTAGACTTATGATCTTCAATATTCTTTTTCCACACCTTTTTGGTCTCTTTTTTCCCGATCAATAACTTTCCTATCTTGCTTAGGAAGATTCTCAAAATTACTTTTACAATTTCTTGCAATATGTCCAAAATTGTTGCACTTGTAACATATGAAATTGAAATCAAATAGAGGTACAAATGCATTCCTACTCAATAAATTATTCTTTGTTGTAGGAAACCTTCTACATTATATTGCCTTATGACCAAATTGATTGTAGATATAACAGTAACCAAAAAATGAATACTTGAACCTGGTATTGTAGGCTTGCCATTTTGGATTTGAACTTTTGAATATTCTCTTCTATTAGACTTCAATGAAAGCATCTTCTTCCTTTTTGAGTTCTCCAATCTCCTTAGATTATTTCGTGTTCAAACTTCCAACAACCTTTTCATCAGGATCCTTTATAGATGTATTCATGGGGTGCTTAGTAGTCTTTAAGCTCTTTATTTCATTCAATCCAATCCATACTTGATGTGAGGAGACCTTTGACTATTGATAATCTCATCTAGAATCACTGTGCTCTTTTCAAACTTCATATTTTTTCTCCTCAAACCATTTGCTTTCTCTAGATCCTTTCTCAAGGATACCACTTCTAATTCAAGTCTTTCAAAATCCATTTTCTTTTCCTTTAGTTTTTTAGTCAAGGAATCTTCTATCCTCTTTTCTTCTTCTACGTGAACTTTCAAATCTATAACCACCCTTTTTTATTCCTTTAACTTCATTTGTGTTTCTGATTTTCCTTTCTTGCTTTCATTAGTTCATCTAGGGAAAAAATAAGTTCTCCTTCTAGATCAACTTCCACATGTTCTTCATCATCTTCAAATTTTTCTTTTTCTATGTTACCATCTAAAGTCTCCATTTTCATGAATAAAGCATCATCTCTTTCACTTTCACTTCCAAAGGTATAGTGATCACAATCATCAGATGAATAACTATCTTCCTTAGAGTAGAGGCTTTTCTTATACTTGTGATAATAATTATTCTTATCTTTAGACCTCTTATATTCCTTTTGACAAGACTTATACTCTTTTTATTCATCATTAATTTTTTTGAAAGGACACTTAGCAACAAAGTGACCTATTTTACCACAACTAAAACATTTGAAGGGTAACATACCTTTGTACTTATTGAAACCTTTCTTTATCTTCCTTACAAAATTTGCTTCTTCAGGATTTGATTCATCACTAGAGTTAGGATCTTCATTTATCTTTGATGCATTGAAGTTTACCTCTTTCTTTGAGTTTTTATCATTCATAATCCTCATTTTATATATAGTGAGTAGCTCATGTAGTTCATCCATTTCTAGAGTGTTTAGATATTTGGATTCTTCAACAATAAATAAATAAATAAAATATCGAGGGAAGAGATCTAAGTACCTTTTTTACAATCACTAGCTCTTTCACTTTTCCACCAAGTTCTCTAATGGTATTGACTTCATCCACCTAGATAAGGTACATGCAACAATATTCTCTTCTTCCTTCACCTTCAGACTCTCAAATTTTCCTTGGTAGGTCTGAATATTTTCTTGCTTGACTTTATCATCACCTTCATAAATATTATGAAGCTTGTCCCAAATCTCCTTTGCAGTCTCGTACTACATTATCTTGACAAACTCATATTTGCATAACCCACATAGAATTTCATTCTTTGCTTTATCATTTTTCTAATAGGAATTCTTTCCCACTTCATCTCTTAGAGGATTTTCAATATTTTCATAACCATCTGTAACAGATTGCCAAACATCAAACCCTAATTCCATCAAGTAGGCTTCCATCCTTACAATCTAAAAATAATAATTTTATCCATCAAATAGCAGTGCCTTTTTGAAGAAAGACCTTCTTGTCTTGTTGTGTGTGTCATCCTAGATCTACCTCAAGCTATTAAGCTTCACCACTTGGAACTTAGCTCTAATACTAATTGTTAGACACAAAAATATTGAGAGGGAGGTGAACCAATATTTAATACCTTTTAATTTAAACAATTGTATTAAAAAATCATGAAAACATAATCAATGGAAATGCAAGTAATGAACACATCCACTCAAGAGAACACCAGACTTATGTGGAAACCTTGAAGGGAAAAACCATAGTGAGAAAATATGCTTGGATCTACTGTACAAATCTAGCCTTACAAAAAATATGAAAATTACAAAATTTTATGGGCACCAACCCATTGAAGACACCAATCCCCTTACAATTAATTCATATGCACCAATCTATAGGAGATACCAATCCCCTTACAATGAATTCGCAGGAACCAACCTACATGAGACACCAATCCCCTTACAATGAATTTACAGAGACCAACCTACAAGAGACACCAATCCCCTTACAATGAATTTGTAGACACAACCTACAGGAGACACCAATCCCATTATAATGAATTCATAGGCACCAAACTATGTGAGACAACAATCCCCTTACAATGAATGCATAGGAACCAAACTGTAGGAGACACCAATCACCTTAATTGAGCACCAACTTAGTCACTAAGCACCAAATCAGATTAAGAGGCTTCAACATCATATTACAAAAATAAATATGGATCTACTTTCACTCAACTTTCTTTGCATCAGTAGGTGAACATCTCAATTTTCTCATTCCTTGACTTCTCTTTTCTACTTGTACATCAATTTATATATATATTTTTCACATAGACACACCACCACTCTTACCTTCATAAAAATGATAATATATATATCCATTCCATTATGTTAAAAATATCTCATGTCGGCCTAGAACCATTTAACACCATCTATTATTATCCATGTCGATCAAGGATAAACCTTAATTCAAAATGATATGAAATGTGTAGTCGACTCAACCTTGAATCAAATGTGTTACTGCCAGTGTAAGATGACATCATGCCCTTCCTTTTATTATCTTAAATAGTCATATTTTACCTTCACATGCTTCCTCCAACTAGGGTATGCTTCCCTTCTTTGATGCAAACACTCAAACATTATTCATAGTCAACCAACAAACATAGACTTTACTCTTGTCACTTCTATCTTGCAACTCTATGATTCAAATCCACTGAAACTATAATTAAGATATTTTATGTGTATTATTACTTGACTTCCAAACCGCAAGCCATAATAAATAACAACAGTAGAATGCGGTACAATATACTATGACAATTCAATACAAAGCATATTTTGCTTCTAAGCAACAGACCTCTGAATAATTTCACAAATATTTCAAGACTTCTGTAAAAGTAGTAAACATACAAACATCATTAATTTCATATGTACCATGACTTACCATGTTGCCCTTATTCAATAATGATAAAATTAACAGTCTACAACATTTGCAATTGAAAAAACTAATATTACCAAATTTACACATATTTGACATCAATGATAGTCTGTAACACTTTGACTGTTGGAAATCCAAGGTGAAACTTTCAGCAATATGAACTTAATAAAGTGGTTGAAAATCTGAAATATGTATATTCAAGATTCCATAAAGAGATTATGTGATTAAGAATTCAACAATGAAAGCAAAATTAGCAATACCACAAGTTTCCAAACACAATTAACACAAGATATACGTGGAGAAACCCTTGTGGAAAATTTTTTTACACCCAAAGAGACCCAATGTTTGTATTAATCTTCAAATGAGATTCAATAGTACAACACTTCTCTCTATATTTCAGTAGCACTTCGTCACTCTGACAACCTGCAAACAAACTCTACAAGCCACCATCTCAAGGCTCTAATATATAGAAGTTTGTGGGAGAGAATACTGCAAATAGTATCCCAAAACAACAAGAAAACCCACCTGGAAAACCCATGCTCCCCTTAGTGGATAACCCATAAATATGGCACAAAATATTGAATAACCACATGGCCTTCACATGGGCACCTAATCCATAGCCAATTAGAATTGGTCAATACCGAGCGCTCCATAACTCTCCGATGACTTTATGAAGAACATGCACCAACATGCAAACTTGAGTGCCCAACTATACAAGAGCATGAAATTAACATGCAAGGATATGCACACCAAAGTGGTCCCCACTCACAAAGTTGGATGCTCAAGAG
The DNA here is from genome assembly GCA_007115665.2 of Sequoiadendron giganteum. Lineage (NCBI taxonomy): Eukaryota > Viridiplantae > Streptophyta > Pinopsida > Cupressales > Cupressaceae > Sequoiadendron > Sequoiadendron giganteum. The sequence goes on from CM021104.1 coordinate 429,332,607, forward strand.
GAATATTCTTTTGGGATGCCTTGTAACCATCTCCATTAAGGGTCCACCTCTTTGAATGCAATTATAATTTGTATAAGAAAATAAATAATAAATCTGTTGTCCCTCATGTCCCATGGAACACTTTCCAAAGAATATGGAGGCACATAAACTAACTCAGGATAGCAATTATAATCTGGCCTATCTTAAAATTCTCCCACTTGACATTATACATTTCAATTACATCCATGAGATATAAAATATAATATAATTAAGTATAGTGATCAAGGCCCATGGCCTTCCTGCACCAAGGGAACTTATCTGTGGTCACTGGCTTCGTGAGAGAATCTTCAACATCATCTAAAGTATCAAATTTATTAATCAAGACCTTACCATTCTCAACCATTTCCTGCACAAAGTGATACTGAACATCAACATGCTTAGTATGAGTATGATATATAGGATTTTTGGCTAAACATATAGCACTCTGATTGTCACACCAATCCTCATTGTCCTGCAATCAAAACCAATACCATTATCAAGTCTTTGTAACCAAACTAACTCCTTAGAGGCATGTGTAGCAGCCATATACTCTATTTTGGTGGTGGACAATGCAACTGTAGGCTGCCTCTTACTCATCCAACTCACTGCACCTCCAAACAAACTAAAAACATAGCCACTAGTGGACCTTCAACTATTGAAGTCACCTGCCCAATCTACATCAACAAAACCTTGTATGTCCAATGACTTAACCACATCATCAATACCATGATAAACCAAATAGTAGTCTGAAGTACCACGTAAATATCTGAACACCCTTTTAACAAAATTCCAATGCTCTCTACCAGGGTTAGACATAAACCTGCTCAAAACTCCCATTACTTGGGCTATATCTGGTCTAATGTAAACTATTGCATACATCAAACTACCAATGGCACTAGCATAAGGATCATTAGACATCTCTTCGGTATCATCATTATAATTAGGACATGTGTCTAAAATCAATTTAGTACCAACCAAAATTAGAATATTTACCGATTTACAATCATGCATATTAAACCTCTGCAAAATGGTATCAACATACTTACTTTGACTTAATCAAAGCTTTCAATGAACCCAATATCTACTGATCTCCATCCCAAGAATATATTTTTCAGTCCCCAAATCCTTCATATCAAATGTGCTAGAAAGCTGAGTCTTAAGCTCCCTAATCATCACCTTGTTGTTACCCATAAATAGTATGTCATCAACATACAAGACAATGATTAGTATTTGATCATGAATAACCTTAATTTAAACACAACGATCCTTCTCACTCCTAAAAAAACCCAACTTTAATGCAATAGCATCAACTTCTAGTACCACATCCTAGGTGACTGTTTCAAGCCATATAAAGATCTATTTAACCTGCAAACCAAGTGTTCTTTTCCTTTCACAACAAAATCGTCAAGCTCTAGCACATAAATCTCTTCCTCGAGATCCCCATGCAAAAGTAATTTTAACATCCATTTGCTCTATTTAAAAATCATAAGCAACAAAAATAGATGATAGGAATCTAATAGAAATTAACTTGGTAAAAGGAGAGAAAATTTCACCAAAATCAACTCCCTCTCTTTTGGAGTAGCCCTTGGCCACCAATCTGGCCTTGTACCGCTCTAACTGACCATCTGCACCAAATTTATTTTTAAATACCCACTTGCAACCAATGGGATTTCTTCCTTTGGGAAAACTCTCAAGATCCCAAGTATCACAACTATCCAAAACCATCATCTTCTCTTGCATGGGCTCCGTCCAAGAATCACTTTCTTATGAAGAAAGAGCCTCCTTGTAGGATCTAGGTTCATCATCAGTACTCAACAAATAAAATACACAACAAAAATTGGATGGGCTATACTTTTCAACTGGATTTTGTTTCATTGTGGATCTTCTCAAGGTAGGAGTAAGGGGTTCTTACTACTCGTTTTCTTCTATATGCTTATTCTACACATCATCTAAACTCTTTGAAACCTCTTCTTCTTCTTCTCCATCTTCTAATCCATCTGGTGGTTCTTCCACATGTGCATCTTTATGCTTCTCTATCTTTGTCTTGAAGTGCACCATTTTTGTCTTATCTTTCTCCTTTGGTTGTTCTTTACTCAAGTAAGCTCTAAACTCCTTGAAAGTCACATCTCTATAGAAAACCATTTTATGGGTTAGTGGATTCTAAAGCTCATAACCTTTTACATTCTCATTGTAACTAACAAAGCTGCATTTCAATTCTTTTGGATCCAATTTAGAATGCTTCTCTTGAGGCACATGAACAAAAGCCCCACAACCAAAGACCCTTAAATGTGAAATATAAGGCTTTCTACCTATCCACACTTCATAAGGAGTTTTATGAACAAGAGTTAAACAAGGAGATCTATTAACCAAATATAATGTAGTACTTACAGTTGTAGGGGAATTTTAGTCATCTCAGAAAAGAATCCAAGATTTGTAGTGCCTTTGGTAACTTTAATTTCAATTAGATTGCCTAAAAAACACGTACAACTATGTCACAAAGTGGAATCACACACAGTTCATTTCCCACATTAAACCTTCTGAGAGAAGCTCATTCAAATTCAGTTTCAACAACTTGCATAAACAAATCCAAAAAACAGAACCAATAAACATGAAAGATGGAACAAAAGATTAGAACACATAGATTTACGTGGGAAAACCTTTTTTGGTAAAAAACCCCACACTCCAAAGAACTAGCCATTATATTATTCAACAACATATCACAGTTACAAATACAATTTAGGCTTACAACCTTTACAGGAGACACATCTTGTTTCATCTGGAGACAAACTGGTAGCAACCCTATGACAAGAGTTTCCCTCTCTCCTTTTTTACATTTCTCTGATCAACCTCTCAATCCATTACAACCTTCACACTATTACAATACTCTCACACAGTATACAATGTAGATTAACAATGAAAGATCGATTCAAACATTCTATCAGGAGATATTTCGGCAACATAACCTTTCTTAGATCTTCCTTTTAATTCTTATTGTAGAACATTCAATGTTTATACCATTCGTTCTCAACTGACAAGAAATAGTTCAACTTCCTTTGTAGATCAGTTTGTTTTCCTTTTGTTAGACCAACCATCAACATGACCAGGTCACCAAAAAAACTTCCCCAACTCATTCATGATCCTCCAATGAACATCAAACACATTGGCGGTCAACCAAGTTAGCGTCCTTCCAACCACAGTCTTCTTTCATGTTCATCGGCCAGACAAAAGACCATCAACCACAACCTATAAAGTGACACCGAACACCAAGGTCTCCTCATTGTTCATTTAACGTGTTGAAGTCTCGACCAGGCCTATCGGCAAGACAATGTCCATTAACAAGAGTTTCTAGTGTCACATCAAAACCTTAAGTCACCCTGATGTCATTAATCTCAAACACCTTTCGAACCATCTTGTCGGCTTGAGTCAAAATGATGAACATGAATAGGTCTATCAACATGACCAACACTATTGGTGAACATCTAAGATGTCACCTTGATAGCCGAGGTCTCTCCGATGTCCCAAAATAAAATCAAGACCACACATTGCCAAGAGTCACACCAAAGTTCAATAAAACAAATCCATCGGCTAGAACATCACCATCAGACAAGGATCATAAAGTCTCATCGAAGTTTGATGTCACCTTGATGACCTTAAGCCCAACTGTAGTTCAGAACACCTCATCGACAAGAGTCGCATCAAACATAGCTCATCATACAGACCAACACTATCGGTTCAACAACCACAAGTCTCACTGAAGACCAGAGTCACCTCGATACATATCATCGACCAGAGTCACCCTAACGGTACTACCATTAGTCAAATTCCTACTATCAGTTCAACATTCTTAGGTCTAATCGAAGACCAATGTTACCTCGATGATCTGTTCATCGGCAAGAGTTTCCATGCATTACACCGATCTCGGCCAGATACGCTCTACCGTTAAGACCCTTTTTGAACTTGCATGTCATCCCGACAAAGTATCATCAACTTGACTTACATCGATATAAATTTTTGGCCAAACTTCTATCATGGACAAGAGTTAGAAAACTCACGCCGATAGTTCAGGTCACACCGACAACCTTCATCGCCAGGACACACCAAAGGTCTCACTGATATGTTCAAAAAAGGAACTTGACAAGGAGAACTCAGATCGGGCTGAGTCACACCGATCTCATAGATAGTTCAGGATCACTATGCAGATCGGCCAGAAATCTCAGTGGTCACACGAAAATTTCTCTCTCAAAGGTTTAGGCCAGTGGGATTGAGGCACACAATTCCAACAATCTCCCACTTGACAAAGATCACACTGGCACCTCCAGAGCACTTAGGAACTACAAATATCACACTGGCACCACCAGTTCAGGTTCCTGCTCTATTCAAGTCTCTATTCAAGAGAACTCAGGACACCCAATCAATAAGTTTCCATAGATAACAGTCTACCAAAAAATCTACAACAAAATCAAGTATCCAACTGCAACTAACTATCCAACATTGCAACCGATCACAACCTTCCATGAAACCACATAGATCTCAAACATGCTCTCATGCTCCATCAAGACTTCTGCAACAACCTCTAAGATATCCACCGTTTAGGCAATAATCCCTTTCATCCTCCAACATTCCACCTATGGATGAAAGGTACAAGCCGAGGTGAATATGCACCAGTCCAACGAACACAACAAAAAGATCCCAGTGATATCAACAACAAGGTATTTCCATCACTCTAGAAAACAAGATAAAAACATCAGCTAGAACAACAATAAGATTGACTGCTTCTATCCAACTGATAAACTCACGTGACTGAAAATAGCACCCACAACAAGTGCTAGATCATCCAATCATCCATACCTTAAAGGTATCGAACATTTGTAAACTTATGCCACCAGCATAACCAACCCATGTACATGCAACTGCAAGCTGCATGTGTAAGCAAGTCAATGAAGAACAAACACTTTCAAGAACTCACACTGCATGAGTCATGCCAAAAAAATTGAAACAATTTCAAAGGGCACAACAAGTCTACCAATCTGCAACACATAGAAAGTGTAACCATGTAGTACCAAGGACCCAACTCCACACTAATATGTGAAACCTACAAACAAGCTGCTGCAAGAAAAACATCTCTTCTAACCAGTTTGGGCAACTCTTCCATGTACTCCACATCCAACAAAAAGAAAACAATGTTATGTGAAACCACACATTCAAGAAGATCATTAAGACCAAAGAGAATCTACAAATCATAACATGTAGCCCGTCCTTCTACAAAACACCTCCAAGTATCAGTTGTGCCAAGTAGTATCTTCTTTACATCCCCAACAAAAAAGCCTTAACAACATCCAACCGATTAAACCACATGAATGTAATCTTCTCAAAGAAGATCAAACTACTCTATTTCCTATTTCAGGAAATCAACCCACTACCATCCTCTATGACATCATAAATGATAAAAATTATACCAAGGAGATAACCAAGTTGTCCATCTCTCAGAGTGAATCCTCCACAAACATCTGACCATAGCTCAAGATCCACCAATGAAATAATCACATAACACACCTAAGAGAAACAATGGGCACTACCTCTCAAGTTATAAACTATCAAGAAGACCAAGAGTGGGAATGAAACAGTTCCTCCAGGATATCCAAGTCACTATGACTCATCCAAAAAACTATCTCCTCATAGGTCTCTATTGAACTCACGTTCAATCAAGGTGTAGGCTCCTCAAACTTTCTTATTCTCCATGTATCAATGAGAACCTACAAACAATCACCTCATGCCAAACTCCAAATGCAACACAACAATATCAGGAAGTATCAGGAAAATAATAAAAGTACCCAATACACAAAGAATTTACCAAGATGAATGTCAAAGCTCTAACTTTAGTATTAGGAACTTAACATGACATCATGATCTTTCCATCCCCTCTTAGTAGATACTAGGCTCCAAGTGAAGAAACCAATGTCTCAAGAGCAATGCACAATGTCAAAACTCTAATGCATAAGCAAGAGTATACCACGACATAAAACAAACAAGCTCTAAACCAACATCAACTGTCAAGCCCCAACAACACCTCAACCCAAAGAACATACAAGTCCTCCATGGTTTCAAAATTCTAATCATCTTCAAATAGTGGCCCTAGCAATGAGAAAGAACCCTTTTGCATCAACAGGATCAAATAGTTCCTCCTAGAAATATCTGCAAACTAAAGAAGACAAATTATTAATAGTCATTGCTAAATCTCCCACTGAACAGTGATACCGAGCTTTCCAAGCATCATGACCAACCATCTCCAAAACTGAAAAAAATCTTACAGGCCCCCAAAATATAACTGTACTGCTAATTAAACCAAGATCTCAAAAGTAAGGAGATTCGCCATGCTACAAGACTCCATATCAAATTTTTAGAAACTCACTAATTATCCATCCTCTTACCTCAAAATAGCCACACCAATGCATAAGTGACCACAGACAAGGCCAACTTACAAGTCTACATAAACAATGAATCAAATCGCGTGGATATAGAAAGTCCACTTCCAGGTTGTCCCACTGCAAACATATGGGTAAAGACAACCCACAACATTGCACAACCCAAAGATCCAATTAATGAAACATGAAGACACACAATCACATCAATGTCATGCAAATATGAGGTCACACAAGAGAATGAACGTTTAGACACCCTGACTCATACACCAAATCAAGTATAAATCTGATTTGCCAATTATGTCCACACCAAGTACCTTAGTCTAGGAATCCATCAAGCATTACCATAGAAACAATGAGTGACTAATCGCATACCAAAAATTTCTATGCAGAGAAAGAATCAACACCTTCTCTCACCATGCACATGCATCTGATAGAGATAGGCTATTTTAGAAGCTTTCAAAACATCTAAAGATTAACTTCATGGCCTTTATGTATTCGAGGTTAACAGGAAACAATGCCTTTCAACACCAGGAAACGCCACCCAGCATAAATGCTCTCTTCTATGACTGAACAACAATGCACACCTTTCCATATCATCAAGGAGCCTCTTACACAGACAACCAATACAAGAGCATTACTGCTACACAGCCATGAATCCAAAAATTCCACCTCATACATCAAGGTTATACCACTGCCAACTAGGAGACACAGAACACAACAACTCAACATGACCAACTCCTTTTCTCCATCTTCACCACCCTTCATGCTGCATGTTGTCTTTGAATACCACAATACTTCCACTCATCAAAGGATCAATATACCAGATGATTCCTCTAGATTTCTTCAAGCCTGATAGACTAAGAAATATTCACAAGAGAAATACCCAGAACCAACAACCAAAAGAAGGCTCTGATACCACTTGTAGGGAAATTTTAGTCATCTTAGAAAAGCATCCAAGATATGTAGTGCCTTTGATAACTTTAGTTTCAATTAGATTTCCTCAAAAAAATGCACAACTATGTCACAAAGCAGAATCATACATAGTTCATTTCCCACATTAAATATTCTGAGAGAAGCTCATGCAAATTTAGTTTCAACAACTTGCATAAACAAATTCAACAAACATAACCAATAAACATGAAATATGGAACATAAGATTAGAACACATAGATTTACGCAGGGAAAATCCTTTTGGGTAAAAAACCCCACACTCCAAAGAACTGGCAATTGTATTATTCAGCAACCGATCACAATTACAAATATAATTCAGGCTTATAGCCTTTCTAGGGTTACATATTGTTTCATTTGGAGACAAATTGGTAGCAACCCTATGAAAAGAGTTTCCCTCTCTCCTTTTTTACATTTCTCTGATCAACCTCTCAGTCTATTACAACCTTCGCACTATTACAATACTCTCACACAGTATACAGTGCAGATTAACAATGAAAGATTGATCCAAACATTTTATCAAGAGATATTTCGGTAGCATAACCTTGCTTAGATCTTCCTTTTAATTATTATTGTAGAACATTCAATGTTTATACCATTCATTCTCAACTGATAGGAAACAGTTTAACTTCCTCTATAGATCAGTTCATTTTCCTTCTGTTAGACCAACCGTCAACATGACCAGGTCACTGAACAGACTTCTCCAACTCATTTATGATCCTCCAATGAACATCAAACACATCGGCAGTCAACTAAGTCAACGTCCTTCCAACCACGATCTTCTTTCATGTTCATCATTCAGACAAAAGACCATTAGCCATAGCTTGGAAAGTGACATTGAACACCAAGGTCTCCCCATTGTTCATTCAACATGATGAAGTCTCGACCGGGACTATCAACAAGACAATGTCCATCGACAAGAGTTCATAGTGTCACATCGAAACCTTAAGTCACCCCGATGTCATTAAGCTCAAACACCTTTAGAACCATCTTGTCAGTTTGAGTCACAACGATGAACAACATGAACAGGTCTATCGGCATGACCAACACTATCAATGAACATCTAAGATGTCACCTTGATAGCCGAGGTCTCTTTGATGTCCCAAAAGAACATCAAGACCACGTGTCGCCAAGAGTCACACCAAAGTTCAATAGAACAGATCCATCAACTAGAAAAACACCATTGGACAAGGATCAAAAAGTCTCATCGAAGTCTGATGTCACCCTAATGACCTTAAGCCCAGTTGTAGTTCGAAACACCTCATCGACAAGAGTCACATTGAACATAGCCCATCGGGCAGACCAACAATATCGGTTCAACAACCATAAGTCCCATTGAAGACCAGAGTCACCCTGATACAGATCATCGGCCAGAGTCACCTTGACGGTACTACCATCGGTCGGATTCCTACTATCGGTTCAACATTCTCAGGTCTAACCAAAGACCAATGTTACCCCGATGATCTATTCATCGGTAAGAGTTTCCATGCATTACACTAATCTAGGCCATATACGCTCTACCGTTAAGACTCTTTTTGAACCTCCATGTGAGCTTGACAAAGTATCATCAGCCTGACTTACACCGATATAACTTTTCAGCCAAACTTCTATCATTGATGAGAGTTAGAAAACTCATGTCGATAGTTTAGGTCATGCCGACAACCTTCATCACCAAGACACACCAAAGGTCTCACTGATATGTTCAAAAAAGGAACTTCACAAGGAGAAATCAGATCGGGCTGAGTCACACCGATCTCACAGATAGTTCAGGATCACTATACAGATCGACCAGACATATCAGCGGTCACACCAAAATTGCTCTCTCAAAGGTTTAGGCCAGTGGCATTGAGGCACACAACTCGAGCAACCTAAATCAATAAGTCAAGCATCATCACTAATAGTGTTAGCAGAAATAAGTAAAGCATCAAAATCACCATCTTCTGAGGAATTTTATGTGGAACTATCTGAACTCTTTTTCTTGTTTCTACACTCCTTCACATGTTCTCTCTTACCACAGTTCCAACACTTTAATCTAATCTTCTTGAGGGTTTTAGAATATCCTTTAGACTTGTCTCTCTTCTTGTCCCTTGGCCTTCCTTTTTATTTGGACCTTCCTCGCACATGCAAGGCATCTTAGGAGCCCACATTCATGGAATTTCTCCTTATCTCTTCTAAAAGAAGTATAGCAACAAGACTATCTATCTTCAGTTTTATAACACCACAAATTATGACAACAATTATATTTTCCCAAGATTTGAGTAAAGAACAAAGCATAAAAATATATTCATCTTCCTCTTCTATCTTAACATCTATAGATGTAAGCTAACTTATAATCATATTAAAAGTAATTTAGTATAATTTATAAATTTTATTGTGTTGGATCTTTTTGCATCAACATTTCGGATCACACTGTGTGATCCATCATCAGAATGGAAGAGAGCAAGAGGAGAGGAAAATGATCACAGATGATGGATCACAAAGTGTGATCCAAAACGCTGATGAAAAAAGATCCAACACAATCAAATCCCGAAATTATACTGAACTACAATATGGATTATAGAAATTTGATATCATTAATATTAAAATAATTTAAATGTTTTGAAATAGAATCACCATCCTTCATTTTCAAAGAATACAAACATATTTTGAGACACAAATTATTAGTTAGACTTTTAGTTTGGCAGATTTCACCTATTCTCCATAACTTGAAAGTGGTAGATTCTTCTGAAACATTCAGGAGGACAGAATTTGCAAGATACAACCGAATGGTTCCTCATTCCTTCTTGTCCATTTTATTCCAATCTTCATCAGTTGTTGATTTTGGTTTCTTTTCACTTGAAACTACCAACCACTGATCTATCTCTTCAAGGAGATCCTCCATCTTCAACTTCCACATCACATAATCATTTCCATTGAACTTCTCAACATCTAGATGAGAGGTAGAAGCCATAGTTTTCAACATTCTTCACAAATATTAAAAACCCACAATGCACAAGCTCCCTCTACAACAAAAAAACCTTCAACACTCAAAAGAAAGGCATCCCTCTCTTAACAAAACCGTTAGCTATGATACCAAATGTTGGAAATTCAAGGCGAAACTTGCAACAATATGAACTTAATAAAGTGGTTGAAAATATAAAATATGTGTATTCAAGATTACCATAAAGAGATTATGTGATTAACAATTCAACAATGAAAGCAAAATCAACAATACCACAAGTTGCCAAACACAAGTGACACAATATATATGTGGAGAAACCCTTGTGAGAAAAACTCCACACCTAAAGAGATCCAATGTTTTTAGTAATATTCAAATAAGATGCAACAATACAACACTTCTCTCTATATTCTGGCAAGACTTCGTTACTCTAACAACCTACAAACAAACTCTACAAACCACCATCTCAAGGCTCCAATATATAGAAGTTTTTGGGAGAGAATACCAAAAATGGTATCCCAAAACAACAAGAAAACCCAACTAGAAAAACCCACACCCCCTTAGTGGACAACCTATAAATATGACATAAACTATTGAATAATCACATACCTTCACATGGGCGTCTAACCCATAGCCAATCTGAATTGATCAATACCGAGTGCTCCATAACTCTCCAATGACTCTTATGGCTTTATGCAAGAAAATGCACCAACATGAAAACTTTCCTTCACATGGGCGCCTAACCCATAGCCAATATGAATTGATCAATAAAGAGTGCTCCATAACTCTCTAACGACTCTTACGACTATATGCAAGAACATGCACCAACATGAAAACTTGGGCTCCCAACTATTGAAGAGGATGCAAAACATGCAAATAACATGCAAGGGAATGCACACCAAAGTGGTTCCTACTAAAAAAGTTGGATGCCCAAGAGGAATATTCTTTCGGGATGCCATGTAACCTTCACCATAGAGGGTCCACCTCTTTGAATGAAATTACAATTTGTCATAGGAAAATAAATAATAAATATTTTGTCCCTCATGTCCCCTATAACACTTTCCAAAGAACGCGGAGACACATAAACCAACTTAGGATAACAATTATAATGTCACCTATCCTAGCTTTGACATCAATGACAATACTAAGTTCAACAACATATATATATTATTTACATATGTATATATGATAAATATATATCATATGTGTATATATAAATACATGTTTATATATGTATATGCATGCATTTTTATACACATGTAAGTAAAATATATACAAATATATGTGTATGTATGTATGCACACATGTACACACATAACATGTAACTATAGGCATACACATGTAATATATATATATGTATATATATAGCTACATGTTAGTTGTGTATGTGTGTGTATAGTTGAGATAAATATATAGCTACATGTTATGCATATATATACATAACATGTAGCTATATATTTATCTATAATTATACATATATATAGCTACATGTTAGTGTGTATGTATATCAGATTCACATATGTATTATATGCTACACATTACATGTATGCATATATTATATATACAAACAAATTATATGTTACATGTGTGCATTATATACATATGTGTAGCATATAGCATATAGACACACATATGACATGTAGTTATATATACATGTGTTTGATATATATCAATTGGAAGGAATTGTTTTCTAGTGATTTATTGCTAATTTATTTTTTTCCTTTTAGATATTTGAATATGGAAAATAGAACTATTTTTTTTGGCATATAATTTTACGCCATTTTGATTCTATTTCATGTACATAGCATTAGATTTATCTCGAATAGATTTTTTAATAAGTTAGAACAACATTATATCATTGTGATATTTAATGCAATTTGGCCCCATTTCCATCAAATTTTAATTTAGGTCCAATCACATCATTTGGATTTTCATTTTTCAAATCTATTATTTAATTTCCCATCTTTTGCATTAATTAAGGGCAAAGTGTAACAACCCCGGTGTTCTACTCAGTAAAATTTCTAATGTTTTCACCTTAAGTGAATAACCATGATGTTGAAACATAGCAATAATTTATTTTCTTTCCACAATGTAAATTACATACACATTTGAAATAATATTGTATCCAAATTTCCATTGCATTCCATTGTAATTTCACAAATCTTTCCATAACATAGATGTCATATTGAAATAACTCAAGTATATCTTTCATGATTACATCCTTCCATATAAATGGTTACATGATACAAACATAGCTCTTATGAGCTTCATCTGGCAATAGATATACAAACCGGTCCTGATGTCATCGCATTGGCGCATACATTCTGAATGTCCTTGCCTACTGGTGTGAACACTCCAGTTGTCCCTGATACTGGCACAAACATCCACAAACCTCGACTGCCAACTGATGAAGAGAAGCATCACTCAAGCACTTTTTTCCAACCACATAGTCAAATGCGGTCCCCTTCATATCTATCACACATGACAAGATGGCCCTACCCTTTGACAAAGAGATTGGTTGGTAAACCCCATAACAATATCCTATTAGAGCTTATTTTTGTGTCCTACAAACCAGAACCTAATCACACAGTAGCCACACCTACAAGTATGGAAATCTTGAACTAGAATGCATATAAGGAACACAATGAACTGATAGTGTAAAAAATGGCTACTTACACTACTTTGGCCAAAGCATTCTCACCCAGTACTTTGAGTGATAGTAATCCCATTCACATACACTACCATAGCTCGGTTTGGATTATGACCATTCATATACTATGCTTAGGTAATTTCCTCCAATGGGTAATCTTTAACCCCAAAAACAACCTATGCCCCTTTACCCAAAATACTATGGTATCTCTACCAATTAAGCCTAAGCACAAGTTACCCCTTCAATGGATATTCCTATCCCAAGTATACCATATGAGCTTTACTAGTTAACATAATAACTTTACATAAACAAGCTATTCACTTCAAAATACAATCTAGTCCCAAGTATTACTTTATAATCTAGAGTATGGGCACATAAGCCTCATCATAATCATAGATTAAATGTTCATATATAACTAACTCCCTTCAATAATATATCATATCAATAAGTGATTCTCACCAAGATTATTACCACATCAATGAATGACCTCAATCGAATAATAATCATATCAATAGATGAATCCATTCGAGAGTGTAATCTCCTTAGTAAAAAGGATCATTCAAGAGTAGACTCTTGTCAACATTATGACTTCATAACAAGAGTATAAAGCAACTACCCAAGTAGTAACTCTAACTCAATAGGTAAACCCACCTATGTCTCCTTACATATAGTATCTCATAATCTCAAGTGATTTCCTTAATCACTTAGGTGATTTTCAACCTCAATATACCCTAATATTAGGATATAGTCATCAACCAATGACTAGTCCAATTATATAGGTTAATCTAACACTATATGTTCCAATAAAGACCAAATGTACAACCCAACCAAGTAATTTATTCCCAACCTATAGGTATCAATGAGTATTCAAGTATATTTCCCAACCTAGTAGGTAAATCTTCCTAAGGTTTCACTCTTAATAAAATGAACTTCTCGTCCCAAATAGGCTATCCTAAACCTAGGATTCCATTCAAGAGTATAGTATGATCAAGTGATCATTCAAGTAAAGATATTTGATGTGGTTTGTATACCATCACATCATATATTTCATACCATCTTTATGATTATTTGGCTGAACCTTATTGTCACCAAGGTTTTTCTAGCATAATTAGATAATAGTGCCAAGTCACTTCATGACATTGACATTTCTCACACTATACACGTAGTCTAAACTATCTATGTATAGATCATCAATAGCTTCTTCCCATATAGGGAAAACATGAGTAATAAGACACTTTCTTTAAGCTAATACTATTTCATCATTCCTGGTTTATAATACCAATGATAAACACACACTCCTATTATGGAGTATATACAATCACTTCCATAGAAAAGCATAAAACAACTTCTATTCCTTTTCATATAAAATAATATGATTCACTATTGCAAGCATTCTCAAGCAATTCCAATCAAAGCAATCAAGCTCATTGTTTCAAAATAAAAGACAAATAATAGAAGATGAGATCCCCATGCATGTGATACGCTTAACCAGATGACTAACTTGATGCACGACCTTCCAACAACAGCTTCCTAGCTTCACTTAGCTCTTTCAAAGCAATAATTCACTTTGACTTCTCTCACAAGTTGATGATATGCTCTCACAAATGAAACTCTCACAAAATATAGCTTCTCATAAATACTCCATGATCTCACAAAATACAACAGAATGCAATTGCAAAATAATACAAATTAGTGCGTCCCAAATGAGAGTATAAGCCTCTCTATTTATATAGAAAAAAGGAGATTTCACAGCCTACAGAAAAGGCATGTAAATTGATAGCACTCTCCATGCAAGTCGACTCACTATTCCTAGCTAAAAGGTGGTAGAAAACTAAACACAAACTCAAAAAATAATGCTACAGGTCGACCCATCCAAATGATAGCACCAAAAGACTTATTCCAAAATGAACAGGTTGATATGATGATATTCGATCTGCATTCAAAAATGGACTTCTACAACAATTAGAATTTCATATTCTGGCACCAAGTATGCAGCCATTCCTGTAAGTCTTTGGTGTGGTTATTCTCTATGAAATAGTCTACTGTTAACAAGCAACACATATACTATATCGACTCCCATACTATGTTGAGAGTACTATATGGTGGCATAGCCTAGACTTAGTCTTCGAGCTTCTTTGAATGGTTAAATCATCACACATGTTAACATAACAACATTCACTCCCTTGTGCCTCTTTTATTGCTGAATTGGTCTTTTGCTTTATGTGCGGTATACACATATCCAGGGTTGTGCCTCATTTACCTTGCAACATAAATACTATATCCTGTGTTGGCTTAAACACTTAGTTCTCTCCTATTTATGCATAGCTTTACATGCCATGCAGTTTGGATATTATCCTTTGTGTATATAACACATCATCTTAATGCTAATACACATGGTTTATGCATTGCAGCAGTATTCACTTTGATATGAACAATGTGTGGCTCGTCATGCCTATAAGGTTGTTCTATGTTTGGAATAGCTCGTTGCTTAATACTAAACACTCATTTCCCTATAGCATCGACTATGGTTTACTTCCATATCGGCCTTTTATGGCTGCATATTACTTTGTATATCTCATATACCAATCGACCTATGTACCAAATATATAAATTGCCCTATATTCATATTTATATATGTACATATACATATACGTCAATAATTAGCATTAACGCTATATCACACATATATATATCCCATGTCAATCAAGTATGTTTACATTCACATAATAATAATAATATATTATATACATATATATACACACTCTTCTATATAATCATTAATGCTCATGTGTGTCTATGTATATGTATACTTATCCAAATATACATACATATCATTCAAAGCAATAAAGCAATAATCCATTTGATAATCAAATGATTATGATTAAGTGATATATTCACAATAATACCATATTAAATAACTTATATACATATATGCATAATTATACATATATCAGTATACCTGTATAGCCACTCATTGTGTCGACATATACACGTGTATTGACATTTGCATAAACATATGCATATATACATATACTTCCTATACACACACATATACTCACTTATTCTATTGATGTAAGTGTATTCACATGATGTATATATACATATATATGTTCTTATCTCTTTTTCTTTCGTACTCATAAGCAACCCATTCATAAGCACACATAGGTATGTACACCTAAGTACTCTCATGCACATGCTACTCCATGTGTATGGTCTATTGTCAACATGAATTCACATACATATATATATATATATACATCCAACATATATTCCACTCATCAATCAAGCATAGTAATATAAGGAAGGACTCATAATTTCCAAACATATAAACATCATCCAAGCATGCATTCAACAGTAATTGTGACCCCTACTAATGCAATACCTCATAGTAAGGATGAATTACCATTTCTCAACACAATAACTTGACTCAAACATTCTACTATGAGTGTGTGTGTAAGCTCGGATAGGTTTCATTTAGGATTATCTGACCAATCACTTCTCTTGAGTGATACTTCCCCTCCACTTGGAGGAATTAACCTGTCCCTACAACCAGTTCAAAATATTTGCAATGGTAGTTAGAAGTTCATAATAAATCCATATGCATCACAACTTAAGCATATACATATAGCAATACATGTTCATCATTAATGTAAACATAATTACTCTTTCAAAGCATTTATCAACACTTTCACATAATACCATTTATCATATTAAAATCATGATTGCATTTACCATCCTATTTACCCATGAAGGTAAAAGTAAATCAGTAACAACAAGATGGGTGTAATACAAAGGGTGGTGTGATCACCAATGAAATTATAGGGAATTATTAGCAAAGGGTGGTTCAATCGCTAATGAAATTATAATAAATTGAATGCTAAAAGTGGTGCAATAATCAATAAAATTAGAGGCAATCAAGGGAGAAGGGTGGTGTGATCACCAATGAAATCATAAGCAATTAAAGGTGAAGAGTGGTGCAATCACCAACGAGAATATAGGCATTTTATGACAACATACATTATTGCCATGTAATTATAGGTATTTTAAGGAAAATTTGTATTATTTCCATACAATTATAAGAATTTTAGGGAAAAAAATTATTATCCCCATTTAATTATAAGCACTTTAGAGAAATTGTATTCCATCGCCATGAAATCATAGGTAATTTAAAGTTACTGTGTTAAATTTCTTATGTAAAATCTACAACATTTGTGGGCTAGGCCTAGATGACCAAAAATTTAGTGTGACTATGGATTAATATTTAAACAAAAAAATCTTTGTTCACTCATTAGGTATTGTAGACATGCAAAAATGCCTAATTTGTATTGCACATCCTTAATATTGCATTTTGCATCATTTTCATTATTATTCATCATTAACATTGCATAATTCATTATTAACATCACTTTCATCACTAATTCCCCCTTTAACATCATTTATCATTAATTAACCTAATTTCATCTATTAATTAAATAATTTTGAATAATTTAATTAATTCATCATTTTTCACTAATTTTCGTCTTATCACCACTAATTGAATAATTTTTTAATTATTTAATTAGAAAAATCTAATTTTCTTCTAATGTCTCATAATTAAATAATTTGAATTATTTAATTATCTAATTCTCTCCCACTTGTATAAAATATTCTTCTTTAAAAGGAATATCCTAATCCTCCATAATTAAATAATCTTGAATTATTTAATTAATCTAATTTCCCTCTCAATGGCATATTCCCATGAAATATTCTTTCAAAAATATCCTAACCAACTTCAACCTTCTCATTCATCCCCAACCCTTCAAATATTGATCTAATTTTCACCCTTCATTTCAAAATATCTTAACCAATTCCCTAAAATTATGGAGATTATTTGAGTTCAAATTAATCTTGACTCTTCATCCTCCCTAATCTAATCTCATTCATTGATCTCAAGATACATTCTCCACCATTGATCTAAATTTTGAAAACTTATAAAACAAGTATCATCCTTCCATAATCACCTACCTAGAATTATTTGAGAGCTAATTCATATCACTTGAGCATTTGAGCAATTTCACCAGCATTTAGGTCATTTTAAGCTTTTTCAATCATGGGAGCTAATGATTGAGCAATCCAACACACTATCAACCAATTTCAAAATGGAATAATAGGTTTTCACATGTTTGATTTTAGGTTTTGAATTGGGTTTTTCATTGTTGTTTATTTTTCACTTGTTTGCCTTCAATTTCATTTGTAAGTGGAATTTGATCATTTTCTTGATATGGGTATTTGTGAATCCTAATCATAATTGAATAACTCATGCTTCATTTTTATTTTCCACTAACCCCACTTCATATTTTGGCATGCTTGATGGTACCCACGTCCCCGATCTAATATTTTTTGTCAATTTTTTTATTATATGCAGGTTACAGTGACATGTTTGGCTGCTACAAATTGTCGCATTTGACAGAATCAACGTGTTTGACATCAACAAATTGGCATGTTTGAGGGTTTTGACATGTTTTCTCTCTATGTTTATAGGTTTTTTCTGATAGATTGTTGTGTTTGTTGATTTTTTCACGTCTAATAGGGTTACAGTGCCACGTTTGGACATATTGTTGCCTTTTATACACATCACCACATCTATAGAGGGTCATAGTGCCGCATTTGAGGTAATTGTCATGTTTGGCTATCTTTTGCCACATTTGAGGTTTGTACTTTGGCTTTTTTGAGTTCTACAATTTTTCAAATTGACCTAACCCTAACCCTAACATGCTTTACCTACTGTTTGTATTTTTATTTGACTTGTTTTTGCAACATTCGTTGGGAGAAGATAACTTGTGAAACTAATAACTCATTTATTGTGTAGGGTTTTGATCAATCCAAGGTAAATAATTGAAACTACTAACATATTTGTTGTAGGTTTCCTTGACAAAGATAATCATTCAAACTTGTATGCTTTTGATTGTTAGATTATATCACATTTCAAGTTAGTTCTCTAAAATTAATTTTGTTGTTGTGTTTGGTAGGCTAGAGTGTATGTATCCTCTCCCCTGGTTCTTTGTGCGATCTTGGGTGATGAGAAATACCTCTAGTTTGCATTTATTATTGTACACCGAAGGAGTTGTCTACATATCCTCTCCCCTTGTGCTTCATGCAATCTTGGGTAATGAGAAATAACAACATAATCCTTCATTTATTGTTAGGAGGCTCACCTAGGGATTTCATCACCCTAGGGTTTGACCTCAAGCACATTTTTTCCACATGGGCTATATAAAGTGGAAAGATCAAAATTTGTAGCTCAATCCAATCATGACATGTTAGGCATTCCTTTATGGTCCCAGGTGATTTCAGACACAAGGAGTTGAGGTTTCAATCTCACATTTGTACATGCATTGGTGTTTACAGAGTACCTCCACTACAATCCCTTATCATTTAGAAGCCTAATAATTTTCAACCATCAAACTATAATAGTGCAATGTGATAGCATCATCACGTGAAGTTACTCACCGTGTATTATCCTTGGTTGAGGTGATTTGGTGTCTTGTTAGGAATTTGTCCTTTAAAGGTGAGGGGTGTCAAGGTGGTACATGACCTTGGCATACCCTAGTCACCCACTCCATGGATTGATATTAACATGCAAGTGTGGTGGGTCTACTATAGGGAGATTCACCTTTCATTACTAGCTAGGTCATGCTTATTTGACGTATTCTTAATTATCCTCTACTAGCGAGATTTGTGGAAGAAAGATTTTGAAATATATTATTAGCTTTGGTTAGTCCTACCTTTTGTGTCTGCTATTTGTATCACTTGTCAAAAACATAAGTTATATTTTCACACATAAAACTTTCCAAAACCTTCACTAATCACTATAACCGCCACAAAAACTCATGTTTGTTTGTCATAGTTTGTTGCTTTTATACATCTTGTCACTTTTTCATGCATCTTTCCATGTTTGTAACAACATATTAGCACTTCTATCTGGTATATTGCTGCATTTACACATTGGTCCGCATTTGCTTGCCCTTTATTTTGCTAGTCTAAATCTATAGATTACCACTTTTGCATAGATTGTTGTTTCTATCTTGGCATATCACCGATTTTATACTACAAATCATCATGTTCGCCTAGAATTTGTCACATTTGTTCAAGGCAGCGTGACACATTTGTCTAGATTGTCACATTTGACTATGACATTGTTCTTCTTAGACCTATAAACTTTCTAGAACTATACTGTCATAACCTATCATCTTGAAACTAGAAACATTTGTCATAGTAGACCTTACAATCCTGAACAATCTTTTTCATCTCACACATCAAATATATCCTTTCAAAAAAATCCCTAGAAACATCATTATAGCCTTTTGGACAAACATCAACCTTATCAAACATCTTTGGACATCAACAACCATAAAAAACAATAGTCTTATTAGAACATGCTCAACATCATTTTTTTCAAAACATCAAATCAGCCTTTTGGACATCAACCTATCAAAATAAAACCAATCATCTTGCTAGTATATTTTGATCACATCCATCCTCATCTTGTGGGCTTGTTAACTTAGTGAAACTGTCTCCCCTCTAGGTTTGTAAAAACACCATCATCTCTCTTTGCTTGTACTCATTTAGTCTAGTCCAAGTAAAGGCATCAATCCAACTTTTTACCAATATCTTGAGATCTAGCACAATCCAATCAAATTTTTCATCATACTTTTGTCTAAGGTTAAACATAAAATACCATCAACTTTGATCATCATCCTTTTATCTGAAGGTTAACCTATCCAATTCATTCAACTTGAAAATCATATCTTTTGGTTCAAAAGACTTGTCAACATATCCTTTGAATCATTTTAAAATCTAAATCCAAACAACAACATCACACACCTACCATTATCTCAAGCCTATCATCCTTAAGGTATTTTGTGAGTTTATGACAACCACTAGATAACAACACAAGAAGAACATGGTAGCCAACCCTAGTAGTTTTGACATTCCAAAAACCACAAGCATTGAAACTACAACTGAAATGACATGGAGATTTCCCTCTAACATTGATCCTCTTGGGTATGCCACCCCTCAACAACATAATGTTAATCCTTAACAAAAACCAAATGTAAATCCTCAAACATACAATACTAATAATCCACAACCAAATTTGGTCTCTCAATAACCTAATCTCAATCTTCAGCAAGGAAATCAACCCACTCGAGGACAAGATGGATATGTAAAAGAAGACTTCGATAATGAACTCACCAAAGAAAAGATCTTAGAAATGACTCAAAATCATCAAATTCTAAAAGTCATTGATGCATTACTTACTATTGATCCAAACACTTACTCCTACAAGCTTTCCCAACATGGTTCTAGGCTACCTATAAATTTTTACATCGAGGCTCTTAGAGACCCAACCCTTATTCATAGGGGTTAAGATATAGTGGTTTGACAAGTCTCTCAACCTATAAGACAACCAAAAATTCTAGCCTTTTTTGCACAAACAAATGATCCTTATCATGCAAGACAAGTTAACAACCACTTGTATAGACAATCATCTCAAATAGAACAAGCAATTGCAACCCAACAAAACCAACCAAATCCTAATCTTTTGGCAGCCCAAAACCTTTCACAACAATCAACCAACTTTTTCACCATTCCACTTGTACCTCATAATGCTTCAACCAATACATGGAGACCAAATGTATCAAGGAACTTGTATGAAACGTCTTGGTCACAAAATGCACCTCAACAAGGTCAAAAATCCTAACATGCAAAACATGTCAAACCTTCCTCCTAGACCACAAAATTTTGCACCAAATCCCCCATTACATGCTAACACTCCACCACCACTGCAACATATGGCTTCACCCATCTATACTGTTCCTAATCCATGTCTTCAACCACAACAAACTAATCCATCTCTTCAATCACAACAAAAACCACCAATCTATCAAAATACACAAACCAACCCTCCTCAACAACAAGCCATGTATCAAGCAAATTCACATCCAAACCTTTCACATAACAATCCTCAAGACATGACACAATAAAAACACATTAAAAAAAAACCTCTTTACCAAGAACAAAACCTCTCATACAACACTCAATATCAACAAGGATTGAACTTTCAACATACATATCCTAACATAATGTAATATCAATATGATTCTTCATACACCCAAAATCCACAACATGAAAACATAAATCCTCAATATCAACAAAAGACAAATCCTCAACATCAAAACATAAACCCTCAACATCAAAATATAAACCATCAATATCAAAATGTTAACCCTCAATACTCAAATGTCAATCCTCAAAATCTAAAAATTCCTCCTCAATATCAATACAACATCCCTCAAGGTCCGATTCAAACTCAAAGCCCATCTTATAATTCATCATCCCTCTTCGAACATCAAAACTACAATCCACTCAATCTTCCACAAAACACTCAAGGAAATGAGTTAGCATTATAAATCCAAAATCTCAATCAAAAGATAACGAACATACAACTTGGATTTAGACTAAGAAGAGTTATTCCTTGGAAGACATTTGTCCCTATCCATATGATCAAAACATTTCCATGATCTGTTTTCCTAAAAACTTCAAAATTCCTAAATTTGACAAGTACAAAGGAAGAGATCTCATTGAACACATACAAGATTTTTTCATGGCTTGCATGGACATAGCCTACAATGACACATAATTAATGAGACTCTTCCCAAGAAGCCTTGGTGGGAAAGCTATAGAATGGTTTTCTCATTTACCCCCTAGAATCAAAACATTCAATAAACTCATAGAAAAATTCATTAATCATTTCTCATATAACATATAACAAGACATTACCATGACCGATTTATATAAAATAAAACAAAACCAAGGCGAGACTTTTGCTTTCCTCTTGCAGTGATGTCAACACAAAGAAAGTAAATTCAAATGGCCTATCATTGAAAAGCAACATGTTGATATTTTCATTGGAAATCTAAACACCAACTTGAGCTTCCAATTGACTATGCCATGTCCTAACACCTTTGACGACATCATTGAAAAAGGAATAATTATTGAAAAATATCTTATTAAAAAAGGACTCATTAGGATATACAACAATAAAGACCAACCTTCTAGCTCAAATGATAAACGAAATCTATGGGTGAAGAACAAGAATATTACCAATGATGGAGTAGTGGATGCCAAATTCATATGAAACATACAACCTCCATCTAACAATCCTCAAAACAATTTTCAAAATAATATTCAAAACATTCCACCAAATAATCCTCCAAGCAATCATCCGACCAATCAAAATCCAAATCCTCCAAGAGGACGATCGAGACCTATGAACAATAATGTTAATCAAACAAGAAAAGGCACACTCCTTTGGGGGAACCTATAGAAGTGGTCTTGCACAAATTTCTTCAAAAAAACCTTATCAAATTACCTGATCAAAAGAACTATGAAGAACCACAATTCAAACCTCCTTGGTATAATTATAATGATCATTGTGAATTTCATATAACTAAAGGACATAAAACCAATAATTTTATGAAACTCAAGAACATCATATAAGATCTAATTGATAAGGGAGAAGTTGACATTAAACATCATCCTGGAAAATCTGGTAACAATAACTTGGGAATCTGTAAGGATCCAATCCTGACCATAGTAAAGGAAATGACAAAGGTAATGGAAGGGATTACAATAAAATTTCATACTCCTATGACAATGTAGTGGGTGCTACTTATGAAGCTAACCATCATATTGTAGTTGTAACTATAGTTGGTAAAAATCTTGAGTGTAATGTTGCTGCACAATGAGGGAAAGTTATAATCCAAGGAGCCCCACCATAATCTAAATCTTGCACTAAGCCTCCAAAAGTTGAGTATAATCTTATTGACCATATGAAAAAGACTCCCACATAGATTTCCATTCTTGAACTTCTCAAAATATCCCCCGCTCATAAATTTTTTTTGGATAAAGCTCTTCGAGAGTCTTTTGTACCCAATGAAATTAAAATGGAACAATTTCAAGCCATGGTAGCATACATTGCTTCTACCCATCACCTCGTATTCTCCAAAAGAGATCTCCCCTTACACATATATCACAATCAAGCTTTATACCTAGAAGTCTACATCCATAAACATAAAATCAAGAGAGTATTGATAGACGGTGGTGCAACAGTTGTACCTTAAAACTTGTAAAATAGCTAGGATATTCTAATGAGGTTATTCAAAGCATAAATGAATTACCATCAAGGCCTATGATGATAGTGAGAGAGAATAAGAAGGTACTATCAGAGTTCCTCTTCAAGTGGGACCAATAATAGAAAAAACAACTTGTCAAGTATTGGATCCTAAGCTACCATATATCCTTCTCTTGGGACACCCATGCAATGCAATCTATCCCTTCAACCTATCACAAATGCTTGAAATTCCACTACAATGACAAAGAATTCACCATTTATGTTGATATAGAACCCTTCCATTATTGCAAGAACTTAGAAGAAAAATACCTAAAGATCTTCCAAGTTCCTAGCAATGATATCTCCTTGCGCTCATTTTCTTATGTTGAACCATAATATTTAGCCTCATCTTCTATGGGTGCATCATCCTCATCAAGCCCACCTAAATCTGATATCAAGTACTAGATAATGGTTGTGGGGATTATCATCCAAAATAATCCTTTTGCATGGGAAAACTTCTACTATCTCCAAGATCATATGGAAAACCACAAGAAATTGGTAAAGTTGATACTACTACCATTAAATTCAAACCCACCTTCTTCAATAAATGGGGATATTTGAACAAGTAAGTCATGGGTGAAGAATATGTTTCTACTTGGCTATATAAAGAAGAAGAAGAACAAGACCTGCAACCTATCTCTTTTGATCACAACAACAAAGGCTTTCAACTTATCAAAAACATAGGATTCACAAGAAAAGGTGGCCTTGGAATACATGAGAAAGGTGTAGAGAACCTCTTATCTCAGAAAAGTGCAAGAAGAATCAAGCTCTAGGATATGGTTTGTTGGATAATGTTACTCTTAACACTGGAAATACCTTTTGTGAGGACGCTCCATCCTCTCCTATGGTTAAGGCATCTAATGACGATGATTCCATCGAAGAATCATTCATGTACATCACTGAACTATTCATGAACACCTTCATAAATACCATCATGACCCTTTAATTTGACCAACCATCCAAGAAATATGAACTTCAACTTGTCTATCCTCAATTGATTGACTAGGACCAACAACAAGCACCAATTTTAGACATATTCCAAAATGACGAAGCTATTGTTGAGTTTATGGGACTAACAGATGGCATGCCACCTAAAGATGATAAGATTATATTTGACATAGAAATTGGTGAAGGAGCATACTTTGGAGGTGATATTGGGTCCTTCAGTTGCAAAAGTAAAAATTTAAAAATTAAAAAAAGATCCCCTAGTGAAAACCACAATGTGGCACTATCAAATCATGAAAAAGCAAAAGTAAAGGACATATTTGAGTGTGAAAACCTCTTTGAGGCACTTGAAGATGGAGGATTCAATCTCCCCAATATCACTCGACACTAATAGATATTAATAGTAATAGTAGATTACTGTGAGCAAATAAATTTGGGAACATCAGATTCACCTAAGATCACCTTCTATGAAGCTTCTTTGGATCCTGACGAGAAGAAGAATTTCACATCCTTCGTGGAAAATCATACAATCAACTTCACTTGGTCCTACGTCAACATGACTGGATTGGAAACATCCTTGGTGGTGCATCATGACAATTTTTCCAGGATCAAAGTGAGTGAAACAAAAGCTTCGCAAGATGCATCCACAAATATCACTTTTATTTATTGTAGAGATACAAAAACTCTTAGATGTTGGTTTTATTAGACCGATTAAGTATCTTGAGTGGGTATTGAATCTTGTACCAGTTTCTAAACCCACTAGGGGAATAAGGATTTGTACCGACTTTGGCGATCTCAACAAGGCTTGCCTGAAGGATGACTTTCCCTTGTCGAATATAGACATCATAGTCAATTTAATAGCAGGTCATGCCATGTTCTCCCTCATGGATGGATTTTCAGGATATGATCAAATTAAAAAAACTAGAAGACCAACACAAGACCATGTTCACTTGTCCATAGGGAACTTACTGTTGGAATGCCATATCGTTTGGGCTTAAAAATGCAGGAGCCACCTATCAAAGGGTGATGACTGCTATTTTTCATGACATATTTCACATCACCATGGAGGATTATGTAGATTATCTTATAAAAAAATCTTGAACAAGACAAGATCACTTGGATGTCCTAACATACATTTTTGATAGGTTGGAAGAGTATAAGGTATGCCTCAATTGAAAGAAATGTGTTTTCAACGTCACATTAGGGAAGCTACTAGGATACATTGTATCTCGAAGAGGTATAAAAGTTGATCCTGATAAAGTTAAGGCCATCATGGAAGTTCCTCCATAAAGGACATTGAAACAACTTCATAGCCTTCAGGGAAATCTTTAGTCAATCAAAATATTCATAGCTCAGCTAGTCGACAAGTGTCATCCTTACACATTTGCTTCAAAAAGATGTTACCTTTAAATGGGAAGAGAAGTGTTAGCAATATTTTCAATAGATTAACAACTATTTGGAATCACCTCCTATTTTGATGCTTCCTCTACCAAACAAACTACTGATCCTCTACATATCAGCAACTTTAGCAGCTCTAGGCACTTTATTAGCACAACTTGATGAGGTTGGTAAATAAATAGTGATATACTATATCACTCGCACATTGGTGGGCTATGGAATAAATTAAACACCTATGGAGAAGGCTTGTTTAGTCATTGTCTTTGCATCAAAAAATCTTAGACATTATATACTTAACTGAAAAATCAAGCTCATCTCTAAAGTGGACCCATTGAAATATCTTTTGTCTAAGGAAACCATAACTAGTTGAATGGAAAAGTGGGTTATGATCCTTAGTGAATTTTACATAGACTATGTTGATAGAAAAGAAATCAAGGGACAAGTGATAGCAGATTAGCTGGCTAAAGCACCTATTGAGATTCCTCAACCACCATCCTTTGATATTAAAATATTTAGATGAAGGAATCCTTGTGACGACTCAAACAAGCTGATGGAAATTGTACTTTGATGGATCTCACACTCAAGATGGATCAAGAGCTGGAATTCTCTTTGTTATGCCTCAAGGAGACTCTATACCTAAATCATTCAAGATATTATTTTCTTGTACTAACAACATAGCAAAGTATGAAGCATTGATCATTGGATTAAGAATGATAGTTGAATGAAAAATCAAGGAATTAGAAGTGTATGGTGTCTCACAGCTACTAATCTAACAAGTGAATGATGAATACCAAACCAAAGATTATAAATTGCTTCCTTACAAAAGTATTGTAGATAGTTTCAAGAAGTAGTTTTTAGTCATTCTCTTTGAAAATATACCAAGGAAAAATAACAAAGTTGTTGATGCTATGGCTACTATTGGTTCTCTTCTAGGCATGCCACAAAACAACCAAAAATATGAGTTTCTAGTGGATTAGTTGCTTATACTTTCATTCGATGTCCCAAAATTTGAACTTGTGTATGAAGTTGTTGGTCTCAACTCACCCTAGTATCAAGATATCTATGCATATCTTCAACATGGAATAATCCCCCTTAACCTTACTAGCAAACAAAAGAAAACCTTTATCCGATGAACCTCACGATTTACTATCCTTGGAGATACTTTACATCAATGAAGTCTCAATGGAATATTGCTTAGATGCCTTAACCTTGAGGAGGCATTGATCTTCTTTAAGGAAGTACATGAAGGTGTTTACGGATCACATTCTAGCATACCTAACCTATTTAAGAAGCTACAAGGACTGAATACTACTAGCCTATGATGGAACTAGAAGGTAATTGGTTTGCTAAGAAATATCTTCAATGCCAACAATATAGTGATCTTATTCATGCACTAGCATATGAGTTACATTTGATCTCTACACCATGGCCCTTTTCATAGTGGGGACTCAACCTAATAGGTAAGATATCCCCTACCTCATCAAACGAACATAAATTCATTATAACTGCCATAGTGTACTTCATAAAGTGGATAGAATTCATACCCTTGGCCTATATCACAGGAAAGAAAATAGCTAAGTTCATCCCAAAATAAATGATTTGTTGCTACGACATACCTCAAACCATTGTTACTAACAATGGAATACCTATTAAGAATCAAGACATATGTGATCTTTGCACTAAATTCCATATCCATTATCACTTTTACACCCTATACTACCCCCAAGGAAATGGTCAGGCAGAAGCATCCAATAAAATCATTCTAAAAATCCTCAAAAAGATAGTTAATGACACTAGCCATGACTAGAACATCCAACTAAATCCAACTTTGTGGGCCTATCAAACCAGCATACTAACACTCACTAGCACTACCCCTTTTCCCTATTATACGAAATTGAAGCTATCTTACCTATAGAGGTCGAAATTCCTTAAGGGTATCTTTGCAAAATCTCATCAATAACGAAGAATATCAAGTATCCTGACTATATGAACTTGAATTATTGGATGAAAGACATTTGAGCATTCTCAACCATCTTCAAGCATATCAAAATCATCTCAAGCGTAGCTACAATAAGAAAATAAAGAATATGAGCTTCTAGGTGGGTGACCTAGTCCTGAAGGAAAATAAAAGATTCGGCTTAATCAAGAGGGTAAAGGCCAATTTGAACCGAAGTGGTTGGGACCCTTTATGATCACCATGAACTATGGCTCAGGCGCATATCAGTTGGCTACCCCTGAAGGAGAACCTTTGGCGGAACCTATCAACACTAACCATCTCAAGAAGTTCTACACCTAACCTATCGAAATATCTTAGCAAAAAAATCAAGAAAATTATCAAAATGCTAATAAATAATCCTCTTAGTGAAAACCACTTCAGTGGTGCTTCTAGGATAGGTATTATGGTGAAAACCTAGCAACAAGCACCATGTTTGAAAAAGCTCCACCTCATCCTCTATCAAAACTTCTCTTTATCCATCCATCCCATCCATCCATCCACTCCATAATAAACGTGTGTTCAAACATGGCTTGATCACTTGTCAAGTGTCTAGCCTCATCGAACTATCACTATCCTCCATTTGCATCATCGCATCTATCTATAATAAAAGTAATCCCATTCCTAACTGGGGGAATCCTCTTGAACTTGGTAGATGGATTAGATCCTTGTTCACATCTCAAGTTGTGTACAACCTTGAAAATCCAAGAACATCCAAATATCCTTGAAAATCCAAAAACATCCAAATATCCTTAAAAATCTGAAAATATCCAATTATTCCCGAAAATCCAAAAACATTCGTAAAACATCAAAATCTTCCAAAAACATTATCCTAGTCCAATAATCAAACTACGAAGCCTTTACATAGTTACATAGGTAAGGCCATCATCAATGAGCCCTCAAGGCATTAGGTCAGTCTCCTAGGTCATGTTCTCTTGGTCTAAATATCCTCAAATACCAAAAAACAAAATATCTTCAAAAAAGCCAAAAAAGAAACCTTAGAAATTTCAAAAATACTAAAAATAGCCTCAAATAACTTTCAAAAGCACAAAAACATTCAAAAAAGTCTCAAAAATATGATCTTTGTCATCATCCATCTACAATAAAATATCCATCCATAATAAATATTTTATCGCCCTCACCCTTTGACAAAGTAATCAAAACAAACATAACAACTATTGAAATCTAGAACATTCAAGACAAAATCATGAAGACTTAATCACTATAAAGCAAAGCCTAAATATCAATTTCCTATCAATCATCACCACCATCAACATCCTGGTATGAGCCTTAATGGATATATTTTTCCTACAATGGACATCATCAATTGATAACATCTCTAAACAATAAACATCACTAGCAAGTGATATGATAGTTTTCTTCACTATTTTGGTCTTGTCTTTTGATTTATCTTATTGTCCTATTCCGATGACCTATTAAGGATATTTGAAAAGATTTAGAGAGGAAGGAATGGGGCATGATCATTGATTTTGTATGTCATTCTTGTTGGATATTCTTGTAATACAACCATGGGGAATATTTGCCTTGTGTGTGTGGAAGTCGTTTTAGGCAACATAAAGTGGCCTTGCATGTTAGGTTCTTTGTACCTCTCTATGCACTGGTCCAACATGCTCTGAACTTCTAATCCATATACACATAACAAGGTTTTTGTATGTTTGGTATGAACAAGAATACTCCTTTTATTTGTAGAGGGTTAAAAGCATAAAGCTATGACACACTTTCGACCAACTAAATAGTTCTGAGCGAAACTATTTCAACCTAAACAATTTCGGTCGAACTAGTTTCGATCAAACTAGTTTTGCCTGAAACCACAAGGCTTATACATGAAACATGGAGTTTCAAGCGAAAACCTTACACTTGAAATCATAAAATTTTATTTTTTCCCTTTGTCGCATCAAAATGTGGCTTATTTTATGTGCGGGGCTTCGGTAGAAAGGGTTTCAGTTGAAACCCTTTCTACTGAAACTATCTATGTGGCATCCTAGTTGGTAGCCAACTCAACTTTTTAAAGAATTTTCTCAAACTTTCAACTTCAACTAGGTATTTCTTCATTCAAAATGATTTCTTAAAAAAAAAAACCCTTTTGTAGAGCTCAAAGTGGTGAATCCAATTATGTAATTTTTTTATATTTTGATTAGTTTTAATATATTTTATTTTTAAAATAATGCAAGTAGGTTGTTAAAGTTAAAAAAGAGATTGATTAGAAATTTAAAAAATATTAAAACATATTAATTTAAAAAAATATATATATGGACACTAAAGGAGAGATTCCTCTTCAAAAAGGTATAATTTTTTTTTCAAAAATGATTTAAAAAATAGACAATAGTTGATGTCAAATGAAAACTGTCAAATTCTAACAAGTTTGACTTTAAAATGTTACTACGAGAAAAATATACATCAAAATTTCTTTTTTTTTCCATGCACTAGATATTGAAGTTACCTATTTGGAGAAAAATAAATAGGGGAAAATGAAGTCTTTTTCTATTTGTTTCTTGACATCAAGTGAATGTCACTTTTTCTTGAAATTTTCAACATTCTAAAATCTACTTTTAAATTGATAAAAAAATAATCTTTTTTTTTTTTAAATCTAAAAATTATAGGAATAAAATTCATTAATATTTTTACATTTCATTAGTATACATTATTTTGAAATTCAAAACATAAAGGCCACTTTTATGTAGTCGAAGCTTAGAATTGTTTTTGTTGTCGATCGATTCCTTTATAAAGTGACACAGGTTTGTGCTTTTACCTAGAGTCAAAGTCCATGCAATAGATACAAAGCCTTCTTGGTTCTTCATACCTTGGTGCATTGTGTTTATTTACTACTATACTGTAGGAAAATGCACTCCTTTATATTTTCACACTTTGTTTGGGTCCCCTCAATTAAATTAGACTTAATTATGCCTTAATAAGCCCTATTTTACATCTACAAGCCTAATAAATTACATTTTCCGAAGGGGAAACCCGACAACAATTAATTCCAACACATAATTAATTACCTTGAGCAATGTGTGTTCTAGGAATAGGGACCTAGGACCCATTCGCCCATGGGCGAATGGGTCCTCCCTAGGCCTTTGAAACCAAATTTAAGTATTTGGCAGTATTTTAATGTCCCCAAATACAAATTTTAATGTCGGCTTGTAATGTTCAATTTTTAGGAAATTAAGGATAGATAACTATAAATACAAGGTTATTTTATCAATTGATTTCCTAAGCAATCCTAAGAAATTCAAGTGAGAAAAAAGTATAGCAAATATTATTGTCAAAGGCATTCAAGAGTAGATTTATTAGTGATTTATTACAACAATCAAGATCTTGAGCATCATGTCAGTATTTTGCAATAATGTATGTTTTTGGAGCTAACATTGTGATGTACGTTTCAAAGATCCAAGTAAAGCATTCAAACCAAAATTCAAGTATCAAGATCCACATCCATTGAAGCCATTTCATGCAAGATCAAGATCAAGATTTCAGTCCTTCAAGGATCTCAAATCAAGGGTTTGGTGAGTTGCAACATAACACTTGGTCATTCATCATTCCTTTCATGTTCATTGTTTCAACTCAAGGTTTAGTTACCAAACGGGGTTTGACCAAGGCAAACCCTGATCCACCAAAAAAAAAAAAATTCTCCTCTTTGTGAATGTGCAACTTTATATGTTGAAGAAAGATTGAAGACTTCAAAGTTGCAAAAATTTGTCAACATTGTTGTCAATTCATAGAATCTCACCTACAAACCTTATTTCTGATTGTCCAAGATTGAAACATGGATCAAACAAAAGCTACAGACTGACACCAAAGGATCTTGAAAGCTGAGTCAAACCTCTGCACAAAGACCCATTCGCCTATGGGTGAATGATTCTTAGGTAGCCTTCTGAAACTACATTTTAGTGACAGGTACATATCACTCTGCCATTTCTAGATCTACCAAAATTTTGTTGTTTCTATTTGTATTATACTTTAAATTGATGATTCAAGTTTGAATGGGCATAATTGTGGCGATTTACTATTTTTAATTTGTATCCCAAAGGTGATGTTCAGGTTGATACCCTCATCCTCAATCATAAGGAAATCAGTAGATTCCCTCATTGAGTTGACTCACCTAAGGTTTGTAATTCAATTCTTTGTGTGGATCTCATTTCCTAATGAAATAAAGAAAAATAGGTCCATTACACATCTACAATCAAACAATCCATCCCCCATTCCATTCAATCATCTATCTCCTTTTTCTATTTTTCTATGTTTTAGCTACATTAATAAGGATTGCTATGATGAATTACTTAGTCTACCCTAAAAGAATAAGCATATTCACCACATTTATCATACATTAACAATTATCATAGTCATTATCATTCATATCCACATTCATAACAAATATATTTTCAACAATGGGATCAATATCATCTATTCTTCTATTATCTAATCTCTCCCTAACTATTCTTCCTATTAACATCTATCTCATGCATCCTGCATCCTGCATCCTGCATCCTGCATCCTGCATCCTGCATCCATCACATAATTAATATCGTGTGCATCCTACATCCATAAAATCATTAGCTATGCATCCATCAAATCATATCATATCATATATCATTTGCATCATATCAAATAACATCCATGAATCAAGCATATTTTCAGAATAGTAAAAAATACTTTTTTTTTTACATCATATCACATCTCATAATCATCAATGCATCCATAATCATATCATAATCATGCATCATCACATCAGATCATAAAAATCATCCATAACATCAATAGAAACCATGCACATAAAAAATAAGTATGCACATGAGTCTCAAAAATAAGTATACTTATTTTTTATGTGCAGACAAATGTGCATACTTATTTGTCAACCTTTTGAGACTCATGTGCATACTTATTTTTTATGTGCATGGTTTTTATGTCAACCTTTTGAGACTCATGTGCATACTTATTTTTTATGTGCAGACAAATGTATATACATCATAAATAAGTATACATTAAAGGTACATCAAAATATATATCAATATATGTACGAATGCCTATCCACTCATGTGATCCTCTACACTGGGAGGAAGTTGATACGGTGGAGGTCCCATAATAGGCTGATCTTGTTCCTGCTCTCCATGTACCAAAGATCTCTAGGTGTGTTAGCTATGTGCTGGTGACCTATGAAGCTATAGAATTTTCATTTTTGTCTGCTAAGAGGAGAGATAAACTAAGCCACCCTCTAATCGACTAGATCTAACTATTGTGGCACTTCTGATAGAGAACTTTGGTTTCCTTTGCTCCCACGAGACAACCGCCTCATAAAAGTTCTTGTAATAAGTAACCTTATGTACTGGTTTCTCTCTCTCTCTCATGTTCTTGTCCATGGTCACCATGGAGCCCCATGCTATCTTAAGTTACATGTCTTGGATGTGCTCTACATATCTCTCAACAATAATAGTATCCCTCTCTATTATGATTGCAATCATCTGGACCTTTGTAGCTTGTTGGCGGGTGACCTCTATATCCCACTCTGATATCCTCAAGTCCCTCTCAACCTTGGCCCAATCACGCTCTCCTAAAGCCTAGTCTCTCTCAGTTTTCCTCTATATAAGCCATGTAGTGACTTGATCCCGCTTTGTTCGGTATCCATCATGCTCTCTTTGCACCTGATTTCTCTATGATAGAATAAGATCCAATCAAAAATTTGCATCCTATCTATCCCCATCACCCCCTACCCCCTCATCTTGAAAAGGGTTTTGCATAAGAATCTATTGATCATCCTATTATGGCCCTTGTTGTGGTTGATCCCTTTGAGGTGGGTATTGTGCAACATGAGGAATAACATGTCTCACCTTCTCCTCTGCTCTCTATCTTTTCTAATGAGCCCTTCTCGACTCCCCCTCTAGTTATCCTCTTTGCCCTCCAACTACTCCTGGACCCCTGGGAGGATGAGTGAATTGTAATGACTATCCCTAGGCCCACCATGTTGTATAATTTAGAGTTGTGTCAGGACCACCTATCCAAACCCATGGTTGTGGAACTAGTTGAGCTACCTCTCCCAATGTAACATGAGGAAAATCATGCCTCCCAAGTGTGCAATCTCTCTAGTGGTATATGCAAAAATAGCATGGTAATCATCTACAAGAATTACTTATTGCTCTCTAAACTATCTCATAAACTAGTCTGACAAATAATGCTCAATGATATACCACATTTATCTACAGAAAGGTAAATGAACGTGATCATCAGACTAGAACTCAATCTATAAGTATGGACTCCATAATGAACTCGACCATATCATCAAAAATATTCCACCAGTAATGTAGTCTCCCAATCTACCTCTGTGTAAGTTGGGAGACATATTTGTAAACCAGTGGATCCCCTGGAGCTCTTTCAGACTCTCAAATGGGCCGAGTGACTGCAATCCACTCCTGGGCCCATACATGAAACAATGTCATCCTTTTTATAAGTTGGTAGCTGAGCGGTAGCATACCTGATGAATGTCATGATATAAGTGTGCAAGGTAGAAAGGCCCCCACGTGTAGATGATCTCTTCTGAAACCATACCCTCAATAACATATCCCCATCAAACATGAATCCTTCTGACCTCCTATCTGATATGAGGTCCCATGATCAATGTATCTAGGCATAACATAATCTTATAGGTATATCCATAATATGTTTGTAGATCTAGCTGACCATCAACAATGTCAAGCTCATCCCCTTTGAGCAGTCTCGCCATAGATGTCATGCCTGCATCCATGTCATAGATAACCTGAGCATCAACAATTGACACTCTAAGGATGCACCAAACATCCTTCAGTGTGATAGTGCACTCCCTATTAGGTAGATAAAAAGTGGTTGTGTCAGATCTCCATCTCTTAACCAACACAATCATCGTCATTCTATGTGCTTAAATATTAGGTATGTACACGATATGGTGTAGTCAAACAACATGAAGAAACAAAACCTCCTCATCACCTATGTTGGCATTTGATCCATGATCTGAGGCCTCTACTCTCTAGAGTAGATAAGGTGAAGTATTGCCTACAAGAATGAAGCCAACAATGTCAATTTTACAAAAACTAGTAAAAAACCTAAGTTTTTGACCTAAAGGAGAAAACGTGTCACTTTAAGCAAATGTGCCAATGCATAACAATGAGATACAAACAATTTTTCAAATGCATCGATATCTCAATTTTAGATGCGAACACATCCTCAAACACATCACTATCCGCTCGTCACTTCGTAGCAAATGCATCAACCCTTTTCAAAGGTGTCAATTTGAGAAAAAACAATAATCTACAATTACAAACACACCCTATTGGGTTTCAAATACACTGATTTGTAGATTGTTGTGTTTGTTTTCCTACCTTTGGATAGAAACTAATGCACTCAAAATCAAATGAAAGCTAAAATTAAAGATGTATGTACCATTGGGATCACTCCAACATGCCTCTAAAACTTGTAGACTCTATTTGCATGGTGTGGGGCATGAGGTACATGCACCATCATGAAGGGAGGTTTGAGTAATCTGGATGCTAGGAGCTTTGAGAGTGCTGAAAATCTAGAATGTTGAGTGTGCAAATGAGGATATTTTGAACCTAATGCCCTATATATTAACCCTAGAACCTAGGGTTTCACCTACAACCATCGTACTAAATCTATTTTTCAAGCCTTTCCGTCAATCTTGATCATTTTGGGACCCCTAGGGCCTAGTTTTTTGTCATCTTTTCAACTAAACTATTCCTAAACTCTTGTCATGATCTTGACCTAATTTTTTTTTTCTTTCTGACCTCTCGAGGGGTAGCCTAGTGTCCTATCATCCTTTTGTCATCCATCTGGGCACAATTGAACATCACAAAAAAATTTTAAATTTTATCCGAGAAGTGATTATATTTGAAACAATATAGCAAGTACAATGTGTCAAAGAGGGGCAAAATGTAGACATGCAAGAATTCCTAACTCGTTTCACACATCCATGATCTTGCATTTGGCATCATTTTCATCATATTCATTATTAATATTGCATTTTCATCACTTTCATCATTAATTCCCCCTTTAACATTAGTTTTTCATTAATTAACCTAATTCCTCTATTAATTAAATAATTTTGAATTATTTAATTAATTCATCATATTTCATTACTTTTCCTCTTATCACCCCTAATTGAATAATTTTATTTATTTAATTACAAAAATTATAATGTTTTTCTAATGTATTATGATTAAATAATTTTAATTATTTCATTATCTAATTCCCTTTCACTTGCATCAAATATGTTTTATTAACAAGGAATATCCTAATCCTCTTTGATTAAATAATCTTAAATTATTTAATTATTCTAATTTCCCTCTCTAAGGCATATTCCCATGGAATATTATTTTTCAAAATATCCTAAAACATCTCAACTTCCTCTCATTCATCCTCAACCCTTCAAATATTGATGTAATCTCCATCCTTCATTTCAAAATATCTTAACCGATTTCCTAAAATTGTGAAGATATTTTGAATTTAGATTAATCTTG
This sequence comes from Sequoiadendron giganteum, assembly GCA_007115665.2. Lineage (NCBI taxonomy): Eukaryota > Viridiplantae > Streptophyta > Pinopsida > Cupressales > Cupressaceae > Sequoiadendron > Sequoiadendron giganteum. The sequence continues at coordinate 429,369,650 of CM021104.1, forward strand.
ACTCTTGATCCTTCTTGATCTAATCTCATTCATTGATCTCAAGATCTATTCTCAACCATTGATCTAACTCTTGAAAATCTATAAAACAAGTATCATCCTTCCATAATCACTACCTAGAATCATTGGAGCTAATTCATATCATTTGAGTATTTGAGCAATTTTCATCATCTAGGTCATTTCAAGATTTTGCAATCATGGGAGTAATAATTGAGCAATCCAACATACATCAACCAATTTCAAAATGGAATGCTAGGTTTGCACATGTTTGATTTCATGTTTTGAATTGGGTTTTCATTGTTGTTGTTGATTTCTAACTTGTTTGCATTCAATTTCATTTAAAGTAAGTGGGATTTGATCATTGTTCTTGATTTGGGTATCGTGAATTCTAACCCTAGTTGAATAATTCATGCTTCATTTCCATTTTCCACTAACCACACTTCACAAGTGTATACCCATGTACGAAAATGTAGATTTCCTTTCAACGATGTGTTTTGTAATACCTTATAGATTACTTTTGTAAGATACTTGTAGCCCTATCAATAACGATATTTTCAGGCACACTTTTTCTTTGTAGCTCTAGAAGTTTGTATCCTAAATTTGTGGGGAGATATCCTCCATCTCATGTGTGGGTACATTTATAGTAAGCTTCAAATATTATATTCATTGATAACTTTTTATTACAGCAAGTGTTTCATTTTGTTTTTTATGGCAATTTATTTATCTTTCTTCCATGATAAAAGTGTCACACTTGGAAGCCTCATTGGTTTGAGGTCTTATCATAGTACATAGTATGGAATAAAAATTTATAATTATGTATATCACATGGGCATTATTGAAATAATTCCAACGGACTACCAAAGGGCGAGACCATGGAAGTCCCTTACAGGTTGTATGTATTTCACTTTAAGATTGCAAAGCACTATCACGTACCTTGCATAGTTACTCAAGACAAAAAAAAGAGGGGGAGTGGAAAAATTATATAGAGTGTAATATTATGATGAACATATAAGGAATTAAAAATTATTTGAAGGATTTTATTTTCTTTATCAATTTTATTTTTTCTTTAATCATTTTATGAGCTTTAAATTGAATTAGATTAAATTTGAATTGTCATACATTTGACTGTAATATATTGAAATTGAGGCATGGAATTCATTACTCTTTCTAATACCTCCATCTCCCTCCAATGTTATGTTACTCATCACTCTTTTATCCACCACCAACTTAAATCCTCACTCAATACAATCGAACGTGCTTCTTAGGAGACAATGAGATTTATTTTACCATTAATTGTATCAACTATGGTAACACACTACTCCTTGTACCTCCTCATCCTTGACACTCTTGGGCCCCTCACCATTCCTTCTTTGGTGAAGGCTAAACTCTATAGGTATCTATATGCTTGCCTAAGACATATTCTTACATGTTTTACATGTGTGGGTATTTGAGCATCTACAATATATACTCAACACTCTATTAAATATTGCCATAGTTTTTAAGATATAGTAAACAAATTTGTTAAATATAATTGCAATAATCAAGAAATTTATTTTCATGTGTTTATATTTTTATTGTCATGTTTTAAGTATCTGCTACTCTTGAAATCCCAAAGGACCAGTTCTTGACACTACTTAAGGAGTTCCTACCTATAGTTTAGAAGATAGAGATAAAATCAACTCCCTCTTTCTCCATTGGAAGAAATAGAGTAAAACAACATGAAGATGACATTCTCATGAAATTAAAGGAGGGGAAGTTTCCAAAACCAAATCAAGTTGTATATTTTAGCAATATAAAGAACACAACTTATGCAAAGAATTCAACCTTAATCTATACACCGATGATAATGCATAATATAGGAACTGTGCCTTGTGTATGGGAATTTTTTTTATAGATTTGATGGTATTTCAGATGTATTAGAGTTCATCTTATCATTGTTTACTTGGTGAACCTTGTTGAAACTATCTAGAGTTGATGCTCCTCATAATGTATACCCATTATTGGTTATGAGAAATAGGAGGTTCGAAAAAGGGTTTTGTTAAAAAACACATTGTGATTAACTATGCATCCTATACCAAATGTTATATAGGTGATTAACTTATTCTTATTTGTCTATCTTTAGTATAAGTGAATATTGATTCTAGTATTTTGTTCGCTTTCAAATGCAATTCCTATAGAAGAGAGTAAAATTGTAAAGGAGACATTACCATGCAACTCTCACAAATTGTTAATGTAACCCAAATTAGGTTTGAATCATTTGTATTTAAAGGTCTTGTTAATGTAACCCAAATTAGGTTTGAATCATTTGTATTTAAAGGTCTTGTTTGTTATTTCAAGGTGTCAAAATGTTTTCCCTTTGTAATGATTTTATTGATCCCTAAGGTTTAATCAGTTGTCAAGATCTCTAGGTTAGGATAGGGGATATATTTTTCATTAAAGTTCATTACTTTAAGTCCATCCTAAGTATTAATGAGAGGTTTTAGTCTCAATTTTTACATTTTCAATGTCATAAAGGGATTTTATTTTATGTCAAAATATTGGAAAAGGAATTTTAATTCTTGCAAAAGCCTATCTTCATAAAAATCCATGGGCAAGTTGGCAAAAGGTTAAAATTTCAACCTTGATTTTTGAGTTTGAGAAGGAAAGCCTATGTTGGTTCCTTTCATGTAGGTTTCCTTGATTTTTTTACAAGGGAAAGAGAAGAAAGCTCAGGTTTATGAAGGAAAATACAACCTTACAAGGGGAAGAACCTCATGTTTGTAGCATTTCACAACTCCATTTTTCATGGATCCGCCTCTTAGAGATTGTTCTTGCTTCATTTAAGTGTTTGTAAAGAAAAATGAGATTTTTTCCTTCTTTCATTGCATTATGAGGATGGTTTCATTTGTTTGGAGGCTTCATTTTATGCCATGAGTTAGGGTTTATCCATAAGGTTTGAAAGAATGCATGGTGAATGTTAGAGACTACCTATTAGATCCCTTTGTCTTATGAGATCATGCAATAATAAATATGATGGAGATATCCAGGTTGTATAATCCATGAGAATAGAAACCTTGTGTTAAGATCTTGTAGGTTTGTAAAGCTTTGAAACCCTAGGCCTTTGAAGGAGCATATGGTTTTGAAGGGCAGTCTAATAAGATAGTTTGTAGGGACAGTCTTCAAGATAGTTTATAGGGATATGAAATCATGTAATGGATGTCTCAAGGTCTACTCTTGTTTGTGCACTGATACTGTGACTGTGACAAGAAAGCTTTAGCATCATTATAGTCTGATGGTAGTGAGATTATGAATCAACAAATATTAATATTAAGATAGTCTAAAGAGAGCAACCTCAATAGGATAAATCCATGCATTGCATCAATGTGGAGGTTTTTGATCCAAGCCTTTAGAGTTCCATGAGGTGATGCAACTGTGTTATGAATGCAGGGGAAATATGACTCATAATTGGAGGTGGTGTTCCTACCATACAATGTATAATGGTGTTTGGGATAACATGCATAGTAAAATGGATAATGCATACACAAATTTTTACATTCAAGATGTTCAAAAGATAGTCACTTAAAGCAATATTTCAAGGTTAGGGGCTTTGAGATGGAATATAATAGTAATTAGTTAATAAATAATGTGCAATCACCCTTGCTTTCATAAGAATAAGATGACATTATGCATGGTTTTCTTTGAGGGCCATAAACATGCTCTTGCAACCTTTACAAGAAATATGCAATAGGGTGACACCTATGTCATGTTGCCTAGGGTGTGTAGAGGTTCATATATGAGAAAATAAAATGCACTTTATGCATGAAGGTTGGAAATAATGATAATAGTGGTGTGCACAAAGGGAGAGATCAAGCTCAAGGTGATAGTGACAATATTTTAGGTTCATGACTCAACATGAAAATAGTGACAGTGAGAAAGATAAAGCACAATGATGCTAAGAGAGCATTGATTGTAAATTGGTAAATACTTACACTGTATTTCTCAATGGTGTCAATGGAATCACACAAATCATGAATGTGATAATGAGTTGCATACAATAGAGATTGATTGCAGGTCACAGTGACCCAAAAGGAGCAACAATCTTGACAGGGAAATCACCTCATGTTTGTAATAAAGTGGAAATTTATTCAAAGAGTTAAGAGTGGCAGTCATAATGCATGAAGACTTGTCTCCAAGATAAAACCTTAGATAGTGCCTTAAGTGTGATAGGTGAGCCTCATTGATCATAGTGTTCAATTCCTGCCTTTACCTGAGCAAAGTTTTTGGAGACTTAAGGAGCTATAGAATGGCCTTAACAATCTTATGAAGTGTCCCTTAATAGTTTTCCAGTAGTATTGGTAAAAATGGTGATAGTGAGGGTTCTTAAGAAAATACCCCTATAGACCTTAAGGGTATTTCAGATGCTCTTAGCGGTGATGAGATAGGGCTAATGGCATTGTTTAAAAGGTAGTGATTGTGCAAGAAAAAAGTGCAAGGAAAATAGGGTTAAGATAATCAAGAGTTTACTTGGCTTGCAATGGTTGATACAAGGACATGTAATAGGAAGGTCGCTAGGCCTTGAGGGGGTAGAGTTATAAGCCTTTGAAGCTAAAATAGTGTCATGAGATTCCATTAAATTTAATTTTTATGCAGTGAATGATCCAAGAGGGTTCTAGAAATGTGACAAATAAAAGGTAGTAGGCATCTTGTGAAGAATACAATCATAAGCTGGTAGTACAAAGGATTGACCCCTAAGCAATGAGTGACCCAGGAGGAGATGACACTATGGTATATCTTATAAGACAGCTAATTCAATGTAAAGAATGGCAATCACCCTCATAGGGTTTTGGGTTAGACTATTTTTGTTAAATGCACGTGGCATTCCATAAGGGGCAGTCTAGGACCAAAGATCTCCATAATAGTGTTTTAAATTGTGTGATAGTGTACAAAATTTCAATCAATCCATCCTCCTCTTTTGCACATGATGCAAAGGGAGTAGGGTTTTAATGAAGGATGGATTTATAATGAATCCTTGTCAAGACTAGGATGGAAGAAAATACTCACTACCCTTAAAGGCAGTTACCCTCATGTTGAGGAGGGTAGTAAAACTATCATGACTCAAGGGAAAGCACTCATAAATATAGATATATGAAGGATGAAAAGGACAATCTCAATATGAATGCAATCTCATACATAGGTCACAAAAGGCTTGATACGATATTAGTTTCTTCAAAGGAAAAATTTCAATATGATTTTAGACATGTAAAATTGACTTGACACCTATCACACAACCTCGAATGGCATTAAAGAGCACTGAACAACATCAAACAACACTAAACGACATCAAACAACACTGAACAACATTGAATAGCCTCAAATGACATCAAACAATATGGAACACCATCTTTGATCATCTTAGAATGACTCAAAATCATCTCGTAACACCTCAGAATGACTCAGAATCATCCCGTAACGCCTCAGAATGACTCAAAATAATCCTGTAACACCTTAGAATAAATTTGAATCATCCCATAACATCTCAGAATCACTTGAAATAATCCTGTAACAGCTCATAATGACTCAGAATCATCCTGTAACATCTTGAAATGACTCAGAATCATCCCGTAACACCTCAAAATGACTTGGAATCATCCCGTAACACCTAAGAATGACTCAGAATCATCCCGTAACACATCAAAATGACTCAGAATCATCCTGAAACATCTCAAAACAACTTGAAATCATCCCATAATGTCTTAGAACATCTCAGATTTATCCTGTAATGTCTCAGATCATCTTGAAATCATACCGCAATGTTCTCGCATCACACATCACATCACATCAAAACGACATCAAAAAACCTAATTCCTCTATTAATTGAACAATACAACATTATTTAATTAATTCACTTTTTCATCATTTCAGACAAATTAAATAGATTTTTGTTATTTAATAAAGTCCCAAAAACCCTAATTCCTCTATTAGTTAAATAAACCGACATTATTTGATTAATTCATGTTTCATCATTTCGACCAATTAAATAAATCTCATTTATTTAATAAAGTCCTAACTCTCACTTTATGTCATCGTGATTGATTAAATAACACCAATTATTTAATTACGTCGCTAAATCACTATATTCCCCTAAGTGGATTAAATTATCAAAAAATAATTTAATTACGACACTTTTCCTTCAAAATTTGGATAATTAAATCAAACTATTCAAATCAATGCAACTTTGTTTGCAAAAGTCAAACTTGATTCGCACATTCAAACTCCAAAAATGAATGAATTAATTAAATCAATTAATTCATATTCCTCACCCACTTTCTGATTGAGAAAATTATGATTGTTGACTAAGCAATCTAATTTGTTAACTAAGCAATCTAATTTGTTAACTAATCAATATATTCTGTTAACTAAACAATTTATTATGTTAACTAAGACATCACATTCCTAACTAAGCCATCACAAACTTGACTGATCAATCTATTCTACTAACTGATCAATCACATCCCTGACTAGCCAATCTATTTCCCAATCACACAAATTATGAAATCCACTTTGCATAATTCTCTCATGTTTAAATCCTCTCAACACACTCCGACCATTGATTTGGATATTCTTCAAAACGATCTTGATTGTCCATTTCAAATCTCATTTTCTATATAACAAACCTCTCTCCTCACAAAAAGGGATTAGAGAATTAACATACATTGAGCAACAAAGTGTTGTCAAGATCATCCTCGAGAGAGCTTCATCCATTATCTTCGATCAACCAAACACAACAAGCTCTCATCCACACTTTGCACACGAACTTTGGAGGCTTTGTTGTGATAAGAGCAATCCAACATCAATCGAATACACTCTGCTATGGGATGTTAAAAGCTATCATTTGTTTTCATTTCATTTAGTAATCAGTAGGTTCCTCATCATGTTTGCAATAGTATAGTTCAATCTCGTATGTGTAGGATTTTTTTAGATTTTAGATTTTAAGCTTTTTGGTTGTAGATTAGATTTCTTTGTCAGATTGCTTTCATGTCCTTCTTGGATCATTAATCTAACATCCTTCTTCCCCCTCACACAATTACCATATGTATAAAAGGTGTTGCACATGAAAAAAGGGGGCATAATGCAGTCTCCAACAATAAAAACAGTCCATTAATGGGAAGGTAGCCTTCAATAGCAGAGCATAGTGATATGAAAGGATAACTAGTGTGGATGTCAAAGATGACAAAGTTATCATTCAAGGAAACCAAAGCAAGATTGTCCAAAATAGGATGATAGAAGGCAATCGATGACATCAATAACTCACTCATCCTATCAATTGCCTTCTATTATCATATTTTGGTCAAAGAATTGTTGAAAATAAGGATGACTATTCCTTCACTTTTAAAAATAATTATCTGATGCAATGATGCAAATTTTGTGCTCTTTGTGGAGTTATTCAAGGATTTGGTTTCCTTATTTGAAGCCAACATTCCAGAATTTTGATGACAAGGACTAATTATCTTGCCAAACCAATCCTTCTATATTTGAAAAACTAACCAAATTACCTAATTTTTAGGGATTTTGGTAGTGATTTATAACAGGGGCAGGTTTCAGAATGCAAGATTAGAAACATGTCAGTTTTCTCCAACAACTAAAGAGGGTGCCCAAGTTGAAAAATTAGATGGTTCCTGATGAGCCAAGTTTTGGGCACATTTAGATCATGCTTTTACAAACACTTTTCTGCTTTTCATTATGCTAAGAAAAACATTTAGTGTTGATTATGGGACAAGACATAGACTTTTTATGCTTAAAATAATAAGTATATTATGATAATTCTTTCCATGATTATTACCTTGAATTTTTTTGTTAGTTTGATGAATGCCTTATGACTTTGTGTGATGACAAACCCTTCTTGCAACCTCTACCATTGAATTTCCTGCAGCCATGTCTGAAATAATGTTTGCCTTAGATTAATTCTTAATGAATGTATAAATGAAGTGATGGATCATCTTAAAGGTTGAATGTGTTGGGCTAACTTTCTGCCTCAGGAATAGCTATTAAGATATTTTGCAAGTACCACGTTTGAGGAAGAAATTTAGTTTCCACTTGAAGGCTGAAAGACTAATTCAATGAAGACTGGTTCAATAGCAAAGAATAAGGAGGCAGCTTCAGGTCATCCGCCATGTAGGGAGAGTGTTCCAAAAATCTAGCCCAGGCATCTTGGTGGCGCATGAATCTAGGATGGTGGCACTTTAAAACTTCAGAATTGATTTGACTTAGTTCTTCCTTTTTCATCCACCTCTTCACTTAGTTAGTTATGATGTAATAAAGACTTCCCATTTTGTGAGGGAAGGGTTGGTTAGTCGTTAGATTCAGTTTTCAATAAATAGCCCATTCTCCTTCAGAGAAAGGGCTAGAAGATCACTATTGTAATACATTATAGTTTTTCAGAAATACAGTTGAAGATTGTGAGCTATGTACTTGTCTATCTTGAATCAATAAAGTGTTTATGAAGTTTACAGTCTAATCTGTTGTTTAACTTTGGCACTACCTAAGGGGGCCCACTTAGGGAGTTGTCCATCCTTTCATTCTTCAAGTTAGAATAGCTGCACTTCCTTTCATAGAGGTTAATGTGACTGTTCTTGCAGCTGACAAAAACACAGAGCTATCAATTGTTCATGCATCCACTAGATGCATAATAGTTTTGTCTTTCAGTTTTCATTTCCAAGCAAGTTTATCCAGTAAAGTTGTTTCCAGTAATTCAAATTCCAGTATAAGCATCTTTAGGAAGTTATGCATGTTTGAGAAAGGTAATTAGTGCATATATTGTGCTAACCCATTTCAAGTTTACGTCCCTGGGTTGATGATTAAATGAGGTTCTTTAGCAGGTTATGACTGCTGGATGTGATGTTCAATCCCTGAGTAAAGGAATTCATGTTCCTAGTTATTAAGCTGATTAAAGGACACTACATTTTTGGTGTCATTGTCAGGGATCGTGTCAAACTAAAGACCTATTGCAGGCATGCTAATAGAGAATTAAATTTCATTCCAAGTATTTAGTTTAGAATTCAACATTCCAACATTTTCATAGTTTAGTTTACTTTTTGCTGTATGCGTAGAAGAAGAGACCAATTTGGAAGATTCCTTCCTGGAAGAATAGATATTGAAGAGATTGAACCAGACCTTTTCCAAGAAGACCCATATCTGGATGTTGGCCAAGACTTAGTTACCTCATCTTCTTCCTCAGAGCTAAGCTTAAACCTGTTTGATGAGCCAGATGACCTTAACCCACTGGTTATCGTTCCTAAGAAAGGAGGAAAATGGAGAGTGTGTGTGGATTATAGGGAGCTCAACTCGGCAACAAAGAAAGATTACTTTCCTCTTCCCTTCATTGATCAAGTCCTGGATAATTTATCCGAGAAAAAGTACTAAAGTACTTCTCATTCTTAGATGGCTTCAGTAGATACAATCAAATCAAGATTGCTCCAGAGGACCGGGAAAAGACTACTTTTACATGTCCCTGGGGAATATTTTCCTACTCATTTTTTCCTTTCGGTCTTTGTAATGCACCTACAACTTTCCGAAGAGCAGTGATCAGTATTTTCTCAGATATCTCATATGACTATATGGAAATCTATATGGATGACTTTATTGTTTATGGTGCAACATTTGAGGAAGCTCAGGACAACTTGAAAAAGGTACTACAAAGGTGTGAAGATCATAACCTGTCACTAAATAGTCAGAAGTGCTTCATGATGATGCAAGAAGGAATAGTGCTTGGCCACTATATTTTTGTTGCAGGAATACAGGTAGATCCCTCTAAAATTGAACTCATCTCTAGTCTACCCTTTCCTACTAAGCAAAAGGAACTTAGAAGCTTTCTAGGACATGCTGGCTATTATAGAAGATTCATTAAGGATTTCAGTCAGACAGTAGGGCCACTATATAGCGTACTAAAGAAAGATGCAGAGTTTGCCTGGACAGCAGAATGTGAAAAAGCATTCCTTGATCGGAAAATTTTCCTTACACAAGCACCTATTTTGAAGGGACATGATTGGTCACTTCCATTCCATATTCATATAGATGCATCAGATTATGCTATTGGTGTTGTCCTAGGACAAAAAGGTGGTTCAACTGAGCATGCACTCTACTATATCAGCAAAAACTTGCGAGGAGCCCACCTCAACTACACTGTTACAGAAAAATAAATGTTAGCAATCATCTATGCCCTCAACAAGTTCAGGCATTATGTTACAGGCTATCAGATATTTGTCCATACTGATCATGCAACAATCAGGTATCTCATGAACAAGAGCTCCATTATAGGGAGACTGGCAAGGTGGTTGTTACTCATGCAAGAATTTGATATTACAATTATGGACAAGCCAGGTAAAGCCAATGCGGTTGCTGATTTCCTTTCTAGAATTCAAAGGCAAGATGACTCTGCACTTATTGAGGATTCCTTTCCCGATGAGCATCTATTTGCAATCAAAATCATTCACCCATGGTATGCAAATATAGTGAAATATCTGGCTGCAGGAAGAACTCCTCCTCAATTCTCCCCTAAGGAAAAGAGATTGTTAGTAGAGAAAAGTTTTAACTTCTCTTGGATTGCAGATTGCATGTTTTATACAGGTCCAGATCAAGTAATGAGGAGATGTGTAAGAGAGGAGGACACTCATGACATACTGCATGCAAGCCATGATGAGCCTTATAGAGGAAATTTTGCTGTTAATAGGACAACAATGAAAATTTTAAATACTGGCTATTATTGGCCAACATTACATAGAGATGTAGCCAAATATACCAGGAGATGTGACAAATGCCAAAGGATGGGAAGGCCAACTAGATCAAATGAAATGCCTTTATTTCCAAAAGTTATTGTTACACCCTTTGACAAATGGGGACTGGACTTTGTAGTACCAATTGATCTGCATTCAAATGGTGAGTCTTACATTCTTGTATGCACATATTATGTAAAAAAATGGGTAGAAGCTAGACCTATGAAGCATGCTAGGGATAATAAAGTTACAGAGTTCCTCTATGAGGAAATCTTCACCAAATTTGGTGTTCCTAGGGAAATAGTGACAGATCAAGGAGCACAGTTTACTTCTACTTTGATTACAACCCTAGTCAATGAATATAACATAAGGCACATAAAATCAACTCATTATCATCCATAGGCTAATGGCGAAGTAGAGATCACCAATAGGGACATAGAGGCAATTTTAACAAAAACTGTAGATCTGCATAGAAAGGATAGGGTTGCAAGGTTACCTAAGGCTATATGGGCCTATAGAACTACATGGAAGACTACTATAGGATATACACCTTTTGAAATGGTGTATAGTAAGAAAGTTGTGATGCCAATAGAGTTTGAACATAAGACTCTCAGAACAGGTTTGGAAATGAACATGGACTTAACAACTGCACAAAAGGAAAGAGTCATGAAGCTCAATACCTTAGATGAGCTCAGAAAGAATTCCCTGCAACATACTAAGATAATATAGAACCAACAAATAAGGTGGCATGATAAATATATCAAGGAGAAGAAATTCAAAGCAGGAGATTGGGCTCTGCTTTATGACTCAAGGTATAAGGATAGTCAAGGGAAATTGTAAACTAGATGGTTAGGTCCATATGAAATAGAAGAGGTATTCAACAATGGCGTTGTACAATTGAGGACCATTGATGAGGTCATGTTTAAGTTATTAGTCAATGGGCGTCGCCTAAATCTCTACTTCAAGCCCATTGATAGGGAATAATTTTTGAAACAGTTCGAATTTGAGCAGGAAGCCATTGATCCTGCAGCCGAAGGAATTGAGTCTCGGCTCGATTCCCTAGGCCATGCATGAAAGTGCATAAAAATATCATAATAAAGGGGTTATCCACAAAGATCCCCATTCCATTCAATCATTCCATCTGCAATCCGTTCACACTCTCTTTTTGCCACCTCATCCACCTATCATTCACCGTACCATCCACGTTTCTCAAAGATCACATTTTACAATGAAGACATGAAGTCACATCAGGTAATCACGGCGGATAATTCTAGGTAAGCTCCACTTCACTTAAAGATTGATTAGTTGTTGCATTCATTACATTTATTTAGGTATTAATTAATGCAAACTAATTTCCTATACGGCTGCAATTTCCTTCGGCCTTTCCACATGATTGAGCATGTTTTTCTATTTCATAACTTTGAGCCATGTCATTGTTTCCACCGCCACAAAGCCTTGTCACATCAACTGTTACTATCTTTTCGGCCTAAGCTCCAAATTTTTGAAAATCTGTAATTAATGAACAAAACAGCATTACTTCTTGCAATAATGCCCAAGAATGTCTTTTGCTCCTCCATGATTACTCTTTTCTTTCCATCTACAACATAACTTAGGATGTTTGAATTCATTTTCCTATTTTCCTGCGTCTTTTGAAGAGAGGTTCAAAAGTCTTGGTTGAGGGGAGACAGAGTGCAGTAAAGTTGGTTTGCAGGAAGTCACATTGGTTGTGTAATTTGAAAAGCCAGGTAGAATCTAGCCTTAAGCATTGAGTTGTAGAGACATAGTAAAATGGGAGGTCATCCAATTCGGAATGAACCGATAGATCATAATGTCCTGTTGTAGGATGTACAACATGTGCCACCATTTAGACAATACGGGTGGCTTAATTATTTCCTGAAGCTCAAAAAATTTGATGTGAGCATTGCAAAAGAGTTCACGAGGACATTCCATGAAGGAAAGGAAAAAGTCAGGGGAATAAAAATAAATGCATCAGTAGACAAAATTGCAAAAATAACAGGGTTGCCTCAGGCCGGTGAGCTATTTCCTAGAGGAAGGGATGCACGAAGTGCTAGGGAAGAGTTTACTCGACCTAATGATCCTCCTTTACGAGTGGATAAGCAAGGATCACAAAGGATGAGTTTTCCGCAAGACTGGGTATCATGAGTAGGTTATATAATCAAATATATAACATGTGAAGGTCATTTTCAGTCTTGCATTCTCATCATTTTAAACTCTTACGCCATGGCCTGTTAATGAATATTCCTAATTTTCTATATAATTTGCTATCTAATAGTGCTGTTGAGTTCAAAAAGGGTAGGGTTAACTCTGTTTCCCACCATTTCCTTATTAAGTTGCTTGTTGAAAAATCTGTTAAAGATGTATCATAAATGACCTAGGAAGAATTTGTTGTCAATTCTAACCCTAGGATTCAAAATGTTGGACCTAGAGGGAAACCTCTCACCTTCAAACAACGAGCCTCCTAGTCCATAGGTCAGTCCTCTGCACTGCATCTCTTATTCAGGAATCATCTGATTCACAAGATGAAGTTCCTCTTTCTAAGAAAGTTTCCAAGCAACCAACACAAACCCCTGTCATAGACCCTGAGCCTTCCTCCAAAGATAACAAAGGGAAGTCACCCATAGTGGCAACTCCTAAATCTGTCAAAAGGAAGCAAACAGGAGAATCCCTTGTTCCTATAGCCAAATCCTCAAAGAAGCATAAAACAATTTCCACTCCCTTAAGAAGAAGCTCTAGACTCCAGAATCAGGCAACTCGCCAATCACTCGATGCTTCTCTAGCCACACCACCAACCTCAGACTCTTCCAGTCTTGTACTCGAGGAGGAAGAGCCTGGTGTCGAGGAAACTAAGAGTACTCCTGAAGGAGCTGGCCTGGATAAACTAGCAGCCATTGCGGAACATATACAAGAAGGGATGACAAAACAGCTACAGGAAGAAGTGGGATGTGTTGAGAAGGAGGAAGTAATAATTGTGATTCCATCAGACGAAGAAGGTGAAAGAATTAATATGACTAATGAAATGCCTATTGTTCAGGAAGAACAGGAAGACTAGCAACAAAATGATAATTTAGAATAGGAAAACTCTAGACAGTCAAATGATACAGAGATAATTGAAGAAGCAGAAAAAGAAAACGTGGGTGTACCTGAAGAAATCTAGAAGTCACCTGTAGCAAATTATAATCATAGGCCTCTACTCCATGTCACAAATTTTGCTACAGGAATGACATGTTTTGCAGAACTCCAGCATCAACAAACTACTTCTGAGCTTGAAATTGAGAGATTACAGAGGATAATCCAGAACAAGAATCTAGAAATTGCTAATTAAACTGACACTCTCAACCAGGTAGTGGAGCTTGTTCCACAACTAATGCAATGTCGAACACCCTCACCTGTCTATGCAATGTACCTCAAGGAGCTAAATCTGAACTTCCAATTGATCAAAATCTGGAAAGGTAAAAACCCTTCCTTAGATACCCCAGAAGAATTTTATGATGCATATAGAGATTCACCTCAGCACATCAGGAACCTTTTGTGTGAATTTTATTTGCACAGTTTGGATGTACCCTAGGATAAGGAGTGGAACCCCCTATGCTATGTAGGTGATATTCACATTAGCAGTCTGATCTCCTGGATCACAAATGAGATAAGTAGGGGGGAGCAATTTGATAGACACAAGCATGATGAGCTCAATATGCCATTATCTGTGAGGAATGAATCTAAGAATGGGATGGGTATTTACTTTGATTGGAAGAATTTGTGGAGAGATGAAAGAGCCAGGCCATTAATTGAGCCTTTGAGACAGGAGGTATTTTCTCAGTATTCCTAGATTATAAACAATGATCTTAATTCTGCAACCCAACACATTCAAACAATATGGGAACATCTACCATTTTAGTTATAAAGGGAAGAACCGCACACCCCCAACACCTTGTATGCAGCCACCAGGAGAGTAGAAAGATACATGAGGAATGCCAAGACAAAAAGGGAGAATTGATTGCCCTTAGTTATGCAACCACCTATTCTCGTATGGCCATTACTGGCCATTTAGGGGGACAACACTTATAACAGGAGCTCCGAGGATAGTAGATGGCAAAGGTTGGAGGCAATGCGAGCTCACTTCTAGAGTTTCCAGCATGGAGAATGTGGACAACAACAAAATGCTGATCTGAGAAAATTTTCTCGAAGAATAAATGCTAGAATTGCTGAAGGGCCCAACAAGTAGATGGTTGAGGGGAATGATGAGCCATGTTTTTGACACATTTAGATCATGCTTTTACAAACACTTTTCTTCTTTTCATTATGCTAAGACAAACATTTAGTGTTGATTATGGGACAAGACATAGACTTGTTATGCTTAAAATAATAAGTATATTATGATAAGTCTTTCCATGATTATTACCTTGAAATATTTTATTAGTTTGATGAATGCATTATGACTTTGTGTGATGGCAAACCCTTCCTGCAGCCTCTACTGTTGAATTTCCTATAGCCATGTCTGAAATAATGTTTGTCTTAGATTAATGCTTAATGAATGTACAAATGAAGTGATGGATCGTCTTAAAGGTTGAATGCATTGATCTAACTTTCTACCTCAGGAATAGCTATTAAGATATTTTGCAGGTACCACATTTGAGGAAGAAATTCAGTTTCCACTTGAAGGCTGAAAGACTAATTCAATGAAGACTAGTTCAACAACAAAGAATAAGGAGGCAGCTTCGGGTCATCTGCCATGCAGGGAGAGTGTTCTAGAAATCTAGCCTAGGCATCTTGGTGGCACATGAATCTAGGATGGTGGCACTTTAAAACTTCAGAATTGATTTGACTTAGTTCTTCCTTTTTCATCCACCTCTTCACTTAGTTAGTTATGATGTAATAAAGACTTCCCATTTTATGAGGGAAGGGTTGGTTAGTCGTTAGATTCAGTTTTCAATAAATAGCCCATTCTCCTTCAGAGAAAGGGCTGGAAGATCATTGTTGTAATACATTTCAGTTTTCAGAAATACAATTGAAGATTGTGAGCTATGTACTTGTCTATCTTGAATCAATAAAGTGTTTATGAAGTTTACAGTCTAATTTGTTGTTTACCTTTGGCACTACCTAAGGGGGCCCACTTAGGGAGTTGTCCATCCTTTCATTCTGCAAGTTAGAATAGCTGCACTTCCTTTCATAGAGGTTAATGTGACTGTTCCTGCAGCTGGCAGAAACATAGAGCTATCAACTGTTCCTGCAGCCACTAGATGCATAATAGTTTTGTCTTTCAGTTTTCATTTCCAAGCAAGTTTATCCAGTAAAGTTGTTTCTAGTAATTCAAATTCCAGTATAAGCATCTTTAGGAAGTTATGCATGTTTGAGAAAGGTAATTAGTGCATATATTATGCTGACCCGTTTCAATTTTACGTCCTTGGGTTGATGATTAAATGAGGTTCTTTAGCAGGTTATGACTACCGAATGTGATGTTCAATCCCTGAGTAAAGGAATTCATGTTCCTAGTTATTAAGTTGATTAAAGGACACTATAGTTCCTTTAGTTTAGGAGTTGATTCCAAGGAGTTCGCAATAGATTGTTAGTAATCAACAGTACCTTTTCATGGAAAGGTCTAATTTGAGGATTTTATTTTTAAAGGTAACTCTTAGGCCTTTCATTCTTTCATTCTTTCTTTCTTTTCATGCTCACAACAGGAAAAGATTGTCTTTATAACTCATTCTAAGATTCATTGTAAACATTCCTTTTGATTCAATGAATAAATGACAATAGTTCCTTCTCATTTTACCTTTGTCTCATATTGCAAATGAATTTGTAGATGGAATTGTTATGATTTGAGTTTCCAATCCTTCATTTCATCCCTTTTCAAGTAATGTTAAGGCAAAGGATGTATGTTTAAGTGTAGGTTATATTTTGTGTAGCCATTTCAGCATATTGTAGTTGTGAAGCTTGTTTTCCTTTGATTCAAAAAGTTGAAACCAATACCTTCATATGAAATGTTTATGTGCTTCATGGTTTGATTTGAGTTGTGAACAAGTCAAAACTTTGTTGAGTCATCTTGTGATATAGTTATAACAGTACAATATAGAGATTTTGGTGCATTACCTCCTAGGAGTTAGTTTTCAGTTTCAAAAAAATCCTTCTACACATTTTCCTTGTCAAGTTGGTAGTTTTAGGAGGTTCATCAAGGGAACCAACCCACTCTGGAGATTCATCCTCACTATAAGAAACCCACAACTTGAGAATGTTTCCATGTTTCATAGGATAGTTGAGTGCATACTCAACGAGGGTGCAATCCTTAGTGACAACACCTAAATATTTGTTTCTTTATTTTCTTTGATCAATAATTTTTATATTACTATGTTCAAATATAATACATTTGTATTTGGTGAAGAAAATAAATTATGAAATAAAATTCTTATAATTTCAAGCAATAATATGATGTTTTATCTTAGGTGTGTTTCCAATAATTTTGTACAGGTCTTCTTGTAGTGTAGTAAAATGCATACCCTTGCATTTTCACACTTGTTTGGGCCCACCTTGCTTTATTTATCCTTCTTTATGGCTTAATTGGTCCCATTTTACGTCCACAAGCCCTATGAATGACATATTTTTCTGGTAAATCCTAATATTCTCCAATGCATATGTAATCTCTTAATGACTCTGATTGGTGTGTCTCTGATTTTTGGTTGAGACTAAAATGCCACCAAGGGCGTCTTTGTCCCCCTGAGGTCCTAGGACCCTAATTTTGAGGCATCTATTTTGGGTCCCTTTTTGGTGTCTGTGCCCAAAGTTTCATCACTTGGGAGTCCTCTTTGAGTCATTTTGGGATTTAATTTCAAATCTTGGTGAGATTTAACCTTCTTTATTCATTGAATTCATATGTCAGCTTGGTGTGATATGATTTCAGGATATTAAGCAAAAACAAGTATAAATACAAGGTTCATTCATTCATTTTCATCCTAGCAACTTGAGTATTGATTCCTAAGGAAAATTTATGAGATCAAGTACATTCAAGAGAAAATCATCAAGCAATTGGAGCCATTATCAAATTTCAAGCATCATGTCAAAGACTATTCTTGCATCATGTGTGCTGTTATGCTAACATTTGTGATGTAGGGTTTTGATCTAAGCAAGCAAGCATTTCAAGATCCATGTCCATTACAACCATTTCACACGAGTTTGCAGCCTTTGCAAGGGTTTGGTGAGTTGTAGCATTGTATGTTATTCATTCACCATTTCCTTCATCATTTCTATTTCATTTCAAGGTTTAATTACCAACAAGGGTTTTGACCAAGGCAAACCCCCATTCACTAACAATCAACAAGTTTTTCCATCTTTTCCATTTGTATTTTTAGATCTAGGTTGAAGACTTGAAGATCACTTGGAGTGCAAAGTTGTCAAAGTTGCAAATTTGCATTGTCGAATTTGTCATCTTCATGGAAACTCGCCTACAGGTCAGATCCGACTATTTCAGAACCTAAGATATGAGGAGAAGCAATTGCAGATCTGGGAGCTCAGGACCACATTCACACTTTTCCAAAATTTATATCGGGACTAAGACAATAGTAAAGGAATCTTAGTCCTCCTAGTGGAATCTTTCAAAAATTCTTCGGGATTCTATTCCGTTATCTGAAGATTTTGTGTCTGCCTCGAAAAACAGCAGCAGGACTAAGATGGGAGTAAAGGTGTCTTAGTCCTCCAAGGAATATTTTGGTAGTTTTTTTACATTTCCAAAATCCTATTGGAATCTCCAAGTTTCCCAAGTACACATACCCTAACTTGGAGTTGTTAATTTTCAGTATTTGTAAGCTTCATTTAGCTCATTTTAAGTGTTTTGCATATCACAGTTTGTTTTCAAACACTATCTTTTCCAAGAATTTGATTGGTGGTGAACCCCTTAAATTTGAAATAACACCCCCTCCTAAGTCCTCCTAATTGTGTATTGACTCACCTTGAGAGGTTGATAGTCTATCCTATTAGGGTTCTTAGGACATATTCGAATGAACTAGATAGAATAGGAGGAAAAGGGCATCCTTTCTCCCTCCCATTTTATTAACATTTCATTTTGGTGAGCCCAACTTTGTTTGAGCATTCTTCCTTTTCTAATTTGGAGTCCTTTAGAGTCCTAGATCTAGATTTCATTCATTTCATTATGCATCTAGGGTTTCTTGCATCTTACATTAGTGAAATTGCATTTAGGGTTTCCTATCTTTGCATTAGTGAAAGTGCATATAGGTTGTTGTTTTCCTTTATCGCATCATTACATCTCATTGAAAAACTAAAAAGTGAATTTTTCATTCTCTTAATTGCATTTATAAACATTATTCTTGCATTGAAAATTGAAAAAACTGCATTTCAAATCTTGCATTCAATTGCTTGTTAGTCATTTCTCTTGTTTGCATATGTTTGCATCATTTTATGTTTCCAAACATCAGGTCCCTATGTAGGCAACCTAAGAAAGTTGTTTTCAAGCAAAAAATTGTTGTTTCTCTCAGAAAAATCCCTCCTAGGACTAAAACGCCCTTCTTGGCATCTTAGTCCCTCTTAGGTTTTTTTACTTAGAATCATCTCATTGTTGTTTGCTTCCTGTTTCAGCCTTTGGAACTACAAGATCTCATTAGGAGAACTAAAAAGCCCTTATTGGTGTCTTAGTCCCTATTGACTTTGACTCTCCAGACTTTAGGGTTTGAAATTGCTTTTCTATGTTTTTGTGGGCTACTTTTAGTTTGCTATTTCAGTTTCCAGAATTGTTGTTATTCCAATTTCTTTCATTTCAAGTGTAATTGCAAGCATAGGAGATTGTGTTCACTACACTTTCCATGATTTATCCCTTGTATGAGCTATAGTACTTGGTGTCCTATTGCTAATATTATGGTTAGACGAAGTGTGAGACTCATGGCATCCCATGATAAAACACTCGTTGTGG
>CM021104.1:429389423-429456016 GCA_007115665.2 Sequoiadendron giganteum
TTCAAACAATGTGCAAGGATGAAATCAAACTCCTCCCTCTTCGACCATAGCATCCATTCCCACCTATACAACTCCTCAAGTGACCATAACAATGCAACCAACTAGAAATATCCCCCCTACCTCACACATTTCCACTAGTATTCCTTATACTTATGTGGAATCTAATCTCATACCTCCTCCCACAAGCAATCCATTCATTTGTCCTTCCAATACATACACACCATCACCATATTCACCTCCATCTCACACCACAAGTAATGATCCTATTAGTAATCACCTTTTACAAAGCTTTTCATCCCTTCAATGCCAAGTTTCTACCATAAATCAAAATCAAAATGGTCCACCTTCATACTATGTCATGAGTAATCCATTATCCTTAGAGATATTGAGAACTCTAGTGCCACAAGGTATAGAGATCCCTAGATTTGAGAAATATGGATAGTTTAATACTATGACACTTTCTCGAACAACTGACGATACCACCATCTGCAATCAAGACCTAAAATTCTAGAGCTGGATATATAATACAATTTAGATGAGTAGTCAACTTTTTGTTGATGAAATTATGAGTACTATCTGAGTCAATCAATACAGTTACCTTCTACTTCTTTAAGAATCCAACTACCTTGAGAGTTTGAGGGGCACTAAACCCAGAGAGTGCATGACAAGAAATGATTGGTTGGGAATCATGTGGTTCATCATCTAGATCCTTATCACCCTATAATATTGGTTCCTCCTCCTCTTCCTCACTCAGTCCTTCAATATAAAACAATTTATTTTTACTATATTTATGCCCTCAACTATATTTGTTGTCGTAATTGAAGCATAACCTTTTTGCTCTTTTCTCTTCAATTTGTTGTGGATTCAACCTAGTAGGTTGGGGATGTGAATGTGCAGGAGATCTCCTTTCACTAAAATTTATTTTCCCTTGTCTCTTACTCGCCAGAAACTTCTCCTCCAATTATCTTACCATTAGTATTGCTTGCGATAAGGATTGTGGTTGGAATAGTCACACTTCATATTTTATGTGATCCTTTAAACCACCTAGAAATAGTTCCTTCATGTTTTCTTCTGTCATATTTTCTACTCTTAGATAAAGGTTTTGCAATTGTTGAATATAATCCTTGACCATGCCTATTTGCTTTAATTGGGTGAGTTGTCAGAAGTAGCTATCCATAAAGTTATCACCATAATGAGTAGCAAGTTCCTCTTGAAAAACTGACCATGTGACCACACAACCCTTTTTTCTCTTCTCATCATATAACCAACGATATCAAATAAATTGATGTGGTTCTAGGTATAATGATGCCATAGCCACCTTTTTTTGACTAGGAATGTGATGAATATCAAAGAACTTCTCCATTTGACATAGCCAGTTGGTTGGATTCTTGCCATCAAACTTTCTCATATCCAACTTTGGTATGAATTTCCTTGGCATATGATTATTAAATGAATGATCCTTCTTGAAACCCCAATCAAGACCAAGGAATTCATTTCCAACAAAAGTATTATCTTCCACCTTATGAGATGAATCTTCACCCTTACATAACATACCTTGAATAAATGATTTCAATTCACCCATTTCTTCCATAATCTTCCTCTCTAATGATGAAATACCACCCTTGAATTTGTTTATTTCATCCTTAGGGTTAAAATCCTCATTTTCTACTCCCTCATTCTCTAAAGATTTCCTCGATGTGGTACCATTCTTTTTGCCTTTTGTTGCAGGCCCCGTCATGATGGTAAAAAATAATTTTTCAATAAATCATACAAATGAAACTAAAATTCTCTAAAAAAATTACTGTAGACTCATCTATAATATCTTCAAAAACCCAATAAAAATCAGGCTCCAATTTGGTAGTATGTGAGAAATATTCGGCTTCTAAATAAATTATACATAAACCCCAATTTTGCAATAATTCGCTCAAATCTACTCCAATTTCTCTGAAATCTTAACTATAGCTTCTTTAATATGGTCTTCAAAAACCCTTTAAAAATCAGAAAAAAAATCGCCAAAATATGGAATATATGCTCTCCCCAAAATTGCCTCCAATATTGAGAAGAAACCTTGCCTCTATGGTGCCAAGATCATGCTATGATACCACTTGTAATGAAATAACTTGCACAATAGAAGAATATTATGGAAAATATGCTGCAAATATTGAATAATAGCTGAGAATAACAAGCCACTTCAAGGGGGAAAACCTCCAAATATCTCCAATGAGAACATAATTCACAATACGATGATGAAATAAGACTCACAACCTCCTATATATACCTATTTATGCCTAGGATACCACCTAGGCTGAGTTAGATAGCCCTATATAAGACCTAGTCTGACCAAATAAACTAAATAACAACACAATAATGATAATATGACTTAATTAGGAGTTAAGATAGCCACAAGAAGACTATTCATAACCCAATGTACACTAATATTAAGGGCATAGCAATTCTTCTCTATGTCGTAAGCTATTCTCTTTTCATTTATCTTTTTCTTTGTCTTGTGTTTTCCTTTTGGGGATGACACAAGGCGTCGAGACACCCTCTATCTCTTCCATGTTGACCCAAGAGCTTTTTCTTTTCTTTTCGCTTTTATTTTCTTCCTTTTGGGGATGACGCGAGGCGTCGAGACACCCTAAGTCTATTCCATGTTGATCTAAAAGGTTTTTATTTGTTTTCACTCTCTTTGTGTCATTCTTCGAGTTATGTGTGTATTTGGGGAATGATGACAATTCTTAGCTCTTTAATATCATTTCAACAAAGACAAATACTGACCCTAAATCCATAGATCTTGTTGGGTCTCAAAAATGCAGGTTTGAACTATGAGAGGTTGCCAAGCTCTCACAACGCTATTGGCCAACTAACAAGGCCAACCAATACAGTTGAACCTTCTACTCTTAAGGCTCTGCTAAACCTAGGTGGGTGTACCTATATGAATGTTGCAGATTTTGAATTATGCTTCTTACTTGATTAAACTATCCATAATGGCAATTTGATAGTGGAAAGATTTGGTATAAATTGTATATGCAATATGAAGGTGAAGTTTGATATGTTCAGTTAACAGATGTCAAATGAAATGAATAAAACTAAGTAATGAAAATAAGGGAGACCAGTGCCTTGTTGGGTACAATGGAGTCAAATGAAAGTCTCAGATGAGTGGTTTTTATCTAGCAAAATCTCTAATTGTTTGGCATACAAATATGAGTTTATAACTGGTATAAACATGCAAGAATGTGATTGACAGACCCTACTTGAGGCAAAATATTAGTCCTAACTAGTTGATTCTTCTTAATGATCCAAATAACATTCCCAGATTACTGTAATTGACTGAAAGGAATTTAATTCTTCTTTAAAGAAACCAATTAATCAAATCACACAGATACAACAAATGTGCACTGATAAATTGAACATATACTTGATATTTCAACTTAAATAATCAAGAAACATTAGATTGGATACAATCAAATAATTGCAAAAATCCAAAAAACAACTGATACCAGAATGAAACCACCAAATTAATAGTCTTTGATTATCTTCCTCAGAATTTATACATGCAACATAGTCTTCTTGAATGCAAACATTCTGAAAATATTATGCTTGCCGCAATCTATCCTATTCTAAAAAAAAAATTCATCCCTTTCTCTTTTGATTTTTACAAGTATTTATACAATAAATTTTAAGGGTCATGACCCTTCATTGTCTGTTACAGTTGTTCATATTCTGCTGACAAAAATTAAAACATTTAATTATATTGCCTTATCGGCAAATTAATGTCCCTTTTTTTTTAAAACTATAGCCTGATGCCTTTTATTTTTCTTTAATACGTTTCTCGCCTATATTCTTTATCTTATTGACACTTTACACCTTACCTTCCCTTTATTTTTATTTCCCCATGGCTTTTATTGCTTTCATCGCAGCCACATTTATATTTACATCTCAATTGCGGTCAACTTGTTGACCAGTCGTGGTATTACGGTGAGACTGTCATAGTCTCTTCTTCACTGTTACCGCGTTACTGCGGTCTTCGTTCTACCCACTGGCGGTGTGGCGGTGACCATATTCAACTATCGTCCTTACTGCCTGCAAACCTTCCACTACACTACCACAACCTCTTCCTTCACTGCGTGCAGTATGGCAGTCTTAACCGTCATGGTCTTCCTTTCATTTACCGCCCTACCACAGCCTTCACTTTAGTTGTCAGCGGTAGCGCGGTGCCAACATTAACTGTCATCTTCTCTGGCCACTGCATTACCGTGGTCTACTTCCTAACCTCGTGCGGTATGGCAGTGTCTTGTCAACCATTATCCTCGTTGTCAACTCACCACTGCTCACCGGTTATCTTCACCGCCACCGCGATACCATGGTCAATGAATTGACCACGCATGATGTGGCGGTAAACACTCCATGCCCTCCTCCTTAACCGTCACCCTCCAACATCGCAGTCACTGTGGTCAGTCAGATGACTGTTCGTGGTATAGCGGTAACAGTCATCATGACTGTGCCCTGCCTCCACCATGATACCATGGATGGTTTGATAATTGTCCACGGTAAAGCGGTAGGAATCAAAAGGATAGTATTTTTCAAAGGGTAAAAGTTTAGCAGTAGAAAAATAAGTTGTTTTTTGGCTTAATGTAAGGGGAATAAGTGAATTATTTCATCGAAAGATAGGAAAATATTAGATTAAATGGGCAAAGACTTTAGGATTTTCATGGAACTTTATGGAAAATAATAAGAAAACCTTAGGAATTTTTATGGAAATTTTGGTTCTAACAGATCCCTTATGTGTTTCTAAGGGGCAACCCTCTTTTCTATTTTCTTTTCCATGTTTATCTACTTTAAAGTAATTGCCCATAGTATGGTGTTAACAATTTCTTTAAAGTGGGGGCATACATTGGCATTATTTCAACATTATTTCATTTGCATTTGCTTTTCCATGTTCCTTGATGCGATTTTCTTTCTTCATACGATGCTTTTTCCTCTTTGTCATGACACTGGGAGTAATTTCCTTCAAAAGTGTGACCTATCTTAGCATATTATATTCCCTTTAGTGGTGGTGTGGCTCACTACATCCCCTAAGTGGTGAATATTTTATCCTTTGACTGGTCCTCTCTTGGAGATGTTAGGAATGATGTCCACTAAGATTAAGACCTCGCATGAACTAAGAAAAATCCCTTTGAACATCCTCTCTCTTTCTCGTTACATGCTTTTTTCCTTTTTTCCTTATTAAATTCATAGAGGTATGGCTTTGATATGGACCTCTTGGGGTTCACCTAGTGAAAACCTAGCTTCATTAGCTCGTGTGAGCAGGCATTTTCTTTTTGTCCTTATCATAGTCATGGGGGTATGATGTTGATATGAACCTCTTGGGACTCACCTAGTGGACAACTAGTTCCCACTAGCCCTCGTGAGTGTGCATTTTGTTTGCATAGTGGACAACACGTTCCACTTGTAAACCCTCTTCAAGTCTAGAACCAGTCCACTGTGTTAGACTACCAGTCGAAGCTTGACCCATTGCAATTCTTTTCCTTTTTCCTTTTCTTGTCTTTGATGGTGTATGTTTGTGATCAGATTTTAGCTTCATATATCATCCACAAGTGTGTTCCTTTGTTCCTATGTTGGTTAGCCATAGGATCATAATCCTAGAGGCTTGGCCACCCTCTTGATTGTTGTCATCCTATCTTACTAACATTTGTACATTTAAACCCCTCTTGGTTGCATGGTTGGCTACTTTAGTGTGAGTTTGAAGCAAGTTCATCCTCTCACTAAAGTGGGGGATAAATGTAGTGTATTAAAATGCATACCCTTGCATTTTCACACTTGTTTGGGCCCGCCTTGCTTTATTTATCCTTCTTTATGGCTTAATTGGTCCTATTTTAGGTCCACAAGCCCTATGAATGAGATATTTTTCTAGTAAATCCTTACATTCTCCAATGCATATATGATCTCCTAATGACTCTGATTGGTGTGTCCCTGATTTTTGGTCAAGACTAAAACACCACTAAGGGCGGATTTTTCCCCTCGAGGTTCTGGGACCCTATTTTTGAGGCATCTATTTTGGGCCCCTTTTTGGTATCTGTGCCCCAAGTTTCATCACTTGGGACTAAGATGCCACCTAGGGCATCTTAGTCCTCCTTGAGTCATTTTCAAGATTTAATTTCAAATCTTGGCAGGATTTAACCTCCTTTATTCATTTAATTCATATGTCGGCTTGGTGTGATATGATTTTAGGATATTAAGCATAAACAAATATAAATACAAAGTTCATTCATTCATTTTCATCCTAGCAACTTGAGTACTAATTCCTAAAGAAAAATTTATGAGATCAAGTGCATTCAAGAGTAAATCATCAAGTAATTGGATCCATTATCGAGTTTCAAGCATCATGTCAAAGACTATTCTTGCATCGTGTGTGTTTTTGTGCTAACATTTGTGATGTAGGGTTTTGATCTAAGCAAGCAAGCATTTCAAGATCCACGTCCATTGGAGCCATTTCACACAAGTTTGTAGCCTTCGCAAGGGTTTGGTGAGTTGTAGCATTGCATGTTTTTCATTCACCATTTCCTCCATCATTTCTACTTCATTTCAACGTTAAATTACCAACAAAAGGCAAACTCCCATTCACTAACAATCAACAAGTTTTTCCATCTTGTCCATTTGTATTTGCAAATCTAGGTTGAAGAATTGAAGATCACTTCGAGTGCACATTTTCCAAAGTTACAAATTTGCATTGTCAAATTTGTCATCTTCACGGAAACTCACCTATAGGTTAGATCTGGATATTTCAAAACTTGAGATTCGAGCATAAGCAATTGTAGATTTGGGAGCTCAGGAACACATTCACACTTTTCAAAAATTTAGATCGGGACTAAGACAAGAGTAAAGGCGTCTTAGTCCTCCAAGTGGAATATTTCAAAAATTATTTGGGATTCTGTTCCATTATCCAAAGATTTTGTGTTTGCCCTGAAAAACAACAATGGGACTAAGACAGGAGTAAGGGCGTCTTAGTCCTCCGAGACATATTTTGGCAGTCTGTTTGCATTTCCAAAATCCTATTGGCATCTCCAGGTACACATACCCTAACTTGGAGTTGTTAATTTTTAGTATTTGTAAGCTTCATTTAGCTCATTTTAAGTGTTTTTCATATCATAGTGTGATTTCAAACATTGTCTTTTCCAAGCATTTTCTTAGTGGTGAACCCCTTAAATTTGAAAGAACACCCTCTCCTAAGTCCTCCTAATTGTGTATTGACTCACCTTGAGAGGTTTATAATCAATCCTATTAGGGTTCTTAGGACATATTCGAATGAGCTACATAGAATAGGAGGAAAATGGCATCCTTTCTCCCTCCCATTTTATCAACGTTTTACTTCTCTAGATTATTATGATATATGGATATGCATCACCCCCATGTCCCATGTCCCTTGTCCCCATTACTATCTTGGGAACATGGGCATGGAAAGGGATGTCACATGGCCTTTGAAAAATCTTGCTCTACAAAATTAAAATTCATAATAAGCTTTCTTAATGTGTAGTTGTTGGAAACTTGTTAGATGATTAAATATTTGACCAATCTCTTCATGAATTCAATGGATGGGTCATACCATGATAAAATTAGATTTTCTACCTTAATACTCAATGGTGTACAGTACCCATGCACATCTTTTATAAGATGATTTATCATTTGTCTATGTTATCTTTTTAGTCAACATTTTCCCTTAACAAAAATATGCATAAAAATATTCAAGAAAGATTACAACCATTGGAATGAAACTCTTTTGAACTATAGAGAAGTCAAATCCAAATGAATCACAGTCCTATTACTACATAATTACATTTCCAAAACTCAACATACATGTGATGGATTCCATCATCCACTCATTATTATAAATGTAGCATACACTCATCTAAAAGAAAATAAAACTAAGCACAAGGATGAACCCACATAAATTAACAACTTCCAACAAAATATAATTTTGAAAGATCTTTCCCAAGGTAAGGGAAATCCATTCTTGTGAATTTCTACTTCAAACTCTCATTTTCCATGAAGTTGAACAAAGGAGAGTTGTTTGAAAGAATCATAGTAGGCAGAGCCCTTCTTACAATTCCTTTGTACCATTCCACATCTGCCATGTGAGTTTGGCTGTTGCAAAAATCCTCATTTAGATTCTCAATGTTCTCATCTTTCTATTTTTTCACCTCTCCAACTTTTTTGAGTGCAAGAGATGCATGTTGATTCTAATTTAAAACATATATAAAAAAATCATTAGTATTTGTGTCTAAATGGAGGAAACATCGTCAAGAGGAAAAAAATCAGAGAACTAAGAGGTTATTAAAGCAATGCAAATAAATATTAAATGAGGAAAACTAATGAGATTTTCCAAAGTGTAGCTGGTAAGTACAAGTTGTGATCTTTGCATGGTATATACAAATCATTTTTATTTTTGAGTTAGCAAATACACATGGATTTAAATATACACATCATTTTGACTTTGAGTTAGTGAAAAAATAGAGACTAACTACAAACCAAACTTAATTTAGAGTTAATATTCAAAGCATGTTTGGACGGAATGTTATTCATAAAATAATCTAGGAGGTAGCTTAAAGATTACAACAAATCACTTGGGAATTTACACATTAATACATATTTTAAATTTATTCTACTATTATGTCTGATATATGGATTTATTAATTTCAAAGGTATTATGATGTCAATGGTGATTACCTTACAGTAATTTTCGTGTGTTATATTTTCAATGAATGTGCAAGTTTTATAAATACTAAATAAATAACACACTGTTATGATAACAAATATTTAATTCATTTTATTAAACATGGAATTTTTTGTGCTCACATGGTGTGAACTAAACCTTGTGACACTGTCAAAGTATCATAGAAGTACCCAACTTTTCTACAGTCGACATTAGAGATCCAAAACAAATCTATATTAGGAGGGAAACATTCCTTACATGAGGACACTCTAATACCAATGTATAAAACGAAATCCTGATGTTTGAGTGGGAGATATCTCGATTCAAGAAATGTTTCTTGAAAGGTCGAATGATCACGATATAACCACTTGCTATTGGTGGTATGTTATGCAATTGTCAAATATGGTGAATAGGGTAGTCAATTGTGGACTTGGAATCTACACATGAAGCTCCAGAACTCTAGATCAGGCATGCTTTCTTGGTTTGTGAGTAAGAGCTACTGCATGCAATTATAAAGTGTGTAGGCAAAGCAAAATGGAGCAATGACCACATCCATGATGGGTAGATCTACAATGAATTCATACAATTTCTAGTTGAATCTATAGGTTGGAACACACAAGTGGAGGTAATTACAAAGATAATATTTCTATTTTCGCTTCTTTCCTTTGCACGAAAACTAATCGCCCACCTCCCTTTCCCACCCATGAAGGGATTGATTGTTAGGCTGTTTGATGTTGGATTCGCAAGTAACAAACTTTCTAAAACATATCTTTCTCTGCATTTTTAGGGTAGGAATGAGCATGAAGAACATGATCAATTTTCTCCAAATTGTAAGCCTAAATGGGGATCTTTTGTCTCCCATCTAGATCCTAAGAGCGATGGAACTTGTTGAAGGTGTCTACACTCTCATGTATTGGGAATCATGGTTGTACAACTGAATTCTCTCCATTAAATGTAATTATTTTCTAATTAAGAAAGAGAACAACCCCATCTTGTAGTGCTTAATGAACCAAATTAAATATTTAGATTATAGTAATTTGGGTATATTGAATAGAATATAGGAAAGTAGACATTACAAAACAATGTGTGTTTTGGGAACCATGTGAAGTGCATAAATTAGAAATCATGGTGCGTTTTGAAACCTCCACTTTTTCATACCCAAATGTAGTCTCATGAAATTATGTTAGTATTTGACATGCAAATATACGTATGTATAGTTATGTATCACCCACATGTAACTCCTCCCCGATCTCTCCACCCTTGAGCTTTGAACAAGCACAATGAATAAACTCATAACCCGCTATGTTTTCCAACCTACGATTATGTTGTTCATTTGTTTTTCCATCATATAAGGAAATTGAAATGCTATTTTTACTCTAACTAATAGTTGTGATAAATTTTGAAGGTGTATTTCATTATATTCCTACTATTTAAATAACTAAAGGTTTTCATTACATTCATATAGTCGACATATAATTACAGGTTGGAAAATAATGTGTGCTATGAAATGTTTGACCCACATATTGTTGTAAAACATTATACAGATAACAACCCAATTGTTTAGTCACCCCTTAGCTCAATTTGGATATTTTTATGTTTCCCCCACCTACAAATCCTCCTCGTGATCTCCACACTTTAGCTTTGAACATGCAAAATGAAATAACTGACAACCCACATTGTGCTTTCCAACCTGCAATTATTATGTGCATTTTTTGTTCCAATCATATTAAGAAATTGGAATGTAATTTATACTCTAAGTAAGAGTTTTTATAAATATTGAAGGTAAATTTCATTACATTTGTACCATCTACAGAACAAAAGGTTTTCATTACATTCATACCGTTTTGTAAAACTACAAGTTGGAAAACATAGGGTGTTATAAAACCAACAACTAACATATTATTGTAAAACCCTCCACATGTAAGAACCCAAATGGTTAGTCACCCCTCATGTCAATTTAGATAGTTTTATGTATCCCCCACCTAAAACTCCTCCCCTTGCTCTCCACCACTCAGCTTTGAACATGCAAAATGAAATAACTCAAAACCCACTGTGTTTTCCAACCTGTAATTATTTTGAGCTTTTTTTCTTTTTGAATCATATAAAGCCTTTGAAATACAATTTTTACTCTAACTAATAGTTGTTATAAATTTTAAAGGTGCCTTACATTATGTTACCCATATTATTGTGGAGGGAGAAATAAGTACCAGATTAATGGCCACTTTGCACAACCATCACGTGTACAAAATCTTTTTCATTATGTGTAGCTCAATATGAACAACCCGCATTTTCTCATTACGCAAGGGCACATCACTAAATCTTTAAACATGAAACCTCTCGAGATATTATCAATTCTTGAGGAGGCAGTAGGTACTAGAATGTATGAAATGAAAAAGGAATATTCTCTAAAAACACTCAAAAAGAAGTAGACCAAAGTGAATGAGATAGATAATGTATTGACTAGGGAGATTCTTCCTACTCTTGAGAAGTTGAGGAAGGAGCATGTGCATTATGGGCAATGGGAAAATGACAATGCAAAAGTGGATAAACTCAATATTTTTTGCATTACATATGAATTTGTGCAAGCAAAGAAAGTGAGAGACATGCTATAAGTGGAGTTGAACAAATGAAGTCAAATATTCTTGAACTTAAGACTTCCATGGAACAAATATAGTTGGAAATAGATGATAAGGAAAAGGAATAATCCGATCTAAGTGTGGAAAAAGAGAATTAGTTGGGTGGAGACATGAAAGTCTTATCTAAAAAGGTAGAAATATTTTGTAAAGAACTTGTTAAAGAAACATATGTATTATCTAATCATAAAGACATTCTCAAAGATGAGAAAAAAGAGGTTACAAAGTTACATAAAATTATTCAAGACATTGAAAATTGTATCCAAGAAAGGGATGTTGTTGTCCTAGGGGCTGATGAGGGAGCAGTTGATCTAAAGCTTAAAGTAAAAGATATGAAAAAGAAGTTAGAAGATTGTGAAAAGGAATAGGTGTGTTAATAGGTAAGAACAATGGGGGTGAGGAAAAAAATCTCGATGATCAACTTGTAGATGCAAAACCAATACTTGGAAGTGTTGAAACTTAAGCAAAATGACTAAAGACTAAACTTGACCACTTAGAAAAGGAATTAAAAGATAACAAGATTTTATTGTCAAAATAAAAAAAAAGGTTAATGTTGTTGAGAGAGAGTTGCCTAAAAGATAGGAAGTTGAGAAAATAAATACAACAATGGAAGGTGTTTATTATGAATAAGGTCATGTGGAGACATTAGAAAATGATCGTTTACAAGAATCTGAGGCAGTTCAGAAGTTGAAGGTTGATATTAGGCCCCTTGAGGCTCAACTAGGAAATTTTCAATTTACCTATAATGATCCTATAAAGCATTTTGATAGATCAAAAGTCAAATGTGTTGTTACACAACTTATAATGATAAATTTTGAAGGTTCTTTTCATTACATTCCTTCTATGTAAATAACAAAAGGTTTTAATTGTATGAATACTATTTTGTAAAATTGCAAGTTGTAAAACAGTAGGTGTTATAAACCTTCAATCCACATATTGTTGTAAAACCCTCTAGATGTAAGAACCCAAATGGTTAGTCACCCCTCAGGTCAATTTGGTTAGTTAAATATGTATCCCCCAACTACAACTCCTCCCCAAGCTCTCCACCCTTGAGTTTTGAACAAGCACAATGAAATAACTCACAACCCACTATGTTTTCCAACCTACGAATATTTTGTACATTTTGTTTATCATCATATTAGTAAATTGAAACATAATTTTTACTTTAACTAACATTTATGATAAATTTTGAAAGTGACTTTCATTGCATATTTACTATGTAAATAACAAAAGGTTTTCATTACAATCATATTGTCGATGCATAATTGTAGGTTGGGAAAACACTCTATGTTATGAAACATGTAACCCACATATTGTTGTAAAGCACTTTACATGCAACAACCCAATTGGTTAGTCACCCCTTGGGTCCATTTGGATATTTTTATGTATCCCCACCTGCAACTCCTCCTCGTGCTCTCCACCCTTTAGCTTTGAACATGCACAATGAACTAACAGACAACCCACATTGTGTTTTACAGCCTATAATTATGTTTTATATATATGTTTTCAATCATATGAAGAAATTGAAATGCAACTAAGGGTTGTTATAAATTTTGAAGGTGAAATTTATTACATTATTACTGTCTATAAAATAAAGTTTTCATTACATTCATACTGATTTGTAAAATTATAGGTTGGAAAACATTGGGTAGTATGAAACTTGCAACCCATATATTATTTTAAAACCCTAAACACACAAAAACCCATTTGGTTAGTCACCCCTCAAGACAATTTGAATAGTTTTATGTATCCCCCACGAGCAACTCATCCTCATGCTCGTGCTCTCAATTCTTAAGCTTTGAACATGCAAAATGAAATAAATGACAACCCACATTTTTTATGTGGATTGAAAAATCCTTAGAGCTCCCTTTGGGTTGATATTGATATTTTTGCGTAAACCCTGGCCCGCACCTTGTATGTTAAGCATCACTGTCCCTTTTTTCATTGCCCTTGCGTGCTTTCTCCTTGTACCCATCGCACGCTCATTGAAGGAGATTCTTCCCTTGCTTCTCTTTTGAGCTCTGTCTCTTTGCCATGTGTCAAAAGCACACACTTTGGGAGCCCTCTCTCCTTTATTTCTCCTTTGAGCGCCACCGGTGTGCCACATCGCATCATTCTATTGGCAACTTTTTGGCGGTCCCCACAGCTAGTGTTCGAATGCAAACCTCTCCACATGTCAGCTTTGCGAGGATTTTAATTGAAATGTTGGGACGAATGAGTGAGAAGCTCTGTATCTTTGCCACATGTCCTAACCAACTCTAAGGGTGAGTGACACGTGTCACCCGGAGAGTTTCGTTGCTTCTTCCTTGGGACCACAACCATCATTTGCTTGGAAGTGAATCTTGTTCAAAGGCGACTACGTGAAATGAATTAAATATTTTTGTTGCAACGGTTTTGGGAAATCATGGCGACGAGTATCATTACTCGTATCTGAGAATCTTTTCAGCTACTCGTTCGATGGTGGTGGGTGATCTATATATACTGCTCTTTCTCTGAGAAAGGGTTTGAAAATTATAAAAAAGAGATTGAAAAGCTCTAAGCCTTTGTAGTGTTTTCTAATTATTATATTGAGACTTACAAACTGTGCCAATTGTTTGGCCTTTCTGTTTCTTAGTTGATATAAGACATTATACTGTGCTACTTGTTGTATTAAGTAGTTTATCTGAAAATTTATAACTTCAATAAAAATTTACTGTTTGGATCATGTCTCAAACTCTTCTTGTTCAGTAGATGTATGTGAAATTTATACTGTCATTTGATTAACTACTTAAGATTTTCATCTCTATTTTTCTATTATTCCCAGACATGTTGATTGTTGAACGGGCCCTCAAACCTCATCCGAAAGGAAGGTTTCCTGTGCCCACATAACTAAATCTTGACGCATCACCTTAGCTTAGACTTTATTTACTCCCTTTTCCCATTCTAAACCCCCAATTATAAGAAGATTTGACTTCTTTAAAAACCCAGAGGTTACTCAGTTTAGCACAATTGGTCCCCCATTTACTGAGTTTCCCATAAGGCTGTTTTCCTAGAAATTTTAGGAATCAATAGTTCTTTTTCTAGCACACCCGGTGGGACCATATTGAATATAAATCTTGTGTATGAGCCATAGACCTATTACTAGATCCCAAACAGTGAATAACCCTTGCCTGCTAGTGCCACCGTTGGTAACAGTACAAGCAAGAACAAACATCCCGACCCCTCCACCAACCATGTTACTGATAGCTAACAAAAATGATGTGGCATGGGATGCTAAAATCCCTCTCATAGCACAAGTAGCACTAGCCATTTGGGCTAATGTCCCAGCCTCTGCTTTAAAAGTTGTACCAAAATTCACCGGGGTAGGCTCAAAGACACCATCCGAACATCTGCAAGATGTGGCAGACGTATGTTTGGTGCATGGTGTAACTGATCAAAATGTAGCACTAAGGTTAATTTTAGCCTCCATCAAAGGCAAGGCCCTCAATTGACACCACACTCTGGGAGCCAATACCATTGGTACTTGGGATCAGCTCAGGGATCCTTTCTATAAGCATTTTATGAACAACGGAGATCGCTCCTCGCTATTCCAATAGCTGGTAACTATTGAGTGGGCCCCTCAAGAGGCCATGACTAACTTCAATTCTAGGTTCCATATGACTTAGCAAAGGATCCAGACCACAATTCACCCGCCTCTTGATTTTCCATTCATGTTTTACCTGAAATCTATCAACACCGACATCTCAATGATGATTCAGTCTCTTGGTGTGAACACCTTGTCAAAAGCGTATAACATTGTTGTTATAGCAGAGAACAATCTAATTGATGCCAAAAAGATACCACCTCGGCCCACAATTCCTATATTTGTAGAATTGTTAGTTCCCACACTGGAGATAGCTTCAATCAGTGCGCTTGCTCCTCCTCAATCTATGTATGCATATCTGAGCACATAGCAAAACATTGCTTCTACATCTAATTCTTCAAGGGATGAGATAAGTGATTTCAAGGAGTTGCGATGAAGTATCCTGAATGAAATAACTACCATCAAGAGGAATCAATCCATTCCCCATAAGCCATCTTACCAAAATTACCAAGGTGAAAGACCTTCCTACCAGCAAAACCAGTTCCAAGGAGGCTCGCATATGAGTCCACAAGCTCAAACGAGTAATTAGATGGTTTTGGTACCTACTCCATTGCCTAATGTCCCACCGAGTTCAAGTAGAGAGTTGATGATATCAACCCCTGATGCTCCCCTAAAACGAAGGCACATATGCCTCAAAATTTTATGTGTGGCAATCTACAACAAAGAGTGGTGGAACAACGCAACCAAGGTGTTGCATCAAGCTTAGGAAGTTATGCATATACCTCTCCATAAATGGAAAATGTAGTACTCACTATACAAATGTAAGGGATGTCCCTAGAGCAAGAAACAAATATAGCTCTCGACCACGCGCTCTTCTCATGGATGCAAATGAGGCATCCACATCGAAGGCCTTGCAAGTGCAATCATATTATAACACTTGCTCAAAGAGGAGATTCACGGGTGAACCAGTCACTCCATAGCCCAAAATTGTTCTCGACCAAGCTTCTGGTACCCTTGCAATTGTACAAAAATCTCCCCCCACAAGGAGATTATTATAACAAGATCTAAGGATCAAAAGTATGCAGACCCACCGCCATTCAATGTGGTGGAATAATTGAATAAAGCCTCTGCTAATGTATCACTTTGGGATATCTTAGCTATTTCGGAGTAGAGATCATTGTTGCAGAAGGCCCTATTGGAAGATACAAGCACAGAGATGACAAAGAAACCATTTAGGAAAAAGACCATTGATGCGTCATCTCAGGCTAAAGTCCTTATGAATAATATAGAGGATTCCTCAGCAAGAGGTAAGGATAAGCCAAAACCAAAGCCCTTTTTCTTGACCCTCATTGTTGGTAAGAAATTATTGCACAATTATATGATTGACTTTGGTGCTAGCACCACAGTCATGCCCAAGCAAATACTTGAAGCCTTAGGACTTAGCTATAAACCATTAAATAAAGGGGTTATGCAGCTTGATGGGAATAAATTTGAAATTGTAGGTGCCATCAAGAACCTCCCTTTAACTTTGTTCTCCTGCCTTAGCATGACTGTTCCACAAGATACCGTGATCATCGATGTCCCTCTCATATTTGGTCTTTTCTTATCCTAGGAGTTCACTTCCAAGATTGGTGGATATGTTTCCTTGGATTGGTCACACTTGATCCTCAAGACCAAGCATGGAGCTAAACTGAAGATAGTATATGAACCCTTTCATTCAAAACATGTAACAAATAAATCCATGATCAACTTTCACGCTATTCATACTTCTATCACCAAGGATGAGATGTATTTTACTGAGTTACTAGAAGATGAGAAGGTCACCGGAGACAAAACTGATCAAGAGGAGGTTCTCTTGAGTGAATTTATAGACATTGATCCTTTCGGAAATTATCATGCCACCAGGTTGGGAACTTATGTCATCTATGATGAAGATCAATTGATTCCAAGGGTCATGAAGAAACCCAAGGGCAGTCAAGACTCAGGGCCATGGACACTGCATTTTGATGGAGTGAGATGTAAAGTTGGTGCAGGAGCCGTGATATGTTTGAGATCCCCATCCAATGAAAAGACACTCAGGTCTTTTTGCTTTCAGCTTGCTTGTTCGAACAATGAAGATGAATATGAAGGCTTAATGCAAGGTTTAAGCCTTGTAGAGTGGATGGGCATTAAAAAAATTATGGTGTTCGAAGACTCTGAGTTAATAGTAAATCAAGTTTGGGGAGTCTCCGTAGTGAAGAATGACCGCATGAGATCTTATAGACATAGGGTCTAGATTTAAAGTTTTGAAGCTTTCAATATTCAGGTGGTGCCCAGAGAGTAGAATGAAACTACAAATCACATGGCAACAATTGGGTCCCAATTTGACCCTGTTTTTGAGTTGATTGGAAAAATGTACTGTGTAAGTAATCATCTGACCTGCAATCCCATATAATGACCAAAGCTTGCAAGTGTTCGAAAGTGATGAACACATCACCTCATTCATTCAAAATTTAGGAGAGTTCACTCACCAGCTCCAACCAAAGATTGCAGAGGCCTATGAAGGGAAAATTATCCATCTCAGGTCTAACAAGCTTCCAAAGGGACTTGTCACTCTCGAAAACCTATTTGATTATGATGATTCCAGGAATGACATGAGGAGGTTTGTAGCAGACAAAACTGATTATGTAAACCTCTAGGTCAGAGATGGAATGAAGCTTGAGGTTAGGAAAGATGTCTCATAGCATGATAAAGAACAACTCATACATTTTTGTGAAAGGTATGGAGGAGTAGTAGCCTGGTCATATGACAACCTTAATGGATATGATCCTAAAATTATCCAACATACTATAGAGTTGAAAGAAGGCACAAAACTTTTCCGCTAGAAGAAAAGGCCATACACCACACTATAACTGCTTAAGTCTCTAGGGGTGGGACAAAATACAGCCATGGAGGTCTGGTTAGCCAAGTTGTTGGAGGAGCAAGAGAAAATAGGAAAAGCTCTGACAAACATGAACAACCACCAACAGGTAGTTAAGAAGTGGTTCAAAAAAAGACCCCCGACGAGAATCTTAAGCGTAGAGACTTAGTGTTAAAATTCAATGAGAGAGCTGCAAAACCTGGCCAACATAGGAAATTTGATAGTCTATGGGAAGGCCCTTTTTGTATTATTCAATGCAAGCAACATAATGCATTTGAATTGGATAATATGGAAAAAGAAGCATTGGGAATTCCAGTCAAAGAAATTCACCTCAAATTGTTTAATTAGCTTCGTTAATCATTTTTCTTATGTAAATATTTCCTTTATGTTTTGTTTGGCTTGAGCTTTGGTACAAAACCCATGTTACAAAAAGCAAAAAAGTGCAAAAGAGACAGAAAATTGACAAAAAAGAGCTTTATATTCATATGCTTTGAGGTATTACAATTCAAAAATGGCTCTTTGGCCACACTTTTTGAGTGTATGTATTAAACGCCTTCTAAGGAATATATACAAAAAAGGAAGAGAAAGGAATTTATTCTTCAACTGAAGCAACATCACCATTGGTAGCTGCAAGCACATCGGGAATTGTATCAGCAATAATATCAAGAGCAACAATAGCAGCAGGAGCATCCATGACAACAACGACAATTGGAGGTGGAAACACTAGAATTCTAAAGTCGGTGTACCACTCCACGTCGTAAAAGAGCACTACATTGTAGCATCTCGAGAGGAAGTCGCAAGCATGAGAAACTCTTTGATGGTGTTCTCTAATCGTCATAAGGTGAAACCCACCCAAGAATGGCACCCAGGGCACCACTGCATCTTCTTCAATATCTCGATGGAGATCACTGGCTCTAGGGAGACCAAGGCGATACACCGCATTAGTCACAAATTTTCCAAGGCCTTTGAGGTAGCGCTTTGGGAAGATCTCCTTTACGAGTCTCAATATCATCCACTTTGGTGTTTGAATATCAAGGAAGGATGCAACAAAATGAGAGAAAATATCGGTATTTACTCTATACTTATCCTCATACTTTATGTAGTCCCTCCCCATAACCCATTTCATCACAATTATGGCCAAGGAGTGCTTATTCTTGGTCATGCACTTTAAACGTCGACTAGATATCTCACCTAGGAAAGCTACCTATGACTTATTACTAGTGAGCCTAATAGGAGTATCCATTGGCCTTATCAGAAAACCCAATTACTAGTATAATCTCTACTAATATCCTTAGGTATATTTATAGACCTAGTCGGGTACATGCATGCAATAAGCATGATGACGATCAAGAGCAAACTCAAGAATCCCCTAGGGTTACAATCTAAAAAATCCCACTAAGTTGCGGTTGTTGTGTACGAATTGTTGCATGCAAATTAGGAAGAGGTAATTAATCAACTTAAACTAGTGGCAGGCGCAGGTAATGGTCCGCATGACCAAGTGCTAAGTGTCAAGTTGTGGACATTTTTCGGTCTCCAAGGATGAACTCAAATCTTTTTGAGTAATTATAACGCCCCTTGCTTAATCACTTTTTCCAAAGTTATTAAGTGCAAAAGCATGCGATTTTTTTTTGTATCTCTTCAATTTGCGGCTCAATTTCCCAAGGGATGGTACCGTAAGGCATGACAATTGGTTTTCATCATGAATTATTTTCTTTTCAAAGGAGTGGGAATTCATTTTGCATGCGTGAAAAGAGTCGGTGGTACATGCCGAATTTATTGCAAGAAAGGCAATCGTTGTCTACAACTCCAGTCGAGAATGACAAGTGTTGCATACACAAGAATAGCACTAAGCAGTCTTAAATACACATTTCATTGCAAGATATTTTGAGTACATGGTTTTTTGGGAAGAACCTAATTGAGTTACAAAAGTTTCAGCATTGCAAAAATTCACAGAGTCCTGAAATGGCCCAAAATCCTCAAACAAAAGCATAAGGAGAGGCGGTCTAGAGCTTGATGGACGCCATGTTGGCAGCGCCAATGGCCAATGTTTTTGATGCTGTCTCTTATGCCTCACCAAGATTCCCTAAAAATCTGAGGTCGCCTTACACTCGAGTTATAGAGAAGAAGTTTGATCATAGGGACAAGACCCTGATAATGGAGGAATGGGATAACATTCATGACCCCATCCTCAAAACTAACCCTAAGAGTCTTAGGGAAGCAACCTGTGAAAGGATGAAAAAGACTAATAACCGAGATTCTTTTGCACACAATTTGTGGTTTTGTGGTCTCCCATAGTATATGGCCCCCTTGGTACACCATTTCCCAGAACTAGTTCACGTGTGTGCTCAACATTTCAACCCAGATACCGGCACCATTGAAGGTCGAGAATTGAAGATTGTGATCAGTGTAGATGCAATTAGGAATATGCTATGCATTCCTACCAGAAGGAGCTCCAGAGTAGAGGGAATGGAGACGTTCACCATAGAAAATGTGGAAAACTTATGGAGGATCAGAAAATTTTCTCTAGACTTTTAAAACCAGGAAACAAAAAGGGCCAAGGAAAATGCAACAAGGTCGCCACAGTTTTCGATTGTGCTCAATGCTTTCAACACAGACTTATAGGGAGCCTTCTCTACGATGGATTTTGTTGTGGCATGGACAATGATCAATACATCAAGGAGTTTCAAATGGGTCTAGGTTTCCATTTTAAAAGACATCACTCTATATTCTGGTATGACTTCATTGAAGTCATTGTTCAGGAAATGCTGAGCCAATTCAAAGAATACAAGACACACTGTAGGTTCAAGTTTTCTTCTCTCCTTTCCCACATGTTCTTGTTCCAGAATCTTAATTTCTTTAGGAATCATTTGGGTTTGGTTATGTTTGAGGAAAATGGTATAAGAAAGTTAGTTTCTATATGGAATCCCTTCCTTTCCATAACTCATGATTACTATGCATTCTCTAAGTTTTTCTTGACTCTAATTTTGCGAGATTTTAGTAAACAGGGTGAGGGTTATCATTTTTCCTTTGAGTAGATGGGATGGATGCAATATTTTACTCCTCCTTGCAATTGGTTCCTAAGAGAGGATTTCTCATTTTTCGGGTTGCATGGTTTCACCGAGGAACCATTCTAGCTCCCGATATGCGTCAAAGACCGGGTCTTGTCCCTTAAGGTATTTCGACAACTGTCAATCATTAACACCAACTTTTGCAAGGGAAAGAGGAATTTTTTTTTTTTCAAATGCCCTTTGAACTTTGGCCCAATGATAATGTTAAAGAAGCAGACACATATTTTGCTAGAGGAAAATCTCGCTCATCTGGGGCTAGTTTTAACCTATGACAAATGGAATTATAATCCCAATAATGACTTGGTAGAGTTGAACGTTAAAGTGACACATAGCTCCTGACCTTACTGGGAAGCTCGACGGAATCCATAGTTGAGAGACCGAGATGATCTATTTGTGGACCTGGCCTTTGTTCCTACTAACGATAAGAGGTCATCATAGCTCTCCTTATATTTTCCCTTGGACAAGCCTAATGACAAATATAAAATTGAGGCTACCCTTTGTAACCAATTGGTCAATCAATGGCAGTGGAGTGAAGAAAATATTGCACAATTCTGGATTTATCGTTAGGAGACCCAAAACCTTGATGCTCCTTTCGAGGTGACAAACATGGATGACA
This sequence comes from Sequoiadendron giganteum, assembly GCA_007115665.2. Lineage (NCBI taxonomy): Eukaryota > Viridiplantae > Streptophyta > Pinopsida > Cupressales > Cupressaceae > Sequoiadendron > Sequoiadendron giganteum. Next base: position 429,410,912 of record CM021104.1, read on the forward strand.
AATTCGACGATCTTAAGAACTAGGCACACGATGATATTGATGCAAGTGGAGATGAGGAAGCAGATTTGAAGGAGAAAACTACAGTAAGCAAGGGAAAAGAGGTGAAGAAAGCCCCAATGTAGAGAACTAGAAAAGCAGCAGAGTATGTCGACAAAGCCCCACGAAGCACACAATTGGTTTCCTCTCATTCAGAGACTTTGCTACAATATACATGGGTCGTGAAGAAACCAAAGATAGCCCAATAGACTCAGGAGGTCATAAGGGTGGATGATTCTCCACCCATGAAGAGACCGTGCATGGATAAAACTCCTAGGAAAGCTCCCAAGTACTTGTAGTGAGCCAAGGATCGATCTCTGCAAAAACTCAGGTATCTTTCTCCCCCTCTCTTCTCTCTTCATAGTATTTTTCTCCCCTTGCTACCTCTACGTCTCCCATCACCTTGAGTTCTTTCCTTTCTTTTGCTCCTTCTACCCTTGCAGGAGGTTTCTCCCAATTCTCCCAAGTTAGACGGATATCTCTTACTCCCCCACGGCCTATTCCACCATTTGTTGGAGCCCAATCTCAAATTGATGTTGCAAATCCTTTTGCTCCCACTATGTTAGCTTTGATTCAAACTAACCAATAGATGGCATCCTTTGCATCTCCGCTACTGCCACTTCCTATGAGTCCTCCTGCCACTTCCCAAGCTAGACCCTGGCATAGCATTCCCTTGTTCTCCCCATTGGCGGTCTCTTTGCCAAAGAAAACATCCTCTGAGACTGCAATGGTTTCCTTCCCTTTCACTCTTCCTCCTGGTGCACCCTTCATTGGTGAACTGATTAGGTTGCCAACACAATTTATTAATCAAGGAAACCGAACAAAGGCAACATGAGCTATCAGAGCCCAGAAAAGAAAAGAGAAAGATACGACAAATCTAGTTGAGCCACACGTGCAAACCCTGTTTAACAAAGTACAGGGGTCGTTTTAATTTGCAACCATGACTCTGAATACCATCAAACTGTAGCGGGAGATGCAACTTGAGGATTATACCATCCATGCTATGGAGATCGATCTGCATGCAGCTCAACCGCAAGACAAGGTTGAGTTGATGGAGGAGACTTAGCGAGTGGTGACTACCGACTTTTTGAAGCATAGTCGCCAACTAAAGAAGTGGGAGGAGGAGCTCAAGAACGTCGAGGAAAGAATGGAAGTCCTAAAAATAAAGGAGAAGGCGAGGGATGTCGAAATTGCACGCTTATCCCAACAGGCGCTAGCGAAAAAGGCCAAACTTCAAGAGGAGCTTACAAAGTTCCAATCCCAGGATCCCAACCTGGTTACTGAAGTGCAATAGAAAAATAAGGAGCTCTAGGGCCGTTTGATTCAGACGGAGCGAGAAATACAACAAAATGATGGGGATCTCCAAGGCAAGCAAGCTCAGTTCGAAAAGGAATTTTGGGAGCTAAAGCTCTCTCTGGAAAAAGAGTCCACAACTCGAGGCCAGGCTGAAGATTTATTACAAAGCAAAGATGTCGAGTTGAAAACCTGGCAGGAACAACTCTCTGCAATAGGAAAAAAGATTGAGGAGCTAATGCAAGTTGTCGGGTCGAACGAGGTAGAGATTGGTCTTTTGAAAGATCCTCCTCAACCAGTTGCTCCTCAGTCAGATCTCCTTTTGGTGGCTCAATAGTTATATATCTCCTACTGGGAGAAATTCAATGCGTCTTGTTTGACTCTTCAACCAACACTCCATTCATGGTTGACATCACAGGTTTAAGCAAGGAGGTGTGTGGAATGATGGAGCAAGTTCCTTAGTTCATTTCAGAAAAGGTGCCCGAGGCAGAGAGTTTACTCGACAAGCTGTACACTATGGCAGACGTGGACTTAGTCTCCGTAGGGATTGAAGATCAAAATTCGGTTTCCAAGAAAGCAAGGGAATTCATCTATTTTAATGCGGCCATCGCCCAGGCTAACAATTGCTAGGAAACATTGAGTAAGACTATGAACAAAATGTGGATGCAATTTTCCCAGTTGACTCAAATGGGCCTGCCCTCACCCTTTCTCTTCGATGACTCAGTGGCCACAAGGAAACACATTGCAATGAGGATCGAGGAGAAGCAACGAGATATGTCTTCCTTTCAAGGTTTTAGTCAACCTCCCATGATGACATACATAGAAGGCACCACCTATCAAATCACACGTCTCCTTTTTCAATTCGAGTCCAGGATGGGGATCTCGATGGAGCTGCCCTTCAAAGAAGTTATCGATCTGTACGAGGTGCCAGAGAATTTTTGTGCCACATCAATGCCTTCTAAGGCTGAATGGCTACCTTTGTAGACTGCACTCTCAAATATTTTACTTTGTTGCCCCACTAGATAAGGCTTTGGTCTGCAAACCATAAATTTTGGGTTCCCATTCCGTAGGCAAAATTCCCCTAGTAGTCACCAAAAGCTGTGGATTGAAAAATCCTTAGAGCTCCCTTGGGTTGATATTGATATTTTGCATAGACCCTGGCCCATTCCTTTTATGTTAAGCATCACCAACCCCTTTTCCATCACCCTTGCACACTTTCTCCACGTGCCCACTACACGCTCATTGAAGGGGATTCTTCCCTTGCTTCTCTTTCGAGCTTCGTCTCTTCGCCACATGTCAGAAGTGTGCACTTTGGGAGCCCTCTCTCCTTTGTTTCTCCTTTGAGCACTATCGATGTGCCACATCGTATCATTCCACGAGAATGTTTTTGGTAGTCCCCACAGCCAGTGTTTGAATGCAGACCTCTCCACGTGTTATCTTTGCGGGGATTTTAATCAAAAGGTTAGAACGAACGAGTGAGAAGCTCTATCTCTTCACCACTTGTCCTAACCAACTCTATGGGTGAGTGACATGTGTCACCCAGATAGTTTTGTTACTTCTTCCTTGGGACAACAACCATCATTTGCTGGGAAGTGAATCTTGTTTGAAGGTGATTGCATGAAATGAATCGAATCTTTCTATTGCAACGATTTTGGGAAATCATGGAGACGGATATCATTACTCGTATCTGGGAATCTTTTCAGTTACTGGCTCGATGGTGATGGGTGATCTATATATACTACTCTTGCTCTTTGAGAAAGGGTTTGGAAATTACAAAAAAGAGACTAGAAATCTCTAATCCTTTGTACTATTTTATAATTATTGTATTGAGACTTATAGATTGTGCCAATTATTCGGCCTCTTTGTTTCTTAGTTGATATAAGACATTATATTGTGCTACTTGTATTAAGTATTTTATCTGTAAATTTTATAACTTCAATAGAAATTTACTGTTCGGATCATGTCTTAGACTCTTCTTGTTCAGTAGATGTATGCGGAAGTTATACTATGTCATTTGATTAACTGCTTAAGATTTTCATCTCTATTTTTTTGTTATTCCCGGACATGCAAATTGTTGAAAAGGCCCTCAAACCTCATCCGAAAGGAAGGTTTCTCATGCCCACATAACTAAATCTTGGCACATCACCTTAGGTTAGCCTTTATTTTTATATCTGCTCACTTTTCCCATTCTAAACCCCCAATTACAGGAAGAGCCGACTTCTTTAAAAACTTGAAGGTTACTCAGTTTAGCGCAATTGGTCCCCTGTTTACTGAGTTTCCCATAAGGCAGTTTGCCTAGAAATTTTAGGTGTCAACTTTTCCAATGTGCAATTATATTTTGCATTTATTTTTCAAACATATGAAGAAATTGAAACACAATTTTTAATCTAACTAGGAGTTGTTATAAATTTGAAGGTGAATTTCATTACGTTTCTACTATGCAAATAATAATTTTTTTTCATTACATTCATACTATTTTATAAAATTATAGGTTGGAAAACATTGGGTGTTATGAAACCTGCGATCTACATATTGTTGTAAAGCTCTCTACATGTAAATACTAAATTGGTTAGTCACCCCTCAGCTCAATTTGGTTACTTTTATGTAACCCCAAAATGTAACTCCTCCCCAAACTTTGAACAAGCACAATGAACTAATTGACAACCCACATTGTGTTTTCCAACCTTCAATTATATTTTGCATTTATTTTTCAATCATATGAAGAAATCAAAATATAATTTTTACTCTAACTAAGAGTTGTTAAATTTTTTAAGGTGAAGTTCATTACATTCTTACTGTATGTGGGTTGTTGGTTATCAAACATCTAGACCCACTATGTTTTCCAACCTGTTATTTTTTGTGCATTTATTTGTCAATCATATGAAGAAATTGAAATGCAATTTTTAGTCTAAATAATAGTTGCTATAAATTTTGAAGGTGAACTTCATTACATTCTTACTGTCTACAAAATAAAAGGTTTTCATTACAATCAATCGTATCAGTGTCATTAGAATTATTTGTGTTTGTGCATTTATAGATGACTATAATATTGATAGTTTTAGAATTTTTGGCAATGACCCGCTTTGCATATCAAACATCCAGAGATAGAATTGAAGATCATAATTGATTAGAATGTATCTATGATGAGAGTCATACTTTCCCCCATATATACATAGACATAGCTTTTATTGCAATAGATGTCTTCATCTATGTAAAAAATACATATTACACGTGTTTATCATCTCGCCATATTTGACTTGCATGTAATTACATAAGGAGAGCAATGATTCCTATTGTGACTTTGGATGGAAGCATAATCTAGACATGGAAAACCACAAATTTAGTGGGTTTTGAAAGAACCATGTATGGAATTAATCTATTGGATACCATTGACTACTATACTCAAAATTGTTGAGGTCAAACAATTTAAATGTTAACTTTTTATTTCATTTGTAAGTAAGTTACCATAAATAATAAGACTTCATGTGGCATTCCCTACCATTATTTTACACTTTTTATAATGAAATTTCACATGGCAATGAAAAGTCCGTTCTCAAATCTATAAGAACATACTGTTCAAACATTGGAAAATAATGTAAGTCTACACCATTGACTGCTATACTCAAAATTGTTGAGCTCAAATGATTTAAATGTCAAATTTTTATTTCATTTGTAAGTAAGTTACCATAAATAATAAGACTTTAGGTGGCATTTCTTACCATTATTTTACATTGTTTATAATGAAATTCCACATGGCAATAAAAATTCTGATCTCAAATCTATAAGAAAATACTGTTCAAACATAGGAAAATAATGTAAGTCTACACCATAATTATTTAATAATGAAATGATCAAAGCTGCATTTCAAAATGACTATTCTCAACCTATCTCATCATCTCCTACGTTGCCTATTCTATATAATTGATGACACACTTTGATAAAATCTTATACACTTCTTTGGGTCCTTGTCCATTGAGGGTGGGGTGATTCCACTTGAAAAAATCCTCACAGTTGCATGTGTAACAACAAGGTTTCGGGGAGCCTATACTTTGACCTTCACACTTTGAACACCTTTAGCTTATAACAAACCCATCAATGTAAATGACTATGTTGAACAATTAACATATGGTTATGAAAACAAGTATAAGGTACTATGATATATATAGAAAGAAATAATTTATATGTACCTCTAGAATCTAGAAGGCCTCAAGTCAAAGGCACTCCATATCTCAAAGGAATTTATTGAATTAGCAAGAACATCTATGAAAGCATCAGGATAAGGTAGACCGCAGGTAGGAGAAATGGCCTCGACAATGTCCACTTTCACACAACCTTGTGGGATTTGAATGTTAAGGATAATAAAATCTCTACTCACATCTGCTACAATGCCTTAGCCAAACACTTTATTCCACGAGTAAAGGTAAACGCAATCAATTAACCTTTAAAGCGATGACCTCAACATCTATCCTCTCCTCATCAATAGGATTTGGCTACATTACAAATTTCATTAACATCAATGGTAATTCATGTCATAGTTAAGGATTCATAAAGAAATTAGAACATAAGCATGGAAATGCATTTTGTTTCTATTGATATAGATGGGAAGACAGTGCTATCCCCATCCCCATATCCATCTTTATCACCCTCTCCCACATGCATTGTGACTCATCACCAATAAGGTCAAGGCTCGATTTTTTTGAGATCACAAATGTCTGATAGCATTCTTATCCTACAAAAAATGGTAGAAGTATGAGAAGATAAATATCATAACCAAACTTTACAATTTAAGAGAGCAATATACAATTATATTTGTGTAAAATGAAATAACAGTGCACACTTGAGATAGCTGAATTCATAGGAATCTAGTGAGCACCTCATTATCTCTATGATCATTGTGATTGAGGATTTCTCACCGAAGTTGTGTAATAGGCTTATCGTCATCCTAGGAGGGAAAATTCTAACCAAATCTAAATAATATCACAATGTACAAAGAAATCTTGTCTTTTCATATATACATTGTTATCATGCAATACATGCTAGACATTTGACAACACAAGATACATACACAAACATATCAATTTCAAATTTTCATTTCCAATCATGTATGTATAGAATGAAAGGAGATAGCACACTTCAGATTTGTGAACTCATAGGAATGCAATGATCACCTCAATATTTGTTTGGTGAGTGCTTTTCTGCTTCTTTTCCCAAATTTGAGAAATAGGAATATCATCGTCCTAGTACATAAATGTGAAATACATTAAAAAGAGGTCATAGTGTACAAACTCTACCCTTTTTCAATAAATCAAAATATATACTTACTGATTGGTTTGTCATTTATTTGCTCCCCTCCCCAGGCACCCTTTCTTCTTTGCTACCCTATTGAGGCACATTTTCCTATCCCAATTAGACACTACCTTGCTCACGCCCACCACTTCCTTGTTCATCCTTGCCCTGTAATTGTAGGAATTTAAACATCACATCAAATTCAGATGCATGGAACCAATTCATTAAAATAATCAAAACACACATTAAAGAGTAGATTTCAAAATTATCGTTTCTTCCAGTTTCTACATGTGAAGGAGCCTTAAAAAATTTGACCGTTTATGCTCCTTCCTCTCCTCAAAGTTAGACAAAGGCCTACGGGGAACAACATCATCTTGTGCTTTCGTGGGCAATGCTTTTCCTTCCAAATCAACAATACCCTTCTCAGGGCCAACATTCACTTGTTGACCATCACTTGTCATGCCATGTAAGTTAGCATTATGTGAACCTTGTATGCATCAAAACAAAAATATGAACCAACCAAAATTTAGATTTAACAGTTCAATTCCACATTACCATTTCATCCATTTTATTTCTCTCTTGCAAGGTCAATATTGTTTTCCTTCTTTCCTCCTTCCTCTTCTCATTTTTGTATGAACGCATTGCAACTTTCACCTCCTCCTTTACTTTGTGAGGAAGTTGAAGGAAGTTTTTTTACCATACATTGTGTAGACCCTTTCAATAACATTCCTTCTCTATATATTATATGGTATCTTCATTTGGTACTCCACATCATTCTCCCTCTTTTGAAGATACATTTTCAATTTGTTAGGGGGAGGAGGCGGGCATTTTGTTGTCCCCCCATCACACTTCAGCCACACTTTTGTGATGTCGCAAAAGGAATTTGGTGGTCCACCATCTTATGAATTTTGAGCATTCTCAAATCCCAATATATTTTCCCTCCTCTGATGCTATATGAACCATATGTATGATAATATATAGATCTGCTACCCACCCGTCCTATTCTATGATGAGCAGAAACTTGCACAACAAATTTAGAAAATAAAATAGCTTACCATATTTGATATTAAAATAAATTGAATGCATAACATATATACACAACCAAATGATGCACTAATTGAATTATATATCTACCTTCCCATCCATCACATCATACCTTCCTCATTGTTAGGGTCACCCTTTGCATCCTCATATTCACTAGGCTCATCATGATCGTTAGCCTTGTCAACATCATCTTTATTAGGGACCTCCTCCTCATCTTCACCCTCCTCCTTGTTAGCCTCATTCAATTCATCACTATCACCCTCTTCATAACTATTGTCATCCTCTTCCTCTTCCTCGGGGACTGCAACATGATCGTGATCGTCTCCCTGATTTTTGACTTGAATCGAATGAACGATATACTATCAAAATCATTATATTCATAATAGAAATGAAATTTTGTAAATGAAATTATAAAGCATTATGATTGATGCATTCAAAGAAAAGAGTAATGGGAAGTTCACAATCAATTACCGAACATATTGTTGCCTCAACATTCACCATTCTTTTAAATCGAGGAGAGGTACTTTGTACAACCTTTCTTTCCTCCTGATTAAAGCATTCCCACTTTTCAATCAACATCACAAATATTTGTCTTAGGGATTAAAATTAAACATTTCAATGCATCTTGTAATTAGTGGATCTTACCAGCACATCTTTCAAATGAAATCATACCGAAGGAGATCCACCACTACACATCCTATCAATTATGTCGACCACATCAACAATATTTGTCACAATACAAACCACTTTTTATTTTAAACAACAAATCCTTGGTTGTATGTAAAATGCTAAAAAGTTGAAAGTGTTACAAACAGTTAAAGTTTCAAAATTTAATTTATTGTCTGTTGTAAGCAAGCATATCTTTTTTCAATCATATGAGGAAATTGAAATGAATTTTTTACTCTAAGAGTTGTTATAAATTTGGAAGGTACCTTTCAGTACATTTGTACTGTCTAAATAACCAAAGGGTTTCAATACATTCATATTCTCAATAAAATTGCAGGTTGCAAAACGGTTAGTGTTATGAAACCTGCAACCCACATACTCTTTTAAAACCGTATACACATAACAACCCAATTGGTTAGTCACCCCTTAGCTCAATTTAATTTGCTTTATGTATTCCCCGCCTGCAGAATGAAATAAATCACAACCCACTATTTTCCAACCTACAATTATTTTGTGCATTTATTTTTTGAACATATGCAAAAATTGGAAAACAATTTTTACTCTAACTAACAGTTGTGGTAAATTTTGAACGTTCCTTTCATTACATTCCTACTATGTAAAAAACAAAAGGTTTTCATTATATTCACTGTTTTGTAAAATTGTAGGTTGGAAAACACTAGGTGTTATAAAACTTGTAATCCACATACTGGTTTAAAACAGTAATCACGTAACAACCCAATTGGTTAGTCACCCCTCACCTCAATTTTCTCTACAATATGAATATCTTGAAAACCTTTTATTTTGTAGATAGTAAGAATATAATAAAATTATAAAACATTGGGTGTTATGAAACGTGCAACCCACATACTTTTGTAAAACCCTCTACACACAATAACCCAATTGGTTAGTCACCCCTCAAGTCAATTTGGATAGTTTTATGTATCCCCCACCTACAAATCCTTCCCATGCTCTCCACCCTTTAGCTTTGAACATGCATAATGAAATAACTGACAACCCAAATTGTGTTTTCCAACCTACAATTATATTATTATGCATTTACTTTTGAATCATATGAAGAAATTAATATGCAAACTTTAATCTAAGAGTTGTTATATATTTTGAAAGTGAACTTCATTATATTATTACTATCTCCTAAACAAAAGGTTTTCAACACATTCATACTATCAATAAAATTATAGGTTGGAAAATATTGGGTGACTAACCAAATTGAGATGAGTGGTGACTAACCAATTGGGTTGCTACTATGTAAATAAAAAAAGGTTTTCATTACATTCATATTGTTTTGTAAAATTGTAGGTTGGAAAATACTTGGTGTTATGAAACTTGCAACCCACATGTTGTTTTAAAACCCTCTACACATAACAACCTAAGTGGTTACTCACCCCTCAGCTCAATTTTGTTTGTTTTATGTATCCCCCATCTTCAAATCCTCTCTATGTTCTCCACACTTTATCGGTGAACAAGAATAATGAGAAAATTTCCCAATGCATATTATTTTCCAACCTGTAAATATTTTGTGCATTTTTTGAATGATATGAAGAAATTGAAATAAAATTTTTACTCTAACTAACAATTGTGATGTTTTTTTAAAGAGACTAACCAATTGGGTTGTTACTGTGTAAATAACAAAAGGTTTTCTTTACATTCATATTATTTTGTAAAATTGCAGGTTAGAAAACATTGGGTGTTACGAAACTTGCAACCCACGTATTGTTTTAAAACCCTTTACACATACCAACCCAATTGGTTAGTCACCCCTTAGGTCAATTTGGTTTGTTTTATGTATCCCCCGCCTGTAACTCGTTCCCAAAATCTCAACCCTTGAGCTTGGAACAAGAAGAATGAAAAAACTCACAACACACTATGTTTTCCAACCTGCAATTATTTTGTGCATTATCATATTTAAACACATCTCAAAAAATAATACTTATTACAATTTAGATTGTAAATTTACTCACATCAGCCTCCAATACTCACATAATCTGCATAGAATCCACATAAAGTGATGGCTTGTTGCTGAGGACATCAAACCAATGAATTTTATGGTTAATAAAACTCCCGCCCACAATGCTGAGTACTGAAAAAAAATGAGAAACACTAGTTGATGACACCATTTACTCCACATTTCCGTTGCTGAAATGTTTCCTCCTATCTACCGAATTCGTCATTTTATCCCCCATCTTTGGCGAGCCTCCCACTACATTGTTCCATCATGTTATGTTTGTTACTATGTATGTTTTATGCATTTTTTTTATGTTATGATGCCTTTGACATGCATTCTTATAGGGAGAAAAGTCGCATGCCCCAAGTTTCAGTGAACCTTTGTGAATGAGGAAAATGCGTAGCTTTTTGGCTTTTTCAAACATGTCAATGCACACTGCCATGTTTTTTTGATGTACAAGGATAGGTGACGACACTCGCTAACGACAAGGCCTAAACGTCCATCCATCAATCTTATCTCATAATGATGACATCATATGGGGGATGGGGTATTGTGCTATCATGTCTAAGATATGTGTTTTTGTAGGGAGAATATCTTGATTTTATTGAAAAGTTGGACAAGGCTATTCTCCCTACAAAAACACATGTAAAATGCATCATAACTTCCATTCACATTTTCTTGAAAGTTGGGGAGCTCAGAAGGGAGTTGCATGTGTTTGGAGGAAGAAGCAGATGGGTCATTCTCCCTTCCAAAATGTATGTGATAGGCGTAGGAAGTTAGTAGGTATGTATGTTTGCCAAAAATATATGTCATTTTGCAATCCTACATAGGGACTATGAACAAGAGAATGAGTTTTCATTACGAAAAGGGGTTTTCATTTGATATATAGAGTTGTTTATGTACATTTTTGTTGAGGGTTTTTATATTTTTTTATTTTAATGTTTACTCTAGTTGTATCACAAATTAGAAAAACTATCCAAATTAAGTTGAGGGGTGACTAACCAACTGGGTTTTTATATGTTGAGTTACGAATGTTTTCACACAGATAGGAGGTTTGAAAACACCCTATCATTTTTCAACCGCACTTGATGGCATAGACCAAGCTTCAAGGTAGATAGTTAAACCTGCATAGGTTGTGTGATATAATAAATTACATGCTTCATAACACATTGTATTTATCAACCTCCACATTACAATTTACCCAACCCCTTGTGGTTTTCAAGTCCGTATATGTAGGTGTGCATTACAAATAACAAGAACACCAATTTCTTCCCATTAATGGTAATTTTTTGAATAAACTTGTTGGCAGTGGTGAACATTGTGTAGTGCAGGTTGTGAAACACAATGTGTTTTGGAGCTTTCCTTTACTTATACCCAAACTTTATCATGAAATTTAAATGCACAAATGTATAGATGGGGTTCTATTTTATCAAATAGCATTTTTCTCATTAAAGGCGACCTCTATTAACTATCACTACATAGTGTACATCATAGTACGTACCTCGCAATGCAAGGAGACCATGGTATATATTTTGTACACTTGACAACATACTATGTTTTTAAAGGTCAAAAGTGGGCAACGAGGAATACTCATATTTGTAAAGAGGCTTCTACATAGCAAAACACATTATGTTTACAGAACAATAATTCTCAATACAAAATTTGGGAAGCGCAATGGCCATTTATGTGTTATTATGGCCTCGCCTTGGCATTTTGTATGGTATATTATACTAAGTAATAATAATAATAATAATGTTCCTTAATCATAACCTTATGAAACCCAACTATGTGTAGATGCTTCACAACTGAACAAAGGTACACAATTTAAATGGAGAATTACTCTAATGTAAAATGATAAAGATTATATTTTTTAGCAAATATATCTGATCTAATTACCAAGGATCTAAAGGTTCTTGTTCTATTTTGGGAGATAAATCATACCAATGTAGTGTTGGAGAAATCATCCTAAAATTAACCATCAACTATTCAATTTGTTCAAATCAAGAGTTGTAGCAACTTGTATTCAATCTAGGTGATGTCATTAGGTGGTGGGATCACAACTATATATATATTTTATATAATTTTTTGGAAAATTCTACATCATTAGATGAATAGTTAAAGGTGTATTTAGTGAGGGAAATTTGATTCACACTCTTTTTAGAATAGAAGTTTTAGAATCCACCAAGAATCATAAACAATAAAATTTAATATAAATATAGAGCATTTTTTATTAATATTCTACATGATTCGATATATGACAATCAATGACATAAGTTGTATTCCATATATTTTAACACTAATTCATTGACATTTATGTGGCACATTGGCACAATGCAAAGCTTCTAGTTGGAAAATCAATATCATAGGAGTAAAATTACTTGTGAGACCACATGTATTTTATATTACTGATGATAAAGAGCACAATAAACTTTATGCAATATTGATTTCAATCATTTTATATCATTCTTGTTGGAAAAGATGTAATATTTTTTTAAATTATTTTCTTAGATGAGTTTGCCTCACAATCCAAATTTCATAACCTTTTTCTACACTTTATTGATTTGATTGAATTGTAAATAAGCCTCATATTTTGATATTTTAGTAATATTCATGGGAACAATAATGCAAGATATTATATCAAATGTGCACTTAGAAAATACAAATCAATTATGAGGAATATAATTTAAATGATGCAGTATCATTATTCAATGGTGTTTTAAGAATTTCACATGTAAACACTCACACTTCAAGGAGGAAACATCCTCCACATTAAAGTTTGGGATATAATAGGCACAAAATAATGCTACATTTATTTTATTAAAATTAAATTGCAAATTGTTTGTATTCCTTGTAGTAAGCATCTCATCTATAAATAAATCAAAACTTGTAAATGCAAAATAGATTTTGGAAATTTAACTATCTAGTACAGTTGTAATTTAAGCTATGAGAGCTAGAATCACCTGTATTCGGTGCAAATCCTTCATGTCTCTTGAAGTGTCCTTCAAAACACACCTAGCCTTGTTTTATTCAATTTTGTTTCCTCACCTATATCAGCCACCTGGAAGGAAGACAAGTGTTAGCGGTAGTTTAATTTAGGAAATTGAAGATATTTGGTGCTACAAAGAATTCATTTTACTTTGAAATTCACCAATATTGGATTATATGTTGTGGTGATTGTAACATGCCAACTTGTATAGACAATACAAAAACATATTAAACAGTGCAATGGCAATTTAATATCTAATTTAAACTATCACTAATGCTAGTAATAAATAGCAACAATTATATTTGCCAATTTTCCATTTTGTTGGAACTGTGAAGAAGTGAATGTTCATTTGGATATATGAAAAAATCATCTCTCTTGACATCTTTTTTTCTAATATTTTATTGTATTGGTAGTAAACGACAAAAGCTATTCTCCCTACAAAAATGCATGTCTTAGACATGATAACATAATGCCCCATCCCCCATACGATGGCCTCGTTACGAGATAAGGTTGAAAGATGGATGTTTAGGTGTGTTCTGTTAGCAAGTGTTGTCACATGTCCCCATACGTCAAAAAAAATATGTTTTTCTATGTTTTTGAAAAATTAAGCAGCATTTACAGGGTGTTGTACCCTTTACACAGAGATCCCAAAGGGCCGAAGGAACACATAGTTCAAACAAAACTTGAACTAGAAAAAACACCCAGAAACAACTGGCCGTCAGTTATAGAAAAAATTAGACCACCCCCGAACCCGAGGGATCAAAACTATCTCCCCAAACCCGAGGCCGAGAAGAGGCAATAGATTTGGGGAGACCCTTCTTCTGCAGTACAACCAACCAGGAAGGCTCAGAAACGAGAGCCAACGAGCAAGGCGAGGGGAGCGAATATACAATAGCCAACTCAAGAGAGGAGCCACCACGCACTGAGGGGGCCAACAACGAAGCAATAGAGGTAGGGACTGATAAAGGTCCGACAGAGTCGAACAACAAAGAACTGGCATGTTCAGGCAGCACACCGTCAACAGAAGGTTCTGAAGGAACAAAGACAATAGAAGGTTCCACAACAAGGACCGAGGTAGGCTCAGGAAGGTCGTCCTCCCCAAAGGAAACCGAAGGGGAAGAACCAATAGTTAGGTGTTTCGTGGAAGCATTCTTCCACCAAGTAGCAATGCTCTTGCAGTGAGCAAGAGGACAACCAGAGGCCAAATGACCAGTGAAGAAGCACCTCCCGCAATGGAAGGGGAGGCCCTCATAGTCCAACAGCTATGTTCAAGGTCTGTCCACCATTAAGATCACATCCCTGTGGAGAGGTTTGGAGATGTCCAAATCAACTAACACTTGAGCCACTGTAGGATGCCCTAAGTCACGAGTAGTGGAATATGTTTTTCTATGTTATCATGCCTCTGACATGTTTTTTTAGTGATAATAGCCATGTTTGTAGTAAAGATAATTACATTCTAAAACTACATTGTGTATTGCCTCATGCAATTTTCTATACCAATCCTTTCCAAACACACAAAATGATATCTAAAAATGCTAAATTTTCTACAGTAGTGATTGATTTATCATTTCTTTTTTTAGTTCAATTACTATCTTCAAAAACTCCACAAAGATACAAGGGTCACATTATAGCAAGAAGTTTAAGAATCTTGAACAATCCAAATGGAAGATTTCTGTTATGCTCAATTCATTGTGCTTTCATGTGTTGATTGAATATAACCATGCATCATTGTACACACAAATCATAGACCATGGCAAATATTATGACATTTAAAGTTTTGCAGTTAAGTAGAATAGAGAATTGGTGACCATGTACTTGGATGCATCAGTAAAAGCATATGACAGAAGCCATAACTTGCAATAATGAATAAGGGCAAAGAAGATAGACAAGAAGGATACCAAGTACCACTATCAAACTTTTGTTTAAAACTCGTGTCTCTCAATTAAAACCTAAATGATGAATGTTTGTATCATAACCATTGTTCAAAGATATTGTAAACTGACCCATTACTTGTACAGACGAATGAAAAATATAGAATATTGTAAGACACATTGGTTTTAGTGTAGGTGTGCATCAGTTATGCAAGAATAAAGGTTAATAAGTCAACAAAAACATTGGTGATAACCTTGATTGACCAAAAAAGTCTAGCTATTTTCCCTACCAGAGCACATGTCAAAGGCATGATAACATAGAAAAATACATTAAAACATGCATATTAACATACATAACATGATGGGGTGACCCTTTGGTGAAATGGTGGGGCTTCTTGCCTATAGAGCCAACAACCAAGGTTCAAACCTCGCTAGGTCTCTCTCTACCATGTCAATAATGGAGTTTGTTGTTTACCCTCATATTAAGGGGAGGCTCCTTAGTGAGTTGGTGGGCCTTATTTCCTATAGTGCCAACAACCAAGGCCCAAACCTTAATATTATTTGGCTTCTTTCCTATAGATTCAACAACCAAGGTTCAAACCTCACTAGGTCACTTTCTATCGTGTCAACAATGGAGTTTGTTGTTTACCCTCATATTAAGCAGAGGCTCCTTGGTGAACTGGTGGGGCTTCTTTCCTGTAGTGCCAACAACCAAGGCCCAAACCTTAATATTAAACTTTTGGGGTGACCCTTTGGTGAAATTGTGGGGCTTCTTGCCTATAGAGCCAACAACCAAGGTTCAAACCTCATGGGGTCGCTCTCTACCGTGTCAACAATGGATTTTGTTGTTTACCCTCATATTAAGGGGAGGCTCCCTGGTGAATTGGTGGGGTTTATTGCCTGTAGTACCAACAAGCAATGCCCAAACCTTAATATTAAACTTTATGAAAAGGGGGTGACCCTTTGGTTAAATGGTGGGGCTTCTTGCCTGTAGAGCCAACAACCAAGGTTTAAACCTCATGGGGTCACTCTCTTCCGCGTCAACAATGGAGTTTGTTGTTTACCCTCATATTAAGGGGAGGATCCTTGGTGAACTGGTGGGTCTTCTTACTTGTAGTGCCAACAACCAAGGCCCAAACCTTAATATTAGACTTTTAGGTGGTGACCCTTTGGTGAAATGGTGGGGCTTTTTGCCTGTAGAGCCAATAACCAAGGTTCAAACCTCTTGGGTTCACTCTCTACCGCATCAACAATGGAGTTTGTTGTTTACCCTCATATTAAGGGGAGGATCCTTGGTGAACTAGTGGGGCTTCTTGCTTGTAGTGCCAACAACCAAGGCCCAAACCTTAATATTAAATTTTTAGGGGGTGACCCTTTGGTGAAATGGTGGGGCTTCTTGTTTGTAGAGCTAATAAACAAGGTTCAAACCTCATGGGGTCACTCTCTACCGTGTCAACAATGGAGTTTGTTGTTTACCCTCATATTAAGGGGAGGCTCCTTGGTGAACTGGTGGGGCTTCTTGCTTGTAGTGCAAACAACCAAGGCCCAAACCTTGATATTAAACTATTTAGGGGTGGGGGGCCTAGCTTGATTGGCTAAAGCATCATGTTGCAGGAAAGAGGTTACGAGGTCTAGTCTCCCCCCAAACTTGTGGTACCAGAGGGCGTGTTGTGCCAGTACCACCGGTCATTTGAAATTTTTTTACCAGGCACACTGCAGTTTATAGGGGGACGGATACCCGACCGATTCCTGCAATCTAAAAAATATATACATAACATGATGGAACCACATAGTGTCACGTATAGATTTTACTTGATTTATTAAATGCAGTTATTAATCATTATGTTGCTATTTAAATTGAAATTACATGATTATTTTAATGAAAGTTAAATTGAAATGCGATTATTACGATTTGAAATGCATTTATATTAATTTTAGGGTTTGTCATTGCTAATGTAAAATCAAGTGCAAGTGAACGCAGGAACAGGTGAACGTGATTGAAGGTGAGAACAACGATTAGGTAGAGTCATTTAGTCGATTGACGTTTATGAGTAGATGGAATCTCACACACTCACATAGATAATATTTTAATGTATTTGGTGATTACTGTGTTTGCAAATTTAAAATATAGTTTTATTGATTTCTCCAAAATGTGGAAAAATATATGTTCCTTTAAATGATGATTTTATTAAATTATGAGGAAGTAGATCTTATTTAAATAATTGAATTATTTAAGTCTATATTTTATTATTGTTTGAAATATTGTTGCTTGCATTTTAAAATGTAATGAAATAGAGTTTATTTCGAAATTTAATAAAATTTAAATGAATAAAGTTGTGTTTAATAAAGTTATTGTTTTTAAATTGAAAATTATAAAAAAAGGAAAATATTTAAATGAGGAAATTGAACAAATATTTTCAAAGAGGGTTCTTGAAAACAAGAATTGAAAAGAAAGAGAAAAACAAATTGCGTACACATTGAATTTTGCATTCAAAATTAACACTTCAGTTAAACAAGTTGAAAAAAAATATATCTTCAATTGATTGGGGAAGCAATCAGATTTTCAAGATTGGAAGTTAGAGATTGATCTTGAGATCAATCTAAAATGGTGGATCTAGTTTTCTTGATCAATCAATGCATGGAGGAAGAGAATATAGAGAGGAAGGAATTTGAAATTGGAAGACAACAGAAGAAATCTACTTTTTGTTTATTGGAGAAGAAAATGACACAGAATTTGGGGATCTTGACATTGAATTGATTTCGATTTGGGAAGACAGAGGGAATTTTGTTTGAATTTAATTTTTACTTGTACATCACACGCAGCCAGGAGAGTGAACTTATTTTGATATGGTGAAGGAATGTTGTTCTCCTCATGCGCAAGAGACAAGGAGGAGTGTTGACTGGATAGAAAACACAGTCAAAGAGTAGCTTCTACCCACGCGGCCAGTTAAGGAAGGCAGGCGCAGGAGCTAGTGTGGACAGAGTGTGCATAGGGAGGAAAGGAGATAGGTGCAAGCAAGGAGAACTCCTTCCACGCAGCAGGAGAAGGGTCCTCCAAACCACGTGGCCCAAGGGACCTCCATGCTCTCCATACGCAGGTTGATCCTCTTACTATCCACACATTAAGGAAAATAGTGAAGGCGCGGCTTGTTGAGAAGTGCGCAGGGTTGTTAAGAGGTGAGGCCAGTCCACACGTGGCCTCCAAAGGTATCACCTCCCACCACATACAAACAACATGATAGAGGGTGCGCCCAGGCAGGAATCTGCCACAAGAAATCACAATCTCCAATCCTCTCCACTCACATAGTTAAAACAGGAAGATAGGAGATAGGAAGAGGTGCCAGGGAGAAAGAACAGAGGATAGAAGTTTCAGAAATTAACAGAGGAAATTCAAAATACAATTTCCAGAAATTGAATTTTACCAGGTAGGATTTGAGTATAATTTTATAAATTTGAAATAAATTCTACAATTCTTTTCTAAATTCTAATATTTCGTTTAAAATTTAAACAAAGAGAATCTCTGTTTAATGAAATTAGAGAGAAATGATCTATAGATTTGTTTGCAAATCTATTCTTTTAAATTTTATTGAAACTTTAAGTAAATCAAACTGTAATTTTCCAGAATATTGTTGAATTTAGAAACAAAAGCTTTTTAGGAAATTTTTTATGGAAATAGTGAAAAAAATCAGTTGATTAAATTTTAGGGAAAATTTCAAAACAGAAAACAACTTTAAATTTAGATTCAAAATGATCTTAAACAGAGAATTTATTATTTTTGTTGACAAAAAATTGTAGTTGAAATTGGTGTGAAAAGAATTCAAACAAAAATTATTTGTTAGAATAACTTCTAAAATTCAACACTATTTTTGAAACCGAGATATTTAAACATTGAATTTTTGCCATTGAAACAAAACAATCAAAACATAAATAAAAATGAGTTTATTTAAATCTGTTTGAGTAATTATTTATTTATTTTGTGAAAGTATGTTAAACAGAAAATAAATCGTTTAAATTTAAATATGATTTACTTAGAAAACAACAAGAACGAACTTGAAACAGTATTAAATAGATGAGTACAAACGAATGAACATGTGCTCTTGTGTGACTGTTTTATATGTATTTAATTGCATACTGGAGATACACCTTCATTAGTTTTGATTATTAAATTTACTCAATTTAAATATAAATTTTATGACTTTTATGAATTTAAAACAATGAAAAAGACAACTTTTTAAATGGTTATCGCTTCAAACAAGTTTTCAGTTTTACTGTTTTTAAAAGATTGTCTTGACTGTTTAGACCATGCATGATTGATAGATAACTCTGCATGTTATGTTCTTGGGAAAGTTACCTTCCGAGACGGGTGCCGAATATGGGTAAATAGAGAGTGTAGTTTTGCTTTTCCAAAACTGCTTTATTTGTCGTGCATGACATTTTACTTGGCCAAGTAACTTAAGGACCATTGAAATAGATGGATTTATTGAAATCTCTACCATATCCTAGTATCGAACTTGCTTATTTCTTAAATGATGTAGAAAAATGAAAATGCTTGTGGTTTTACTAGTTATACTAGGCACACACTAGATTCCATCTTGCTAGTAGACTGCTTCTTGCTAAGCGATTCATGCAGGGTCGGATATTTCTTGATTGACTAAGGAATTCCGGGGAAGCTTAAGCTTCGAGGTTGGGCGGAAAAAGCGCCTGATCCTTGTTCTCGTCTTCTTTGTTGAGGATTTGCTTTTGGATGGAAGATCAACGGATGGCATCTTCTTTTATGCTTTATATATTCTTTATTATGTAATGAAGAGCTTAAGGCGACTGAATGCCTAAGTCTCGATTTGTAACTGATATTATTATCATCTATTGTATTTAGAATTCTAAATTGTGTAATATGACACTTGTATGTATTCATAGTGGATTGTATATGAATTTATCTTATCGACTTTATGTCGTTGATTTGTAATCAGCTGGTTTATTTGATGTCTAAATGAATGGGATGATGACTGTATTTTGAATATAATTGATGTTATTTAAAGTATTTGTCGATGTTGTTTTAAAGAGTTCCGCTCTTTACACATAGTGTGAGGCTTGCCAAGATAGGGGATAAAATGATGAAATTTGGCAAATGAGAGGAAACATTTCAATGACGGAAACATGGAGTAAGCGACACCATCAACTAGTTTTTCCCATATTTCTTGGTGTTAAATCACCATTGTGGATACATGAAACTAACCAAATTGAGTTGAGGGGTGACTAACTAATTGGGTTGTACGTGTAGAGGATTTTACAATAGTATGTGGGTTGCAAGTTTCATAACACTGAGTATTTTACAACCTACAATTTTATAAAATAGTATGAGTGTATTAAAATATTTTGTTATTGACATAGTAACAACCCAATTGGTTAGTCACTCCCCAACTCAATTTGGTTAGTCACCCAGTGTTTTCCAAACTGCAGTTTTACAAAACAGTATAAATGTGTTGAAAAACTTTTGTTTTATAGACAATAAGAATGTATTGAAGTTCACCTTAAAAATTTATAACAACTCTTAGAGTAAAAAATGCATTTTAATTTCTTCATATGATAAAAAAATTAATGCACAAAATAATTGCAACTTGGAAAACACAATGTGGGGGTTGTCAGTTATTTCATTCTACATGTTCAAAGCTAAAGGGTGGAGAGCATGAGGAGGAGTTTCAAGTGGGGGATACATAAAATTAACCAAATTGGTGTGAGAAATGACTAACCAATTGGGTTGTTATGTGTTTAGGGTTTTACAACAGTATGTGGGTTGCAAGTTTTATAACACCCAGTGTTTTCCAATTTTATTACATTCTTACTATCTACAAAACAAAAGATTTTCAAGACAATCATAAAATAGAGAAAATTGAGGTGAGGGGTGACTAACCAATTGGGTTGTAACATGTTTAGGGTTTTAAAATAGTATGTGGGTTATAGGTATTATAACATCCAATGTTTTCCAACCTATAATTTTATTTACAATATGAATGTCTTGAAAACCTTTTATTATTTAGAAAGTATAGATGTAATGAAAGACACCTTCAAAATTTATAAATGGTCTTAGGTAGAGTAAAAATTGTGTTTCAATTTATTCATATGATAAAAAATAGATGCACAAAATAATTGTAGGTTGGAAAACCTAGTGGGTTATGAATAGATGATTTATGAAACCTGCAACCCACACATTGTTGTTAAACACTCTACACAATGAAACCAAATAAAAACCCCTTTAAATATCAATGAATACCCATTTTTGTAACGAATACCCATTCAATTCTTCATAGTCCCTAGGCAGGATGGTAAAACAACATATATTTATGGCAGATATACTACCTTCTAGCTAGCTACCCGAGCCTCACATGCATTTTGGTAGGGAGAATGGTCGCTCTGCTTCTTCCTCCAAATGCCAGCAACTCCCTTATGAGCTCCCCAACTTTTAGCCAAGCTTACGAAAATGACATCATTTTTGGTTTCTCTAAACATTATTCTAAAACTATTTTAATTACAAAAAATAACTAGAGGTTGGATAACACGGTGGGTTTTGAGTTATTTCATTCTACTTCCTTAAATATTTTTGACATGAACATTTAAAACACAAAACTTACAAACCCTCAACAAAAAAGCACATAAACAACTCTGCATATCAAATGAAAACCCCTTTTCACAAGGAAAACCCTTGGAAACCCCTCAATGAATACCCCTTTTGGCAATGAATACTCGTTCAATTCTTCACAGTCCCTAGGCAAAATGGCAAAATGATATATATTTATGGAAAATATATATACCTACTAGCTACTTTCTCGTACATCACATGTATTTTTCGTAGGGAGAATGATCACTCTGCTTTGGCCTCCGAACACCTATAACTCCCTTTCGAGCTCCTCAACAACCTTCAAAATGCGAATATTAAAAAATGGTGACATTTTGTGCTTTTTAAGCTTTCATAATAATTTTAAAACATGTTGGTGTGCCACATTTTTCTAGCATACATGGACAGGTGATGACACTCGCTAATGGCATGCGTCTAAACATTCGTCAGTCTTATCTCGTAATGATGCCATCATATGGGCGATGGGGCATTAAGTTATCATGTCTAAGACATGTGTTTTTGTAGGGAGATTAGATTATGCCTATTTTACTTTGCCTTTGTATTTGTTACACCCCACCTTTGAATTACAAATTACTTTTTACCTTATGTTAAATGCAATAATGATTTATGTGATTATGAAACTTTGAAAGATAAATGATATGATGAATTTTATGTGATATAATGGTTTTTGCTTTTAATTAAAATATTGATAGATATGCAATGATATGAATGTGATGTAAATGTTACGGCTAACTACTTGGTTGTTTTCTTAAGTGGAAATGTAGGTAAGACTTCACGCTCTCCAAAGGGAGAGGGAGAGTATCACCCGGGAGAAGGTTATGGACTAAGGACTTGTTAGTAATGTCATTTAAGTTCAATTTCACCATGTAGGTCGAGTTATTGGATACCTTCAAAACTAAGTCTTTGGTCATTAGTTGCATATTTTGGGTAAGTTAACCTAGTTGAATCAAGCTTGATTTTTCCTTAAAGAAAATGATAGGGTTTCGTTGTACTTTTTTTATCAAATATTTTATCTATTATTTACTATTATCATCAAGTTGATTGGGTAATAAATATCGTCATTACAATATATCTAAATAGAGGTATAAGTATATGTATTAAGATCAACTAACCTTATTGTATATATATATGGAAGTATGTATATATATGTATATATTTATACGTGAAAATATATGGATACATGTATATACTATTCGATAAAAATCGATATATATATATATATATATATTGATCATATCTATTTATTATTTAGAAAAAGATAATTTAAATTGAAGATCCTCAAGAGGCAAAAGCCTCAATCGAAGACTTAAATTATTGGCTTATTCATTGGGCTTTAAAGCCATATTATAGATCTCTTAAAGAGGTTGCATATCTTAGTTAAATAATAGCTATTTAAACTATTTATGAAATGCAAATCAAAGTCTCAAGATTTAAAGCCACGAAGTGGTTATATTAAAGGCTTATAAAAGTCTTGTTACCAAGAGATAAGCCGTGGAAATTATCTTCCAAAATAAAAGTTGTTATGCACCAGCTTAAAGCCATTAAGGCTGTGCGGTAAAAGCCACAATGTGGCGTAGAAAACAAAAATGAAATCTTTTATAGCCAACCAAAGTCATGGCTATTTAGATGGAGTCGACCCTCCAAAGAAGGGCGACTAATTCAACGACTTAACATTGTTTTATCGACCTTTTTGAATGCTCAAACCAGCCACATCATGGGTGTTCACTGATTTGTTTAAGTGCTATTATATCCACATTTCATCGTGGCTATTATGAAGATATTAAGCATGTTTAGAAGTTTCTAAATATTGTTTTAATCACCCACATTATGGCATATAAAGTCAATCCATTAAGACTTTCTAAACTGCATTTGTAATGAGAGGAGGTTGTTATTGAATCATGGCAATAATAGGAGAAGGTCAAGCCTCTTACAGGGGCAAATTTCAAACGAAAATATGGTTATGTAAGCATAAATATGGTGCCACTCACATCAGTTGTGGAATACATTTAATTTGAGTGAGTTTTGTTTATAAAAGTCAGTCGATTTCTCATTGTTTGGGCTATTGTTGGGCATTGGGAAAAGGGTGTAGTATCTAAGTGATAATTTTTGTCTAGAATTTAGAGTTTTGTATTACTAGTTATAGAAGTGATAACAACATAGTATAGTTTTGTATTACTAGTTATAGAAGTGATAACAACATAGTATAGTTTTGTATTACTAGTTATACAAGTGATAACAACATAGTATAGTTTTGTATTACTAGTTATGCAAGTGATAACAACATAGTATAGGTATAATTATCTCTTGCAAGCAGTAGATTGTTGGACTGAAGGAGAAAGGTGGTGATTTTGTAAGTTAGGGGATTCAAGAGAAAGTTATTTGTAACCAATAGTTGGAATTTACAGGTACATATTACTTTTTTTTAAACTTGTTTTCTTATCAAAGAGCTTATTATTAGAATGCTATGTTAAAATAAAGTTTATTACGATTTTTTAAGATAATGAGAATACATACAATCTGAAAAATAGGGACTTTATAATAGAATTTTATTATTATCATTTCTGAAAATAAGAATGAGAAGATACTTTTACATAATCTTTTATATAGTCTATTATAAATGAATTCATAGTGGAGAATATAGTTCTAATGCTAGAGATATAACAAAATTGATTATGCATATCCTTAAAAGAGTCAAATAAGATTAAATACGACATATATGTTAATTATTTAACGAGGATTTGGGGTTGAGCATGTTGTCCACTTGCTTGAAATCTTGATGATATTACATATCATATACCCCATTATTTCTTATGATATGTTGTGAACCCATCCTTATGAATTATTATTGGGAGTTTAAAACATGAGAAGAGGAAGTAATCCTCTATTTGGTTTAAATGATATTATTTCCATGCTTGTATGACATAATTTCATTATTTTCCATATGACCATGTGTATGTCTAGATGATGACATAGTGTCATCAATATTTGTCTAAGAATCCTAAGAATAGGTGAGATGGTAAACCTATGGTTTGTGTTAGGACTTGAATTAGAAGCAGTAGCCTAGACCCTCTAGATGTTATAGAAATGTGATAAGGGAATTAATTATCCAATATGTTATATCAATCCAGTTATTTTGACCACCCTAGTGAGTAAGCACTTATGAATGTAAACCTTTTGATGGTAGAACCAATTGGTTTACAAGATGATTTAGCCTTAGGTCAGATAAAGTTCTTCAAGTTGAGTAGGGTGGGTGAATGAACGACTCCACTCATAAGTAGTGGTTGAACATAGTTCAAATACTTTGGCCAAAGTGAGTGCAATAGTCTCTGCTTGCACTTGTTGGTTCATTGTGTTCCGATTTTTTTTAACTAATCAGAGTTTTTATTCATAGTTGGAAGGTATCCATAGTTGTTTGACTGTATTGGTTAACTAGGGCACAACACCAAAGCTCGAATGGTAATAGTAGGGGTTCTTAACTATACTCTTCATTGAAGGGTAGGGCCACTTCCAGTTAGGAAGGTGTGTAGGGGACTGTCGTTTTGTGGTCGAAGCTAAAGCACCTAGGTGATGCTTTCCCTCTTGCAGATGACATGTCAAGTCTTGTGAGATAGAAATTATCTAGATATGGGATCTTTGAACCTTTTCCTTAAAAGTTAAATGTTATATCTTATTTATTTGCAATCATTCATGTTGAAAATGTAAAAGGAAAAAAGTTGTTTATTCTTTTTAGTTCAAAAAGTAAAATGATTTTATTATGAAATATTTATGTATTTGGTTGTATAGTTGCAATGTCAATTATTGAAAGAAAAAATTTATATCCTATTTTATGGAATAGTTTAATTTAATTTATGGTTAAAATTTCTAGTAATTTCCTTGTTGTAAGGTTGTGGTTGTTACAATATTTTTTATATTTATCAAAAACAACTTGAGTATCTAGACATAACCAAATACATTTCATTATAAGAGAAATTGAAGATAGGCATTACCATGAGAACCTCAACAATACCCTCCCCCTCCCCAAAAATTTATAAAGCAAATTATTTTAATATTTTGAAGACACTTTCAAGAGCAGCTAGGCAGAAATAAGACCTTTTGAAGTGGGTTTAAGTCCTTACAATTCAGGGGAATGATTCTTTGGGAAATAATATATTTATATTATTTTCATTGGTAACTTAGTTCTATATTATCTCCTTATAGATTGCCACCATCTTGCACAAACAAGTTGTCAATCTTGGAATCCATTACATAAACATATAGTGTAAACTAAATGCTCTATTAAACCCAAAAACATTCTACAAAAGTCAATAGAATTTGGAGGGTGGTTTTCCACTCGACCATCTAGTGAATATTCCTTATGAAGCATTACAGGTCTGAAATTTGTTGGTGTTATTTTTTTATATGTTTGGTGTACATCATTTAACATTGTATTTGTGATTTGTTAGTTTTAGTTTGTTAGATAATCATTGTAAAGCTACATCATCAACTAGTTGTCACACACAATAATTTGTCTCATTGAGGTCTTTTATTTATGTTTGGTGCTACTACAGTCATAATTTCATCGATCATCATTGATTTATGATTTCTTGTTCTTGTAATAAACCCCATCACAATAAGATTAACTCCAATGTACCTCCTAAAATGGTATTCTTATACATTTGAATCTTGATTAATGTGGGATGTTTAGTTTGATCCAAAATTTTCAATTGTAAAGATTCCTTCTTAAAACTTCCCAGACATGGTATGGCCTTCCTATTGCATTTTGAGTTTTTTCCTTTTCTTTTTTATTTCCTTGTATATTTTAATATTAGTAGACTAGGTCTAAAGTATGTGTATAGGAGCGAATTTTCACCCCTAATGTGAATTCCCCTTTTTCCCTTCTCCACTTTGGAAAACCAAATCTGAAGGCAAAATTCCACCTAAGCCCATTGCCTTCATTCCACTTGGTGCATGTTTTTCTACATTGGCAGAGGAATAACTATCGAGGACACCCACATGGTGCAGAGATGTTCACGCGATGCGTAGATGTCCACGCGATGTGCTTACGTCCCTGATAAATTCCCACATCTGGAACTTGTAGAGGCATTATAATCCCCATTGGGAGTCGAATCGTAGCACCCTCTTCAACTGATCAACCTGAATATGGTCGTTTTCTTCACCATTTCCTTCCAATTGACTCACCTTCATTCATTCCATGGCTGTTTGATCTCTCCACAAGCTCCAAGCAGCTTCTTCACCATCTCTTCAATATTCATTCAACACTTTGCACTTCATAGCAACAACATCAACACTCCATCACTTCAGTAGAGCAAGTGTGAAACAAAACACCATTGCAGTAGAGGCTTGAGTTCCTCTCATTTTCTTCCCCCACCAGCTTTGAGTTCTTTGGGCGGAGGTGGTAAGATTTCACTCCTCTCCTCTATTATTTGGTTGAGTAGCATAACACTATTTTGTAGTTCTTTTGTGTTTACTTCATTTCCTACATTTCTCTTTATCTATTTGGTTGTTTGTGGAGGTGGGAACACCAAAACGGGGGTTTGACTAAGGAAAACCCCTATATAGCCCCAAAATTCTCTCTCTTTCTTGTGCGCAAGTATTGAAGACACTCACGCGCTGGAAGCTTCATCACTCGCATGGTCGTAAGCATTTTATTTCCCTTCCTCTCCTTGTCTTTATCATTTCTATTCCAATCTTATTACTTCTTATTGATTTCTTGCAATCTAGAAGTTATCAGTAATCAAATTACTAGTAGTCGCTTAGCTATTCTTTGAGATAAACTCACTTTTTGGTTCGTACGAGATGCCAACATGCCTCAGAGATGCCAACACACCGCGTTGTTGTCCGTATTCTGCATTGTCGTCCTTTGGCCGAGAGCTTGATGGTTTCTCCAAATAATCTTTGTGACCTACTCTCTCTGATTCTAGAACTCTCGTCGTTGTTCTTTGAGGTAGTTTAGGGCAGTTCACCTCGTGAGGCTCTCTGATTGAAGAGAACTCATGAGTAGTGAATCCCCCTTCTCTACAGTATGTATTCTTTATATGTTTATCATAACAGTGTTTGTATATTTATAATTTTATGGTAGGTTTCTATCCTCAAGTGATCCCATAACCACTTATCTTCCAACTTGTTTAATCAAGCAAACTTTCTTGCACAAATTCATCATCTCCAAATTCATTCTCTACAACCACCCTTGAGTTAGGTGCCACATATCCAATGGGTTCCACAAGTTCTAACCATACATCAGTTTAATAAGGTGTAAATCTTGTTACTAGTTTAGATGTGATTATATCTATCCATTGAGGAGTGGTTATATTTATGCCTAGTCCTACTTTCCAATGGAACGATTCTTATGAACAATTATAATTATGGACTTCTCAAACATTTCTACTTTTTCTATTGTTCCTAGGTATTATGTTGTGGATTTATCATGTTTGATATTCATTTCATAATACCTCTTATCACTTTGTTAATAAAAGCACACCGCAATAAAGCATTATGCCAATGAGGCATTTCATCGTCGTTGAACTTGAAATATTGTTATAAAATCATTTTGTTATGCTTTGTCATTGTTTAGAAGTAAAATATAGAAAAATAGGGTTTTAATATTGAAATGGGGTGATTGAATATGCGATGCACCTATCTTCCTTATTTCATTAGGAAATGAGATCCCCAAAGGTAGGATTGAATTTCAACCTATTAGTGTGAAAGGGGTACTTTATCTAACTAGTTCATTTCCTAGCTAGTTCTCCACTTAAGTCCTCTTTACACTAGCTTAACTTTACATAGGGATAAGGTTGTTGAGATTTAATGACATGAGTTGTCACACCTCATAAGATGGTCATAATCTGGTTACATCTATCTCTCTCCTTGGCCTATATAACCAAGGCATTTCCTTTGTAATCTGAATTCTCAAGCTGAATATAGCTTTGCATTCTTGAGAGAAATACAGTTTATTCTTTCTCATATTTCTGGTTTTTCTTTTTTCAGTCATTAGTATCTTGGGGTAGGCTAGCTAGCAAATCTCACATGGTATCAAAGCCAAAATGAGTTGTGAGTTAGCAATCTTTTAGGAAATATGAGAGTGTAGAGCTATTTTTTTCAAAAATATAGTATGCTCTTCTCTTGCATCCTCGGATGATTTGGAGAATCAGAAAGGTGTGAAGAAAATATCAGTTCTTGGGGGGCTTCATACATTGAATTTCTAGTTGTAGGTCTTTTTCAAAATTTCCTAGAGAGATTTTGAGCTCACCATTGAGTCCTAAGCAGCTAAGACATTCAAATTTGCCCTTTATTTCGCCTGAAATGGACACGAGAGGCTAGATCTGCCACAATTTCAAGCAGGAGGTTCATTGCTAGATCTAGCAAGGAGCCATCACTTCAGAGAATTTTGTGTCAAATCTGACCGCCATCGTGCTTAGAAGGCCTGGAAACCATAAAATCGACTGTCAAAACGTTGATTTTGGACAAGTTGCTAAGTGAGGCAAAAAAATTGTCTAGGGAGCCATTTGGCCCCAATGAACAAATCAATTTTAAAATAATATATTTTATTTTAAATCTCAAAAAATGTTTTTTTTAAATAAATATTTTTATTTTTTTGTTTTTGTTTTTAAAAAATTGTAAAAAAATATATTTAAAATATAATTTTTATTTAAAAAAGCGCAAAAGATATATTTATACAAATATATTGTATTTTTGAAAAAATAAAAAATAAAAAACATAAAAATTGAAATTTAAAAAAAAAAAAGAAAAAGAAAAAAAGATAATTAGAAAAAAAAAATTGTGTAGTATTGTGCAGGTAGCAAGGTACCTGTGCAGCGCACCAGTTAGGGCAACACAGTGTGTCGGCCTTCGGGCCTTAAAACAAATTTTTAATTTTTAATTTTTTTTTAATATTTTAAGTATTATTAAAAATGTTAATTATTAATAACTTTTTTTAACGTCTTCCAATGTTTTTATTATTTTTCAATTAAAAAACATAAAATTTTAATTATGTCGACGCATTAATAAATATGGTCGACAATTTTATAATTTTTAAATATTTTTTAATTAAAAATTTAAAAATTTAAAATCCGTCATTTTTTTGCCTACACTTTTTATTAATTTTTTAATATTTTCTAAATTAAAAAATATAAATATCTCATATCCACTAAATTTGGAGGACTGTTATATTTGGTGGAGTTTCTAGTAAATATCTAATTTTGGCAGACCGCTAACTTTGGTGGCAGTTCTGCTAAATTTGGCAGAAATTTTTCACCCCCTCTCCATTGACGCATTGATTTTTCAAAGCCAACTTTGAACGCTCATAACTCGGACTCCCGACCTCCAAATTTAGTGCAATTTTTTTTTAATTTGGGCTAATTTTTTGCACTCTCTGCATTAGTGAAGATGGTTTCAGATTTTGGTTTATGGATTTCTTAGAAATTGCTGATTCTCAGAGAGAAAACCTCATCATTCTCATTTTGCAAACTTCAAAGTTGCATAACTTTTGCATACGACCTTGGATCGAGCTGATTCTTTTTTTGAAAGTGCATGATTTATTGTGTACTTCACATTGATGTTGTTTATTTCATATAAAATTTTACCGAATATATACTTTCAGCACATTTTCATTTCTTGAGGATTTGTAAAAGCATTAAAATTCATAAATTTGTAACTGCACTAAATATAAAGTGTCAAATCATTTTTGGGGGGGGTTCTTTGATTTATTAAAGAAGGGGGGGTCTCTTGTTGTCTTTGT
Organism: Sequoiadendron giganteum; assembly: GCA_007115665.2. NCBI lineage: Eukaryota > Viridiplantae > Streptophyta > Pinopsida > Cupressales > Cupressaceae > Sequoiadendron > Sequoiadendron giganteum. The sequence goes on from CM021104.1 coordinate 429,441,422, forward strand.
GCTTGAATATCTCTCATACTTTGTGCTCTATTTTTCCTTCACTATGGGTACATTTAAGTTTCCATTACTCATGCCCTACAACTACAATACATGGCATAAAAGTGCATGAAATGCCTTAATGCAACTAGGATATACACCTTATGTTGAGAAGAAGGTAATTGAACCTACCAATGATAAGGAAAAACTACTCTGGATGTTTGAACATACAAAAGCTCTTGGTTGTCTAAGGAGTTTAGTTTCTCTTGATATAATGTTTCATATTGAAGAATGTAAAGATTCAAATGATGCATGGAAAAAATTAAAAACTCTATATGGTACAACTAATGAAGTCCGTGGTTATAAAATTGATAATGAACTAATGAGTTTTGATCCAAAGTCTTTTGACAACATCTAGGATTATGTAACAAAGGTGAATGACCTTAGAGCACAATGTAAATCATGTGGCTTAGAGAAGAAAGATATTCAACTTGTTTATAACACTCTAAACAAACTTGGACCTGAATTTGCAACTTTTTTTCGAGATTTCATACTCATAGGTTGACAATAGGATCTACATTCACTACACCTTTTGCTTCATTTTCTAAAATGTTAATGCAAGAATAGGGAAAGCTTCTTTCTATGGGTATTCTTAATCCTTCACACTCACAAGCTTTGATGGTTGGTCAATCAAAGGGTTAGAAAGAATCAAGGAAACCTAACAACAAACAAAAGTAGTTCAAGAAGAAGTCACAAAGAGATCAAGCACAATCATCTTTTACAATAAATTTTTTTTCCAACTCCTCTTCAAAGGGGAATTTTCAAAAGAAGGAAAGGTCAACTTGTAGCTATTGCAAGAAACCTGGTCATGAGGAACATTCTTGTCATAAGAAGTAGATCAATGAGTTAAAGCATCTTCTTAAAAAGAACAACATTAATCTGCCTTCTTATGTTGCCCAACAATTCTCTACTCCTTCAAACTCAAGTAAAGGGAAAGCAACTGCACTTGTTGCTATTGTCGATTCTTCAAAAGAGTGGATTCTTGACTTGGGTGCATCACATCACATGGGTTATATTAAAGAACATTTTTCTTTGTTGGAGCTTTTTTTGTGCCCCACATTCTCATTGAGGGTGATTCTCCAATGGATGTAATTGGGAAGGGTTCAATTGATACTAGCAATGGTACATTTGAGGATTTCCTCTATGTGCTTGATCTGTCAGCCAACCTTCTCTCTGTCTACCAAATCACTCAAAATGGTAGAAAAGTTGAATTCACTCAAGATTATGTCAGCATTCAGAATCTTGAAGATAATTCACTCCTTGCAGTTCGTAAGGCCAATCATGAGTATCACTTGTATGTTTTCTCTCATTTTGTACCTGATTCACATTACACTATATTGCTTACCCATTCAAAAGTTGTGAGCAAACTATGACATGAACGGTTTGGCCATCTCAACTACCGCTATCTTCAACAACTCAACAAATAGAATATGGTCATGGGTCTTCCTCAAATTATTTGTTCTAATGGTGTATGTTTAGGTTGTGCCTTGGGAAAACATCTTGAAGACAAGTTTGACAAAGGGAAGGATTGGAGGGCTTCAAAAGTGTTTGAATTGATTCATAGTGACTTGGCAGGTCCTTTTCCATCATTATCTTTCAATAAGGCTCGTTATTTTCTCACCTTCATTGATGACTATTCCAGGTACACATGGGTCTACTTTCTTTGACATAAAGGAGAAGTCTTTGATAGAGTTCAAGAGTTTAAGGCTCATGCTGAAAAGTAATTTGGAAAGTGCGTCAAAATTCTCCACACTGATAATGGCAGAGAATATGTGAACCATTGATTTGAGAAAATTTGTACTCTTGAATGGATTGATCTTCAACATATTATTTCCTACACACCACAACAAAATGGTGTAGTTGAGAGGAAAAGTAGGTCCCTAAAAGAGATGATTGGTTGCATGATCCATGCTCACTCCCTTGCACTTGCATATTGGGTAGAAGCTATCAACTATGTTGCTCACATCTAGAATAGAGTTCCACATAAGGAATTAAAGGGAATCACTCCCTTCAAATCTTGGTGTGGCCGAAAACCTGTTGTGGGGCACTTTAGAGTTTTTGGATCCCTAGCATGGGCACATATTCCTTCAGAGAAGCGCAAGGCCTTGGAACCTCAGGGTCAGCCTTGTATCTTTGTTGGTTACCTTGATGGTATTAAAGGATATCAACTAATGGATCCTATAACACATGAACTCTTCATTGAGCGTAGTGTGCATTTTGAGGAAATCTCTTCTAGCTCATCCTCTACTCTTCCTTCCTCAACAATGGATTTAGAGGATTTTGACATCGAGGATTTTCCTCAAGCTTCCTTTAGTCGTCGAGTTGATCATGAGATTTCATCTTTCTCTTTAGAGAGTTCATAATCTCCTCCTCCATTCCCTACCATGCCTCGTTGGGCTTTCCAAACACTTGAGTCTAAAGGCACTCTAGTTGGGGATCCTTCAAATACTAGGAGGACTCGGTCACAACATCACAACATTCCACATTCCTACATCACCATAGCTTCATATCCACAGTCATTTCGTGAAGCATCTAGTATTGTTGAATGGGATTTCACAATGGAGGAAGAGTGCAACTCTTTAATGCGAAATAAAACACGGGATCTTGTTCCACTTCCTAAGGGAAGAAAGTTGGCTTAATGTAAGTGGATCTATCAAACCAAATTTGTAGTGGATGGCTCAGTTGACAAATATAAAGCACAACTTGTGGCCAAAGGTTTCTCTCAAGTACTAGGTATTGACTACATTGAAACCTTTTCCCCTGTTGCCAAAATAAACTCCATTTGCTTGCTACTTTCTATTCTGCAACTCATGGTTTGGTTGTACATCAAATGGATATGAAGAGTGCATTTCTTCACAAAGATCTGCATGAAGAAATTAGAGCTGCGACAAGGATTCATTCAAGTTTCTTCATTGGTTTTCAAACTAAGGAAGTCTCTCTGTGGCCTCAAACAAGCTCCATGAGCTTGGGATGCCAAAATGGACTCCTTTCTTCTCTCCATTAGGTTCTCCAGATGCCACTCGGATCCGAATGTCTACATCTTGCGAAAGGAGGATGCTCTTCTCTTCTTGGCTCTCTATGTTGATGACTTGATTGTCATTAGGAGCACTTCATCTATCATCTTGACTATCAAGATTGATTTGCATGATAGATTTTCCATGACTGATTTGGGTCTCTTGCACTAATTTTTTCAGATTGAGATCATGTAGACCTCTTTCGGGATCTCTCTTGCACAACCCAAGTATGCTCTCAATATTTTGTCACATTTTCATATGGTTGATTGTAAACCTGCACTGAATCCCTTTCTGTTTGGAGTTAAGCTTGAGGCAAAATGTTCCACACCCCTAGTTGATGCTACTTTATATCGTCAACTTGTTGGTAACCTCATCTACTTGACTCATACTCGCCCCGACATTTCCTTTGTAGTTGGCATTGTTCCGTGCTTCATGACAAAACCACATGAGCTTAATTGGAAACCTGCCAAATGCATCTTGCACTATATCCAAGGCACTCATTTGTATGGGATTCACTATGCAACAAGCACAAGTTCAGACATACTTGGATACACAGATTCTAATTGGGTTGGTTGATGATTGCAAGTCCACCTCTGGCTATAGTTTTCACTATGGTTTAGGTCCCATTTATTGATAGAGCAAGAAGCAACATGATATTGCTCTTCTTCAACTAAGGCTGAGTATCGAGGGGCTATCAATGTTGCCACTAAAGCTCTTTGGCTTCAGAATATCCTCACTAAACTTAGTATCACCTTTCAAAAACCATTAGTCATCTATTGTGACAACCAGAGAACCATCCATATTTCAAAGAACCCATTCCATCATCAATGAACCAAACACATCGAGATCCATATGCATTTTCTTCGAGAGTTTATTCAAGAGTAGGTCATTGATTTGCGCTACTGTCCTATAGTAGATCAAGTTGTAGATATATTCACCAAACCCTTCACCGAGAGAAAGTATTTTCATATTTGGTCTCTCTTGGGGGTGAGGGAAATCTCTTCTGGGGGATCACTTAGACCTACTTCATTCAACCTCTCATGGGAGAGAGTTTTTCCCCACTAAGTTTTCTCCTTATTTTATCATTGAGAGGTTATTATGTACATGGTTACCTCATCAAGCCTAGTAGTTGGGACCCATATTTCCATATTTGCATAATATACTTCTCCCTAAGTTGCACTTAAGGGGGGTTGTTAGTGTGAAAATGTTACTTTATCTAACTAGTTCATTTCCTAGCTAGTTCTCACTTAAGTCCTCATAGGATGAAAACACTTGTCATAATCTAGTTACATCTATCTCTCTCCTTGGCCTATATAACCAAGGCATTTCCTTTGTAATCTCAATTCTCGAGCTGAATATAGCTTTGCATTCTTAAGAGGAATACATTTTATTCTTTCTCATATTTTTGGTTTTGCTTTCCTTTAGTCATTAGTATCTTGGGGTAGGATAGTTAGCAAATCTCACACAGCCCTAAGTGAGTCGACCCTATTAGAGATCTTGCAAATTTCCTAATGACAAGATGAGGTAAAATCTATCTAAACAACACCTTGGGGAGAAAAACTAAAAATAGTAAATGAACTCAATTATGTAATGTGAAGCTTGAATAATCAATTTAAAGCATAAAGCAATCCAAAACAATAGACTTTCGATAGATCTGAGAAGGGTAAGTTGATGTGTACCAGTCACTAAAAGTTTTTATTGAATATTCTCTTGGGACAAATTCACCCTAAGGCGAATGGGTCCTACTACAAGGATCCAAAATCTGATTTCACAGTCCTCTACCATTGGATCTACACTCTTGATTTCTCTGGATCTCACTATCAGAAAGTCAAAATTAATTTTTGCACGATTTTGTGTCTTGACAACTTTGATGAAAACTTTGAAAACTTTGCAAATTGCACTTTTGATCAATCTTCAATCCTTCTTCACCTGCAAATTTGCACATGCAAAGAGGGAAAAATTGTTTTTTTGGTGAATGGGGGTTTTCCTTGGTCAAACCCCATTTTGGTAATTAAACCTTGAAATGAAATGAAACATGAATGGAAGGAATGATGAATGAACAATGCTATGTTGCAACTCATTGAACCCTTTAATGGATATCCTTAGAGGACTGAAGTCTAACATGTATCTCTCTAAGGTCTTTCTCTTGCATGAAATGGCTTGATTGGATGTTGATCTTGATTCTTGAATTGATGTTTGAATGCTTGAAACCTACATCACAATGTTAGCTCCAAAAACATGCATAGATACAAATAACTTTGACATGATGCTTGAGATCTTGAATGCTAATGTAGAAAATTGATAAATATTCTCTTGAACACCTTTGACAATAATATTTACTCTTGTGAAGTCTCCTAAAAAGTTCTAGCTTGCTTCTAGGTATTGAATTGATAAAAATACTTTTTATTTATCGACAATTTTCTAATTTCCTAACAATTAAACATCAAAGGCCGACAATTAAAATTTGAATTTTAATAAAAAAATATCACCCAAAACATATTAAAATTTGAGATCCTTAACTTAAGGAGGACCCATTCGCTCTTGGGCGAATGGTTCCTAGTACCTAAATCCAGGACACTCAATTTCCAAGGCAATTCAATTAATGTTTGAAATTGTTTAATATAGGTTTCCCTTTCCAAAAAGGAGATTAATTAGGCTTTTGAATGCATAATTGTGCCAATTATAGGATTAATTAAGTCCAATTAATTAAGGAATCCAAATAAAGTGAAAAACTTTAAAGGTGTACATTTTTCTACACTACATTTAGCCCCCACTTCAATGAGAGGATGAGCCCTATGCTCAAACTCACACTAAAGTAGACAAATAAGAAACAAGAGGGGTCCAAGTGTAAAAAAAAAGGTGAGATAGGATCAAGATCCCATGGAAAACCAACATAAGTGCAAAGGAACACACACATATGAATGATATACATCAGCAAGACAAGATACACAAGCATACAATGCCAAACTTGATACAAAAAGAAAAAGGGTGGATCAAGCCTCGACTGTTTGTCCAATAGGTATGGATCAAGCCTTAGTTGTTTATCCAAAAAACGTTCACAAGTGTAAACCCACTATCCACTATGTAAACAAAATATACTCACATGGGCTAGTTAAATCCGCTATCCACTAGGTGAGCCCCAAAAAGGTGGTTGATGGGAAATTCATGCCAAGTTTACAAGCTCCTATACATCAACCATACAAAAAGTTATACCTCTTGATAAATTTGATAAGGCACCACAAAAATTGCCACAAGGCTAGGGTGATCCCAAAATACTAGTTTACAATTCCCTTCACGCAGAAAAATTGCAAAAATGCTCCCAAACAAAAAAAATCGAGATTTTAGGGGTTCACTCAAACACCCCCTTCAAGCAAACCCCTTTTTGAAGCCAAGTTTTCTCAAACCCCTTTTGGTGGGTTTTTTCCTATGAAATCAAGGGAAAATGGAAAAAATAGGGGTTCAAACCCCCTTCTACAAACCCCTTGGCTTGACCCCCTTTTTTGCCCTTCTCCCCCTCCTCTAGCAATTTTCTGCAAAAGTTTTCCTTTCCGAACTTGGGTTGAAGATGGAAATGGAATCAACTTCACAAACCCAACTAGATGATGGTAGTCCTCGAAATGAGCTATCCATCAAATATAATTTTAATATATTTTGGTTTTATTATGTATTTTTTTGAGTTTAATTAAATATAGGTTTTTCACCAAAAATCGAACTCTTTGTTCTCCACATGTGGAAAAATAGTAGATTATCAAAAAAAAAATCTAAAAAATATGTTCATGCTAGGTATTGATGTCCTTGATCCAGAAAAATAAATATTGAATTTCGATACATATAAAAAATGTTATCTTGTATATGGTCCACCTATGTCTAAATTGTAATTGGTTTGACTTCAAAACTTAATTAAGAAAAAAAATTCAATAAAACACTATGAAACCAAATGAACATGCTAGATATCATAGTTACAAAGTTAAATTCGAAAAAGTTATAATTTTATCCTTCATAGAAAAAAGTTATGTTGTTTGCAGTGAACACCACTCTTTAAAAATGGTGTTTATTGTTAAAAACTAGTTTTCGAAAGAGATGGAAAAATAAATACAATTTGATTCATTTTTATTTTTTTAAATAGATTTAGAATCTACAGACAAAATTTCACAAATCATTATTTTGCATCATCTTCAAATTCCTCATGGTTTAGCAGCTATAGGTGCTCGAAAGTGAAGATTTAGTTAAAAAAATTCAATTCAATGTCTGGTTTGGCCAAAAAGTGTAAACCAGTATTGTGGGATCACCCACTAGCAAGATGCATTATGCTAGGAACTCATGAAAAACAAAAAGGCTCCACTAGAAATCAAGTTGTGTTATGCTTGGTGGCCAATTAAATATGATAGGATAGGATAGTCAAAGTGGTTTTGATTAATTCATGAAAGGTCTCACCTTAGGGAACATCATGCCTAATGTCACCAAGAGAGGACCAGTCGAGGATAAAAAATTCACAACTTAGGGAATGCAAGCCATAGTATTACCACTAAGAGGAATGCCATATGCCAAGAAAGGTCACACTCTTGAATGATATCAAACCCAATGTCACCACCAAGAAGATACATCACGTGAAGTAAGAAGACCACACTTTGAAGCAAACAATGAGTGGGGACACCTATGCCCCCACTTTAAAGAAATTGCTAAACTCCATGCTATGAGAAATTATTTTAAAGTAGAACACAATAAATGCCAATACATGAGAGATTTATTTGGAAAGCCCTATGTAAAACATATGTTTCCAAATAGAGCTACATCATGAAAAGAGGATTTCCCCCCATATGTAATCCTAAGATAACACATGAGGGATCCATGGATCTGGGGTCAACGTATGTCTTTGCTATAGTGATATAATCAAGCTCAGAATCATCATCATTCCCCAAATAACTCATGGAACAATGAGCACAAAGGAATAATGACACATAGAGAGAGAAACAATGAAAAAGGATTTTGGGTCAACATGGAAGAGACTTAGATGTCTCAATGCTTTGCATCATCCCCAAAAGGAAAACACAAGACAAGAGAAAAGATAAAGGTAAAAGGTGTACGACATATAGAATAATATAGATACAAATAGAAGAATGCCACAATAGGTTCACTTCCTTTGTATCCTTGTGCCAACGGAGTGATAAGGATCATCCAAAGTAGGCTCACAAACATATAAAGACACACCAAGCAGTATTGTATTGGGGATCACATAACACACATACAATCACAAAGAACATGAAAGGAAGACAAAGAAAAGACTAGTATGGCACATGAGATTCAACCTATAGCAATTCATATGCATCCCAATTTTGTTCATCATATGAAAAAGGTGGATAACTAGCCAAAGGGACAACAACAAGCACCAAGCTAGGAGCATCACCAAGTTCAACGTGTGGTGAGTCACTCTTATTAGGAGGATCATCACGGTTGTTATCATCTAAGCTCATGGAAGAAGAAAACAATAAATTTAGCTCATTATGCACTTCCTCATCAATCTTAGCAATCTCATCATCATAATCCAAGTCAATCACAATAGGAGACCTAATGATAATTTCCATAGATGTTTCATGTGTTTGTTGTTGTGGTGAAGGTGGAGAATCATCATGATTTGTTTCAATTGGTGTGTGATCTTGATTTTCCATTTTATTCTCTTCTTTTAACTTATGAGCAATAGCACAATGCCTACACCTATGCTCTTTAGCATTTTTTTTTATTCTTGCATGATTTTTAAGTTGTGATTGTGTAGGAGTAGATTTATCAACCATAGTTTTCTTTTCTTCTCGCAAGGGAGGAACGAAACGAACCATGGAAGGTTTTTCAACCACTTTCTCTTTAGCTTTATAACCTTGTTTGATCTTATATGGTTATCTCTTGGTATTTTATAGGAAATAGACGAAGGATTTTTCATGGGTTGGTCTTGGTTACTTGGAATGTATTTTGGTTGAATTATGGTTTCATCAATGATAGGAGGTTCAATCATGGGTTGAGGCATGTTGCTAAGGGATAATTTTTCTATGCGCTTTTCCTTAAACTTTTGATAAGATTTGAAAAAGAAGTCCTCATGAGGCTTAAGAGGTTCCATAGGTTCGAGCCAAAAGAAATCCAATGAGAAATTCCCACATGAAGACACAAGATTAAAGCCATTATGATGCACAGTAAAGATGTCATTGCCAAATGGAATCTTTAAGAATTTATGAACTACTAATAAGATGAAATCCATGGAGCGTAGCCATGGGCAACCAAGCTTCACAGAAAATTGGTCCAATGATGGGATGATGGAGAATGAGACATTCAACTATTTTAGTCTGACTTTTAAAGGAAGAGTGATCGAACCTATTGTAGGGCAAGCAAAACCATTATGTGTTTTGATCCATGCTTTCGGTTGTTCATAAGAATCTTGATAAAGTTCATGCACAAATAAGAATTCCCTAGTGATCAAATTCTCTACACACATGGGATCAATTAATATTCTATTAGTAGGCTTGTCATTGATTCTTCCGGCAATGTAAAGAGGACCATCGGGTGCGTGTTTAATTATGTCATTTTGTGAGAAATCAATATTCATAGACAATTCGGTTTGGCCCTTATGAGGTTGAATTCCTATGAAGTTGACCATATAATCATCCTCATTATCACACATGTGATCATTAATTATATAAGCTAATCTATGTAAAATTTCCATTCCTTGTTCATTATCATGCATTTTCCTCATCTTATCTATGATAGGAATCACAGTACCAACAATGTATTTAGAACTAACAGTTTTTTACAATTTTTTAAGGCTTCATCCATTTGTTTAAAGTTTTCTTGAGGGACATTAGCAACAATTGTGTCAACATCAATCAATTGGTTGTGGGTAAGGTGGTCATGGGAAATATGGTATCAAATCTATGGTCCATAATGGGTTGACTAGTATCAAGACTATGAGTGAAAGAGTTGGAAAACTCAAGATCCAAAGTGGATGTAGAAGCACAAGATGGAATGAGTCTTGAACTATGTCTCACTAAACTATTAGTAATAGGAAACCAGGTTGTGAAGCTCATACAAATTTCACCAAACCTAAGTGCACCCAAAATGGAGAAAGGGCACTATGCAAATGCGATGAACATGCAAAAGCATGCATCACAATGCAAGTATGTAAAAAGATTTAGCAATTTTTAGATTTGAAACAAGATAATTTATTGATTATGCTATGAAAAAACCTGAAAATGATGTCTTTTAATGCCAATTTTGATTTCAAACAATGCACTTGATTTGACCAATTGAACCTAATGCAAGAAAATACAATTTTTTTTTAATTTCTAAAACTGAAACATAGATTTAACAACAAAAGAAAATAAAGCAAACAGAGACAAATTATTGCCTAGAAATTTGAAACAATGCCTGTATAGGGACTTATTCACCCTAGGGCGAATGGGTCCTAGGTCAAGGTTCAGAAAAAATGAAAGTTTTTATTTCTTGCTTAATGTTTGAATTCCCAATTTTAGATTGTAGACTGTGGTTTCAATGACATAATTTTCTAGATTTAGGTGTCCCAATGCAAATGAAATTAGTGAAAAATTATGACCAAAGTGATATTTTTTTAAATGCAATTTTGATCAAATTTGTGAATGTAAATGACTGAAAATACAATAATATGCAAGTACTATGCAAAAACAATGTAATATGCATGCAATTTTTTAGATTTTTAAAATTTTAGATATGCAAAATACAAATTTAAAACCCTAAATGAGATGAAAACTAATGCAATTTAAAAAACCCTAAATGGAATGAAAATTAATGCAATTTTAATGCAAACTAATGCAAATCCCAGATCTAGGGTTTTAATGAACTCCAAATAAAAGAAATTATAGTGCAAGAATGTTGGGTTTGCCAAAATGAAACATAGAAAATAAAGGTTTTAATATTGAAATGGGGTGATTGAATATGTGATGCACCTATCTTCCTTAGTTCATTAGGAAATGAGATCCCCAAAGGTAGGATTGACTTTCAACCCTAGGTGAGTCAACCCTATTGGAGATCTTGCAAATTTCCTTATGACAAGACAGGGTAAAATCTACCTGAACAATGCTTTGGGGAGAAAAACTAAAAATAGTAAATGAACTCAATTATGCAATGTGAAACTTGAATCATCAATTTAAAGCATAAAACAATTAGAAACAACAGACTTCTGGCATATCTAAGAATGGTAAGATGATGTTTACTAGTCACCAAAAGTTATAGTTGAGTGTCCTCCTAGGACATATTCACCCTAGGGAGAATGGGTCCTACTGTATAGGGATCCAAAATTTGATTTCACAATCCTCTGCTCCTAGATCTACACTCTTGATTTCTTCGGATCTCACTGTCGGAAAGTCAAAATTAAATTTTACAAGTAAGATTCTATGTCTTGACAACTTTGTAAAATTGCACTTTTGCTCAATCTTCAATCCTTCTTCACCTACAAATCTGCACATACAAAGAGAGAAAAATTGTTTGTTTTTTTGTGAATGAGGGTTTGCCTTGGTCAAACCTTGTTTTGGTAATTAAACCTTGAAATGAAATGAAACATGAATGGAAAGAATGATGAATGAACAATGCTATGTTGTAACTCACAAAACCCTTTAATGGAGATCCTTAAAATACTAAAGTCTAACACATCTCTCCAAGTTCTTTCTCTTGCATGAAATGGCTTGATTGGATGTTGATTTTGATGCTTGAATGCTTGAAACCTACATCACAATGTTAGCTCCAAAAACATGCATAGATACAAATAAATTTGACATGATGCTTGAGATCTTGAATGTTGATGTAGAAGACTGATAAATCTGCTCTTGAACACCTTTAACAATAATATTTTCTCTTGTTAAGTCTCGCAAAAATTTCTAGCTTGCAAATAGATATTGAATTGATAAAAAGACCTTCTGTTTATCTGTAATTTTCTAATTTCCCGATAATTAAACATTAAAGGCCGACAATTGCAATTTGAATTTGAATCACAAAAATACCACTAAAAACATATTAAAAATTGAGATCCTCAACTTAAGGAGGACTCATTTTCCCTTGGGCGAATGGGTCCTAGGACCTAAATCCAAGACACTCAATTTCCAAAGCAATTTAATTAATGTTTGTAATTATTTAATACATGTTTCCCTTTTGTAAAGCGAGATAAATTAGGCTTTTGAATGCATAATTGGGCCAATTAGAGGCTTAATTAAGTCCAATTAATTAAGGCACCCAAACATAGAGTGAAAATGTAAAGGTGTACATTTTTCTACACTACAAGAAGTACCCTTTATTCTACCTATTTCATAATATATTTGTTGCAACTCATAAAAAAAATACCTTTCTTTACATGATAAATATTTAAATATCCCAAAAAAAACAATACCCCATTTCTCAAAGGGATTCATGGGGATCCTTCTATAAATCTCCTACTTAGTCAGCTTCCAAAACTTCCATAATTTGCAAGCTTTCCCCCTTTTTTCCTAAAATAATTAGGTTGTTATTTGTTAAATGAAGGCATGGTTCTCCAGCTCTCGCGAAAGAAAAAACAACTATCAATAATTAAAATATTACTCACCCTACGCTTGAAAACAAACTATAACTCGAAGAAAATATTTTCATTAAAATGTTACAAAAATCTTGTCTTGAGCTCAAGAATCTACTAGCTCTAAAACCCCAGGAGGTCACGAGGTCAATCCCCAAGGGAAGCCCAATGCCAAAGGGTGGCCATATTGAATTTGATTCAAAGCCTTGGCATTTAATTTTTGAGATTGCCAAGGATTTAATCACAAAGATGCTTACTAAAGACCCAGCTTAGTGCATCCATTCACATGAAGTTCTATGTATGAGATTACATTGCAAGTCTTTGTGATGCTTAAGAGGTTCCATAGGTTTGGGCCAAAATAAATCCAATGATAAATTCCCACAAGAAGACACAAGATTAAAGCCACTATGATGCACAGTAAAGATGTCATTTCCAAATGGAATCTTTAAGAATTTATGAACTACTAATAGGACAAAATCCATGGAGCGTAGCCATGGGTAACCAAGCTTCACAGATAATTGGTCCAATGATGGGGTGATGGAGAATGAGACATTCAACTATTTCAGTCTGACTTTTAGAGGAAGAGTGATCGAACCTATTGTAGGGCAAGCAAATCCATTATGTGTTTTGATCCATGCTTTCAGTTGTTCATAAGAATCTTGATAAATTTCATGCACAAATAAGAATTCCCTGGTGATCACATTCTCTACACACATGGGATCAATTAATATTCTATTAGCATGCTTGTCGTTGATTCTTTCGGCAATGTAAAGAGGACCATCGGGTGCGTCTTTAATTATGTCATTTTGTGAGAAATCAATATTCATAGACAAGTTGGTTTGGCCCTTATGAGGTTGAATTCCAATGAATTTGACCATATAATCATCCTCATTACCACACATGTGATCATTAATGATATAAGCTAATCTATGTAAAATTTCCATTCCTTGTTCATTATCATGCATTTTCCTCATCTTATCTATGATAAGAATCACAGTACCAACAATGTATTTAGAACTAACAGTTTTTTGCAATTTTTTAAGGCTTCATCCATTTGTTTAAAGTTTTCTTGAGGGACATTAGCAACAATTGTGTCAACATTAGTCTATTGGTTGTGGGTAAGGTGGTCATGGGAAATATGGTATCAAATCTATGGTCCATAATGGGTTGACTAGTATCAAGACTATGAGTGAAAGAGTTGGAAAACTCAAGATCCAAGGTGGATGTAGAAGCATGAGATGGCATGAGTCTCAAACTATGTCTCACTAAAGTATTGGTAATAGGACACCAGGTTGTGAAGCTCATACAAATTTCACCGAACCTAAGTGCACCCAAAATGGAGAAAGGGCACTATGCAAATGCAATGAACATGCAAAAGCGTGAATCACAATGCAAGTATGTAAAAATATTTTGCAATTTTCAGATTTGAAACAAGATAATTTACTGATTATGCTATGAAAAAACCTGAAAATGATGTCTTTTAATGCCAATTTCAATTTCAAACAATGCACTTGATCTGACCAATTGAACCTAATGCAAGAAAGTACAATTTTTAAAATTTCTGAAACTGAAACATACATTTAACAATAAGAGAAAACAAAGCAAACAGAGACAAATTATTGCCTAGATATTTGAAACAACACCTGTATAGGGACTTATTCACCCTAGGGCGAATGGGTCCTAGGTTAGGGTTCTGAAAAATGAAAGTTTTAATTTCTTGCCTTAATGTTTGAATTCCCAATTTCAAATTGTAGACTGTGGTTTCAATGACATAATTTTCTAGATTTAGGTGTCCCAATGCAAATGAAATTAGTGAAAAATTATGAACAAAGTGACACTTTTTGAAATGCAATTTTGATCAAATTTGTGAATGTGTAAATGACTTAAAATATAGTAATATGCAAGTACTATGCAAAATCAATGTAATATGCATGCAGTTTTTTAGATTTTTAAAATTTTAGATATGCAAAATGCAAATTTAAAACCCTAAAT